>OZ025290.1:358031514-358397920 GCA_964019185.1 Maratus speculifer | reverse complement strand
AAGATCCTTCGGTTCAAAGACCGTTTTGTACTTTTTAGACTTTTAGTAGGGGAATTTTAAAAAATCTACTTCTGTCAAGTTAAATCCAATGGTAGAAATTTATAAAAATATCTCTTCTACATTTTAATATTTTTAAATGATTTTTTTGTCATTGGATAGCTAAGATCCTTCGGTACAAACACCGTTTTGTACTTTTTAGACTTTTAGTAGGGAAATTTTAAAAAATCTACTTCTGTCAAGTTAAATCCAATGGTAGAAATTTATCAAAATATCTCTTCTACATTTTAATATTTTTAAATGATTTTTTTGTCATTGGATAGCTAAGATCCTTCGGTACAAACACCGTTTTGTACTTTTTAGACTTTTAGTAGGGGAATTTTAAAAAATCTACTTCTGTCAAGTTAAATCCAATGGTAGAAATTTATAAAAATATCTCTTCTACATTTTAATATTTTTAAATAATTTTTTAGTCATTGGATAGCTAAGATCATTCGATACAAAGACCGTTTTGTACTTTTTTGCCTTTGTTTACATGTGTTTTAAAGAGGCTACTTCAGTCAAGTAAATTCCAATGGTAGAAATTTATCAAAATATCTCTTCTACATTTTAATATTTTTAAATGATTTTTTTGTCATTGGATAGCTAAGATCCTTCAGTTCAAAGACCGTTTTGTACTTTTTTCAACTTTGTTTAGGGGAATTTTAACAAAGCTACTTCAGTCAAGTGAAATACAATGGTAGAAATTTATAAAAGTATCTCTTCTACATTTTAATATTTTTAAATGTTTTCATCTCATTTGATATTTGAGATATTTCGGTACAAAGATCGTTTTGTACTTTTTCGACTTTGTTTATGAGAATTTTTAAAAAGCTACTTCAGTAAAGTGAAATCAAATGGTAGAAATTTATAAAATTCTTTCTGCTACATTTTAATATTTTTAAGGGATTTTTTGTCATTGGATAGCTGAGTTGTTTCGGTACAAAGACCGTTTTTGCTTTTTTGATTTTGTTTACAGGTGTTTTAAAGAGGCTACTTCAGTCAAGTGAATTCCATTGGTAGAAATTTATAAAAATATCACTTGTACATTTTAATATTTTTAAATGATTTTTTGTCATGGGATAGCTGAGTTCTTTCGGTACAAACACCGTTTTGTACTTTTTAGACTTTTAGTAGGGGAATTTTAAAAAAGTTACTTCTGTCAAGTGAAATCCAATGGTAGAAATTTATAAAAATATCTCTTCTACATTTTAATATTTTTAAATGATTTTCTTGTCATTGGATAGCTGAGATCTTTCTGTACGAAGAATGTTTTTACTTTTTCGATTTTGTTTACAGGTGTTTTAAAGAGGCTACTTCAGTCAAGCGAATTCCAATGGTAGAAATTTATAAAAATATCAGTTGTACATTTTAATATTTTTAAATGATTTTTTGTCATGGGATAGCTGAGTTCGTTCGGTATAAACACCGTTTTGTACTTTTTTGACTTTTATTAGGGGAATTTTAAAAAATTTACTTCCTACAAGTGAAATCTAATGGTAGAAATTTATAAAAATATCTCTTCTATATTTTAATATTTTAAAATGGTTCTTTTGTCATGGGATAGCTAAGATCTTTCGGTACAAAGACCGTTTTGTATTTTTTAGACTTTTATTAAGGGAATTTTAAAAATGCTACTTCTGTCAAGTGAAATCCAATGGTAGAAATTTATAAAAATATCTCTTCTACTAATATTTTTAAATGATTTTTTCTCATTTGATAGTTGAGATTTTTCGGTACAAAGACCGTTTTCGACTTTTTTCGATTTTGTTTACAGGTGTTTTAAAGAGGTTACTTCAGTCAAGTGAATTCCATTGGTAGAAATTTATAAAAATATCACTTGTACATTTTAATATTTTTAAATGATTTTTTGTCATGGGATAGCTGAGTTCTTTCGGTACAAACACCGTTTTGTACTTTTTAGACTTTTAGTAGGGGAATTTTAAAAAATCTACTTCTGTCAAGTTAAATCCAATGGTAGAAATTTATAAAAATATCTCTTCTACATTTTGATATTTTTAAATGATTTTTTTGTCATTGCATAGCTAAGATCTTTCGGTACAAAGACCGTTTTGTACTTTCTTGGTTTTGTTTACAGATATTTTAGTGTGGCTACTTCTGTCAAGTGAATTCCAATGGTAGGAATTTATAAAAATATCTCTTTTACAATTTAATATTTTTAAATAATTTTTTAGTCATTGGATAGCTAAGATCATTCGATACAAAGACCGTTTTGTACTTTTTTGCCTTTGTTTACATGTGTTTTAAAGAGGCTACTTCAGTCAAGTAAATTCCAAAGGTAGAAATTTATCAAAATATCTCTTCTACATTTTAATATTTTTAAATGATTTTTTTGTCATTGGATAGCTAAGATCCTTCGGTTCAAAGACCGTTTTGTACTTTTTTCGACTTTGTTTAGGGGAATTTTAACAAAGCTACTTCAGTCAAGTTAAATACAATGGTAGAAATTTATAAAAGTATCTCTTCTACATTTTAATATTTTTAAATGTTTTCATCTCATTTGATATTTGAGATATTTCGGTACAAAGATCGTTTTGTACTTTTTCGACTTTGTTTATGAGAATTTTTAAAAAGCTACTTCAGTAAAGTGAAATCAAATGGTAGAAATTTATAAAATTCTTTCTGCTACATTTTAATATTTTTAAGGGATTTTTTGTCATTGGATAGCTGAGGTGTTTCGGTACAAAGACCGTTTTTGCTTTTTTGATTTTGTTTACAGGTGTTTTAAAGAGGCTACTTCAGTCAAGTGAATTCCATTGGTAGAAATTTATAAAAATATCACTTGTACATTTTAATATTTTTAAATGATTTTTTTGTCATGGGATAGCTGAGTTCTTTCGGTACAAACACCGTTTTGTACTTTTTAGACTTTTAGTAGGGGAATTTTAAAAAAGTTACTTCTGTCAAGTGAAATCCAATGGTAGAAATTTATAAAAATATCTCTTCTACATTTTAATATTTTTAAATGATTTTTTTTGTCATTGGATAGGTAAGATCTTTCGGTACAAAGACCGCTTTGTACTTTTTAGACTTTTATTAGGGGAATTTTAAAAAAGCTACTTCAGTCAAGTGAATTCCAATAGTAGAAATTTATAAAAATATCTCGTTTACATTTAAATAGTTTTAAAACATTCTGTTGTCATGGGATAGCTAAGATCTTTCAGTGCAAAGACCGTTTTGTACTTTTTTTTAATTTTGTTTACAGGTGTTTTAAAGAGGCTACTTCAGCCAAGTGAATTCCAATGGTAGAAATTTATAAAAATATCTCGTCTACATTTTAATGTTTTTAAATGATTCTTTTGTCATGAGATAGCTAAGATCTTTCGATACAAAGACCGTTTTGTACTTTATAGACTTTTATTAGGGGAATTTTAAAAAAGCTACTTCTGTCAAGTGAAATCCAATGGTAGAAATTTATAAAAATATCTCTTCTACATTTTAATATTTTTAAATAATTTTTTCTCATTTGATAGTTGAGATCTTTCTGTACGAAGAATGTTTTTACTTTTTTGATTTTGTTTACAGGTGTTTTAAAGAGGCTACTTCAGTCAAGTGAATTCCAATGGTAGAAATTTATAAAAATATCAGTTGTACATTTTAATATTTTTAAATGATTTTTTCTCATTTGATAGTTCAGATCTTTCGGTACAAAGACCGTTTTCTACTTTTTTCGATTTTGTTTACAGGTGTTTTAAAGAGGCTACTTCAGTCAAGTTAAATCCATTGGTAGAAATTTATTAAAATATCTCTTCTACATTTTAATATTTTTAAATGATTTTTTTGTCATTGCATAGCTAAGATCTTTCGGTACAAAGACCGTTTTGTACTTTCTTGGTTTTGTTTACAGATATTTTAGTGTGGCTACTTCTGTCAAGTGAATTCCAATGGTAGGAATTTATAAAAATATCTCTTCTACATTTTAATATTTTTAAATAATTTTTTAGTCATTGGATAGCTAAGATCATTCGATACAAAGACCGTTTTGTACTTTTTTGCCTTTGTTTACATGTGTTTTAAAGAGGCTACTTCAGTCAAGTAAATTCCAATGGTAGAAATTTATCAAAATATCTCTTCTACATTTTAATATTTTTAAATGATTTTTTTGTCATTGGATAGCTAAGATCCTTCGGTTCAAAGACCGTTTTGTACTTTTTAGACTTTTAGTAAGGGAATTTTAAAAAATCTACTTCTGTCAAGTTAAATCCAATGATAGAAATTTATAAAAATATCTCTTCTACATTTTAATATTTTTAAATGATTTTTTTGTCATTGGATAGCTAAGATCCTTCGGTACAAACACCGTTTTGTACTTTTTAGACTTTTAGTAGGGAAATTTTAAAAAATCTACTTCTGTCAAGTGAATTCCAATAGTAGAAATTTATAAAAATATCTCGTCTACATTTTAATAGTTTTAAATGATATTTTTGTCACTGGATAGCTGAGAACTTTCTGTACAAGGACCGTTTTGTACTTTTTTTAATTTTGTTTACAGGTGTTTTAAAGAGGGTACTTCAGCCAAGTGAATTCCAATGGTAGAAATTTATAAAAGTATCTCGACTACATTTTAATATTTTAAAATGATTCTTTTGTCATGAGATAGCTAAGATCTTTCGATACAAAGACCGTTTTGTACTTTATAGACTTTTATTAGGGGAATTTTAAAAAAGCTACTTCTGTCAAGTGAAATCCAATGGTAGAAATTTATAAAAATATCTCTTCTACATTTTAATATTTTTAAATAATTTTTTCTCATTTGATAGTTGAGATCTTTCTGTACGAAGAATGTTTTTACTTTTTTGATTTTGTTTACAGGTGTTTTAAAGAGGCTACTTCAGTCAAGTGAATTCCAATGGTAGAAATTTATAAAAATATCAGTTGTACATTTTAATATTTTTAAATGATTTTTTCTCATTTGATAGTTCAGATCTTTCGGTACAAAGACCGTTTTCTACTTTTTTCGATTTTGTTTACAGGTGTTTTAAAGAGGCTACTTCAGTCAAGTTAAATCCATTGGTAGAAATTTATTAAAATATCTCTTCTACATTTTAATATTTTTAAATGATTTTTTTGTCATTGCATAGCTAAGATCTTTCGGTACAAAGACCGTTTTGTACTTTCTTGGTTTTGTTTACAGATATTTTAGTGTGGCTACTTCTGTCAAGTGAATTCCAATGGTAGGAATTTATAAAAATATCTCTTCTACATTTTAATATTTTTAAATAATTTTTTAGTCATTGGATAGCTAAGATCATTCGATACAAAGACCGTTTTGTACTTTTTTGCCTTTGTTTACATGTGTTTTAAAGAGGCTACTTCAGTCAAGTAAATTCCAATGGTAGAAATTTATCAAAATATCAGTTGTACATTTTAATATTTTTAAATGATTTTTTGTCATGGGATAGCTGAGTTCGTTCGGTACAAACACCGTTTTGTACTTTTTTGACTTTTATTAGGGGAATTTTAAAAAATTTACTTCCTACAAGTGAAATCCAATGGTAGAAATTTATAAAAATATCTCTTTTACATTTTAATATTTTTAAATGATTTTTTTGTCATGGGATAGCTGAGTTCTTTCGGTACAAAGACCGTTTTGTACTTTTACGATTTTATTTAGGGGAATTTTAAAAAAGGTACTTCAGTCAAGTGAATTCCAATAGTAGAAATTTATAAAAATATCTCGTCTACATTTTAATAGTTTTAAATGATATTTTTGTCACTGGATAGCTGAGAACTTTCTGTACAAGGACCGTTTTGTACTTTTTTTAATTTTGTTTACAGGTGTTTTAAAGAGGCTACTTCAGCCAAGTGAATTCCAATGGTAGAAATTTATAAAAGTATCTCGACTACATTTTAATATTTTAAAATGGTTCTTTTGTCATGGGATAGCTAAGATCTTTCGGTACAAAGACCGTTTTGTATTTTTTAGACTTTTATTAAGGGAATTTTAAAAATGCTACTTCTGTCAAGTGAAATCCAATGGTAGAAATTTATAAAAATATCTCTTCTACTAATATTTTTAAATGATTTTTTCTCATTTGATAGTTGAGATTTTTCGGTACAAAGACCGTTTTCGACTTTTTTCGATTTTGTTTACAGGTGTTTTAAAGAGGTTACTTCAGTCAAGTGAATTCCATTGGTAGAAATTTATAAAAATATCACTTGTACATTTTAATATTTTTAAATGATTTTTTGTCATGGGATAGCTGAGTTCTTTCGGTACAAACACCGTTTTGTACTTTTTAGACTTTTAGTAGGGGAATTTTAAAAAATCTACTTCTGTCAAGTTAAATCCAATGGTAGAAATTTATAAAAATATCTCTTCTACATTTTGATATTTTTAAATGATTTTTTTGTCATTGCATAGCTAAGATCTTTCGGTACAAAGACCGTATTGTACTTTCTTGGTTTTGTTTACAGATATTTTAGTGTGGCTACTTCTGTCAAGTGAATTCCAATGGTAGGAATTTATAAAAATATCTCTTTTACAATTTAATATTTTTAAATAATTTTTTAGTCATTGGATAGCTAAGATCATTCGATACAAAGACCGTTTTGTACTTTTTTGCCTTTGTTTACATGTGTTTTAAAGAGGCTACTTCAGTGAAGTAAATTCCAAAGGTAGAAATTTATCAAAATATCTCTTCTGCATTTTAATATTTTTAAATGATTTTTTTGTCATTGGATAGCTAAGATCCTTCGGTTCAAAGACCGTTTTGTACTTTTTTCGACTTTGTTTAGGGGAATTTTAACAAAGCTACTTCAGTCAAGTTAAATACAATGGTAGAAATTTATAAAAGTATCTCTTCTACATTTTAATATTTTTAAATGTTTTCATCTCATTTGATATTTGAGATATTTCGGTACAAAGATCGTTTTGTACTTTTTCGACTTTGTTTATGAGAATTTTTAAAAAGCTACTTCAGTAAAGTGAAATCAAATGGTAGAAATTTATAAAATTCTTTCTGCTACATTTTAAAATTTTTAAGGGATTTTTTGTCATTGGATAGCTGAGGTGTTTCGGTACAAAGACCGTTTTTGCTTTTTTGATTTTGTTTACAGGTGTTTTAAAGAGGCTACTTCAGTCAAGTGAATTCCATTGGTAGAAATTTATAAAAATATCACTTGTACATTTTAATATTTTTAAATGATTTTTTGTCATGGGATAGCTGAGTTCTTTCGGTACAAACACCGTTTTGTACTTTTTAGACTTTTAGTAGGGGAATTTTAAAAAAGTTACTTCTGTCAAGTGAAATCCAATGGTAGAAATTTATAAAAATATCTCTTCTACATTTTAATATTTTTAAATGATTTTTTTTGTCATTGGATAGGTAAGATCTTTCGGTACAAAGACCGCTTTGTACTTTTTAGACTTTTATTAGGGGAATTTTAAAAAAGCTACTTCAGTCAAGTGAATTCCAATAGTAGAAATTTATAAAAATATCTCGTTTACATTTAAATAGTTTTAAAACATTCTGTTGTCATGGGATAGCTAAGATCTTTCAGTGCAAAGACCGTTTTGTACTTTTTTTTAATTTTGTTTACAGGTGTTTTAAAGAGGCTACTTCAGCCAAGTGAATTCCAATGGTAGAAATTTATAAAAATATCTCTTCTACATTTTAATATTTTTAAATAATTTTTTCTCATTTGATAGTTGAGATCTTTCTGTACGAAGAATGTTTTTACTTTTTTGATTTTGTTTACAGGTGTTTTAAAGAGGCTACTTCAGTCAAGTGAATTCCAATGGTAGAAATTTATAAAAATATCAGTTGTACATTTTAATATTTTTAAATGATTTTTTCTCATTTGATAGTTCAGATCTTTCGGTACAAAGACCGTTTTCTACTTTTTTCGATTTTGTTTACAGGTGTTTTAAAGAGGCTACTTCAGTCAAGTTAAATCCATTGGTAGAAATTTATTAAAATATCTCTTCTACATTTTAATATTTTTAAATGATTCTTTTGTCATTGGATATCTAAGATCTTTCGTTACAAAGACCGTTTTGTACTTTTACGACATTGTTTAGGGGAATTTTAAAAAAGCTACTTCAGTCAAGTGAATTCCAATGGTAGAAATTTATAAAAATATCTCGTCTACATTTTAATATTTTTAAATGATTCTGTTGTCATGGGATAGCTAAGATCTGTCGGTACAAAGACCGTTTTGTTATTTTTCGACTTTGTTTACAGATGTTTTAAAGAGGCTACTTCAGTCAAGTGAATTCCAATGGTAGAAATTTATAAAAATATCTCGTCTACATTTTAATATTTTTATATGATTCTTTTGTCATGGGATAGCAAAGATCTTTCGGTACAAAGACCGTTTTGTACTTTTTAGACTTTTATTAGGGGCATTTTAAAAAAGCTACTTCTGTCAAGTGAAATCCAATGGTAGAAATTTATAAAAATATCTCTTCTACATTTTAATATTTTTAAATTATTTTTTGGCATTCGATATCTCAGATCTTTCGGTACAAAGACCATTTTGTACTTTTTCGTCTTTGTTTAGGGGAATTTTAAAAAGGCTATTTCAGTCAACTGAAATTCAATTGCATAAATTTATAAAAATATCTCTTCTACATTTTAATATTTTTAAATAATTTTTCTGTCATTGGATAGCTGAGATCTTTCGGTATGAAGACCGTTTTGTACTCTTTTGGTGAAGCTTACAGGTGTTTAAAGAGGCTACTTCAGTCAAGCGAAATCCTGTAGTAGAAATTTATAAATGTATCTTTTCTACATTTAAATCTTTTTAAATGATTTTTTGGCATTGGATATCTGAGAGCTTGCGGTACAAAGACCGTTTTATATTTTTTCGAGTTTGCTATGGGGGTTTTAATGGGGCTTACTTCAATCAAGCGAAATCATATGAAGTTTTGAAGTTCATATAAATATATTTTTTTCTCTTCTACATTTTAATATTTTTAAATGATTTTTTTAGCATTGAATGTTAGAAATTTATAAAGATATCTCGTCTACAAGTAAATATAAACTGATGATTACCTCAATCAAGTAAAATCCCATGGTAGAAATTTATAAAGATATCTTTAAGATCATTTAAAAGTCATTTCTAAAGATCATTTTAATACTTGTAATTTTTGTTTCATTATATAACTGATATCTTTCTTTACAAAGAACGTTTTATATCTTTTCGACTTTGTCACGGGTATTTTATAATTACTTACTTCAATAGAGCTAAATCACATTTTAGATATTTTTAAAGATATCTCGTTTGTATTTTAATTGTCTTTAAACTTTTTTTCGGGGGGGGGGGGGCATTAGATATCGAAGATTTCTCTGTACAAAGATCTTTTTACATTTTTTAGATTTTTTACGGGTGTTTTAAAGTGGCTTACTTGAATAGAGAGAAATCCCATTATAGAAATTTATAAAGATATCTCGTCAACATTTTAATTTTTTAAATGATTTTTTTAGCATTGAATTTCTGAGATATTTCTGTACAAATACCTCTTTATATTTTTTTCGATTTTTTTACGGGTATTTTAAAGGTGTTTACTTCAATGAAGCGAAATCCTATGACAGAAATTTATAGAAATATCTCGTCTATATTTTAATAATTTTTTTATATTGAACAGCTGAGATCTTTCTGTACAAAGACCGTATTACAATTTTTGATTTCGATACAGGTATTTTAAAGTGACTTACTTCAGTCAAGCGAAATCCCATTGTAGAAATTTATAAAAATATCTCGCCTACATTTAAAAAAATTATTTTTTTTTCTTACATTGAATAGCCTTTACGATTTCATTTATTTTAAAGAGGCTACTGCAGTTAAACGAATCAATGCCTTCGCTTTAAAGCTAATGCTATGAAAGAAATTTATAAAAGTTTATCGTCTGTGTTTTAATAGTTTTAAGTATTTTTTTTCTTACTTTGCCTAGTTGATATCGATTTGCACAAAGGCTATTTTCTATTTTTCGATTTATTTTACAGGTATTTAAAAAAAAAAAAAAAAAAAAAAAAAAAAAAAAAAAAAAAAAAACTTTAATCAAGCGAAACAATTTACTAGCTTATAGTAATTCTTTCGACGATAATCCAACGGTCGAAATTTATAAATAAATCTCGTCTGCATTTTAATATTTTTTCCCCTTTTAATAGTTCAGAGCGATCTCTTCAAAGGCCTTTTTCTACTTTTTTAATTTTCTTTACAGGACAGTTTCATTTTCGGAACCGTTTTCAAAAGTGATATTATCCTCATATTTAAAATCTACAATCAGTATCGAAAAAAGTAAAAAGCGGCCTCTATACTAACCATCGTCACCTATACTATGCAGAAAAAAAAATTAAAAATTGGAATGAAAATATGGCATCTTTATAAAAATCTTCCGTAGGTTTAGTATAATTGAGTTTGTCTTTTCGCGTGAGTGAAAAAACCGTTATTCTAAAATTTAGATCAGTTAGACTATGACAAGCTGTGGAATATATACGTATTATTTGGTTAAAATAGTACAAGAACTTTAAAAATCATTCGTTTATCTTCCTGAAAGGGAAAAAGAAAGGAAAGACAATTTATATACAATAAAGCATAAATATATCATTTACGGATGTGAATTTTACCGCAACAGAATATATTTGCTACAGTATTGTAAATTAGTCATAATTTTCGATAGAAGTGTCAAAATAAATATATTTCTATCTTTTAAATTAGTGTTATCCAATTTAATCATGAATTGCATAATAATTACTTTATATTTTAGAGTGAGTATACTGCAAACTTTTATTGATTAAAATAGAAATATTTATGAAATATTTATGAAAAGGAACATTTAAACTAATTCATTAAGAATTGTCTAAAAGACTGATACAAAAAAAAAAAAAAAAAAAAAAAAAAAAAGATATAGAAAAATTTAATACAAATGTATTTATTCGCGAATATATCTATTCATTTTTAATGTCAGAACCATTGTTATTTCCTTTCTGCCCTTTCTTCTTTTCCCTTTGTCGACTGCAGATGACAAAAAGTTAATTCTGTTATGTTTTATGAATTAACGAATATATCACTTTGATGTTGTACGCAATTAAAGAATCTTTTTTAGAAATTAAACTTCAAATATATGGAAGAAAAATAATAAAAATGGTAAATCTGTTTTTATTCGAAATCAATAATGCTTTTAAAGTATATTTGAGATTAGATGCCTAGTTAAACAAACTTTTTGAAATCAACATGTATTTACATCATTTCTGAAATTCATTTCTGATCGAACTTCTTGCGTGAGATATCATGCATTCAGAAAAGGATGTTTTTATTTTTTCATCCTAAAGCAGCAAACAACATTTTACTAATAGCCACAGGCAAGATTTTACACCTTCGTCCCTGTAAGACTCCCTACAGCGTAAACTTTCACCCTAATTACTCTTAAGGCGTCTCCCTTTTAAAGGCGGAGTTAAACACCATTTTCGACTCTTTTAAATCAAAGTGCTTCAACTTTTTATACAAATAGCATAGATTAAATTTTTTTAAAAATCAAAATAAAAAACATTTTCTGAAAGCTAAATAATTAAACTCTGCATGCTGTTTTACCAAATTTTAAAATGTCAAACAGATTTTTCGTAATAAGACATTAAAGGTGAATTTTAAAGACTATAAAATAACGCACTTGTATCGCCTTAAAATTCAAAAAAGAAATAAAATTTCAGAATGACGTGCATACTTTAAGCCTACAGGTTTTCAAAACAACAAAAATTATTAAATTTGAGCAAAATGCAAAGGAATGAAAGCGATAAATTTCTTCCATTGAAATAACATTAGCCGTTCTATCTCGGAGCGTTACTGATGTAGGGCCTTAATTCCACAAGGAAAAATGCAAACGGGCTTCAGACATGTAAAAAAAGAATAAAAACAGCATTCTTATTTTAAACTGTTTCCTTTCAAATCTATTGAATTTATTTACATAATTTCCTAAGTTTTCTTTTTTTTTTTTTTTTTCCTTTCTTTTAGTACTTTTGATTTTTTTGAGAAAGAATGAAAGATAATTTTTACAAGAATGTCTGATCGCACGTAGCATTAAGTAGTGTTGATTTTTTTATTCAAAAGTTTACTTTAACCTTTAACCACTTAAATATCAATATTTTTGAAAAAAACTTTCAAATAATGCCGATTTTTTTTCCATGTCTTTTACAGAATTTTTCCATCTTTTATCACCGATTTTTCGAAACAGAAATTTTTGCGTAATTGAGTCAAATTCTTGGATTAGCAAAATTTACAGGAAAAATTTACTGGTGAGAATAATAAATCGTGATTGGAATATGGATGCCCGTACGTGGTACGGCCAAATCATGATTGGCAAAAGCACGAAGCCTGTATGACATACAGGCAAATGGTTAACTTATCTGACAGAAATTGTAACGTAACTAGTGAGAAGCGGTCTGTGAGACTGCAAAATCGAAAGATGGATAAAATGCATGATTACAGAGTTCCCAGGAAAACATGACGGGCAAATTCCCTGATTTTCCATGACCAAATCTCAAAAAATTCCATGACTTTCCCTGACCAAATTTCAAAAATGCCTTTAACCAAACGGAAATGCAGTAAAATTTGCTACTTATTATCCCAATCCTTTGTCAAAACCAACGTCTTTTTTCATTCAATTGTTCATCAAACTTCTAGTTTTGACTTTTTGATGAATTTTGAGATTTTTCCAGAGACTACTTATTGACTTTCGCGTCATTTTTCATTTTTTCTCCAAGATTTTTTTCATGATTTTTTAGAAAATCTTTGTAAATTCCCTGACTTTTCTCAGATACATTTTGAAATTTCCATGACTTTCTTTGACTACTTTGAAATTCCATGACTTTCCAGATTTTCACTGACTTTCCATGACGCTGGGGACCATGGATTAACTCATAGGATGGTGTTTTTGTACTAAACATTTTGTACAAGATATTATAATATAACATGCAAATATTAAAAAGTCTCTTCTGATAGTACTAAAGTTCCAAATAACAACATTTCGAAATTGTTTGTAGTTAAACTGAAAATTACAAGTCAAACCATAAAAAGTGAAAAAAGCAGTGGTCTGTGAGCCCGGTAACATTAGTTAAAGGTTAATCTTCCATGTATGGCTCTCAAGATTTCCGTGGATAATCTAAGTTTGTCCACTGCTGTGACGTGGAAATGGCTCGTGAAGGGTGGTCACAGGCGACTAATTTTTATTATTTTGTCCACGAGTATTTCAAAACAGATATCTCCGAGTTAGATTTCCACTAAAAATTTACATCGAAAAATTGCAAGACAAATTTAAACAAGCGAAAAAATAAGTCTTTAAAAAAAGTAAACAAAACAAGCACGAATTCTGCTTTTTTAGAATTTTTGGTCACCTCCGACGAGAGAAAAATTATTACTATTAATTATTATTATTACGAGGTGGAACTCGTTCAGTTTTGAGAAAAGAAAATGTTTAAGAAGAAACTGTTTTATTCATTTATAATAAAACTACAAAATTTGTTTAAAAAAAAATATTGGATACAGGTTAGTCTAACTCTTAAACACATATATTACTTTAACCTAAAAATCACCGTTCTTGGGGGTGAAAAAAGGCTACTTAACCAGTGGCGCAGCGAGGGGGGGGGGGGGGTTTGGGGGTTAACCCCCCCCCCCCCCAGAGCCATGACAAAAATAAAAAAATTTCCATTTTTATGAACCGAATCATAAAAAAAACTAAAGTTACAATTTTATTTGTTTTGTTCTCGAAATCTGCCGCTTTATTGAATCAAATTTTATTTAAAAACTTGACTCGTTTAAGCGGCAGTAATGTATTTACTTTGAAAAATGGGGAAAGCGCATAGTAACAGTATCAGTATCGAAAACTGGTCACTCCTTTCGGAAAAGGCCGGTATTCATTTATACTATTGGAAATTAGCCGAAGGCTAAAAAGAATGGTCATTTCCTGTCGCTGCCAAAACCGTCTCGGGTTTTTCAATACTGCACCACTGGGGGGGGGGGGGGGTGTCTTAATCAGTTGCATCTGTTCCTTGCTCTCTTTTTGGAAACGGCACTGGACTCGCAAATTCCAGGAAAAACAAAAACACATGTTCGCATGCTTTGAAGGATTTACTTCCACAAACATAATGTTGTTAGTTGCTGTGGTGCTAAGGTTTCCTTTATCGTGCGTTTCGCTGTGGATATTAAATCCTCTTCAGAGAAGAAAATTATGAAAAAGATGGATATAAGAGATAATTTTTTTTTAATCTTTCGAATTCCTTCAAGCATTTTTGAAATCCAGGTATGTTTGGAAAATATATAATTGGTTTATATTTATGTTTCTGGAAAGATATTAACAGCACCGTGCGAAAGGGGGGGGGGGAGGGAGGTCGCCCCGGGCGCAGAGATTTAGGGGGCGCCAAATTTCTAACTACTTTCTACTTACTACTACTTTAAGGGTGTATCTGAAAAAACGCTTTTTCACCTTCGACACCTCAAAATTTTCCGATACAATTTCAGACACATTTTTAAAAGTAGAAACATGAAACTTGATGAGGGGATTTTCGAAGAGACATACAAGGGGCCGTGTGATGTCATTTTACACTCCATTCATTAGAATTTGATTTATGAACAATTATCTTCTCAGTATTACACTTTTATTCGTTCCCAAATCTCCCGCTTCGAAAAAACCTGTTCAAAATGCCGTTTTTGATTGCATTTTTTGCAATATTTTCTGCATTTATCAAAGAATCGACCATCACGGCACCTTGTGTACTTTCTAAATAAGACAATTTGCCAGTTTGATGCATATGCGAGCAAAAATGAATTTAAAAATAAATCGGAAAATAAGCAGTTAGAATCGAAATACACCCTTAAAGGGACTACTCTCAGACAATTTTTTTAATTAATATTAATTCTTATTTAAAAAACGCCCGAAATAGGCAAGTGGATAAACGGAAAAAAAGGTTACCGGAAAAACAGTAACCGGAAAAAAAGTGACATAAACTACAAAAGCGGAAAAAAAGGACATAGAATTTTGGGCATTTATTATTGATTTTGGGAATTCGTTATTGATTTTGAGGATTCATTGGTTAAATATTTAGGGGGAGGATCAGGGGGAGGCTCTTAATTTAGGTAAATGGGTTTTTCGTGCTGAATTAACTGTTTTGGTTCAGTTTTTGGACATATGATATCCCCCCCCCCCAATCCGTAACCTCTCAAATTAAATTAACAGTTTTTTGATGCAGATTTATCCAATTGGCTTGGAATTTCGGACATAGATTCATTATGATAAGACATATCTCTGTTTAGTTATAGGGTTCTTTTGCTTATTATAAAGGGAGGATGGTCAATTACCCCCTCTCCCCACAAATTAGATTGGTTTTTATGCAAAATTATCCAATGTATTTCAAATTTTAGATATAGATTCTTTCTGATAAGGTGAATCATTGAATAGTTTTAAGAGTTTAATGACTAAGTATAAAGGGGAGGGGGATGGGGGATAATCCCTCTTAAATTAAATAAATGGCTTTTCACGCAGAATTATCCGATTTGCTTTGAATTTTGGACATAGGTTCATTATGATAAAATATATCTCTGATTAGTTAGGGGGTTCTTTTCCTTAATATAAAGGGGGGAGGCAAGCAATTATTTCCCCCTCAAATTAGATCAATCGGTTTTTATGCAGAATTATCCGGTGTATTTCAAATTTTAAATATAGGTTCTTTCTGATAAGGTGAATCCGGGGTTTAATGGCTAAGTATAAAGGCAAAAACAGAAGATAACTCCCCTTAAATTAAATAAATAGCTTTTATGCAAAATTATCCGATTTGCTTCAAATTTTGGATGTAGCTTCTTTATGATAAGGCGTATTCCCGATTAGTCATGAGGTTCTTTTGCTTATTATAAATAGGGAAACGGACGATTTCCCCCCTTTTAAATTAGATAAATTGTTTTTTATGCATAATTATCCGATGTATTTCAAATTTTTGATATAGGTTTTCTCTCATAAAGTGGATCCCTAAATAGTTTTAAGGGCTTAATGGCTAAGTATAGAGGGGGGAACTGGGGATAACCCCACTTAAATTACATAAATGGCTTTTTACGTAGAATTATCAGATTTGCTTCAAATTTTGGATGTAGTTTCATTATGGTAAGTCGTATAAGCTAATAGATATAGTTAAAATAGGGAGGAATGCAGCAGTCCATTCAGGAAACTCTTTCGGGGAAAGAAGCTTGCTTTCCCCATTCGACGGAGAGGGATGTCCAGTAGATATCGCGGTCGACTAGTCTCTTAGGAAATTTGTTGATCAGGGGATTTCCCGGCAAAGGTTTGCCTCAAAAATATTCAAGTAACATAAAAAAGCAAGTTGAATGCAACTAAGCGCAAATAAAAAATGAAAAAATTTCTTCTTTATGTCTTAATTTAATGATTGAAAACTATTATGTCAGAAAACATTATAACATATTTTACCTTTTTTCTTATAATGATTAATTTCCATTAATTTTGCATTTTTAACTTTTATGGTTTATTTATTTATTTTTTTTTATTTGTGAAAAAAGTAATATACTAAATCATTTGTTGTAATTGTCATTTTAATTTACACCAAATATTTATCATTTAAAACTGGATTTTTACTAATTAATGTTCCATATTACACATTACAAAATATGATATAAAACATTAAAAAATATATGTTAGAAAATTTTAATGTACAAACTATATTGTATGTCACGAACGAATGAACTAGTGAATTCATTAATTTGTAGTAATAAAAATATTTTTTTTTATTACTAGCTACGTTAGTAATTAGAAAATTAATTGTTTCAAAACCTGTAGTTCTTGATAGATCTTCAACTTTAAACGCTTAAAAAATTACAAAAAAAAAAAAAAAAAAAAAAAAAACGATTTTAAGAAAAACAGGATATTTTTTTCTTTGTTACGATATTTATAGATTACTGAAAAATGCTATGCACCAACATAAATCACAGTTTTAAATGCAAACAGCCATTGAGGATACATAAACAAACACTTAAAACTATTCAGGGATTCACTTTATGAGAAAGTACCTATAGTCAAAATTTGAAATACATCAGATAATTGTGCATAAAAAACAATTTATCTAATTTAAGGGGGAGGGGAATAATCGCGGCATCCCTTTTCAATTAGCAAAAGAACCCCATAATAAATCCTATATTCAATTTTGAAGCAAATCGGATAATTCTGCGTAAAAAGCCAATTATTTTATTTAAGAGAGGTTATTCCTCATGCATTATCTATACTTAACCATTAAACTCCCAAAATTCTTCAGGCATTATATACTGTGACGACGTACTGACAACTTTAATCGTGACAGAAGATAGATAGCGAAGTCTTATTCTGAAAAGGTATGCAGAGTTGAAAGTATCTTCATTCAAAAGATGTTAAGAACATGTGCTATTGATCTCAAGGGACATGCCTAGAAAATAATTGCACTGGTCTAGTGGCAATGAGCTGAGGGAGACACTGGGATTCTTGAGCATCGAGAGGGAAGGAAAGTAGTTGGAAGAGAGCCATGTGCTGGTAATGTACAAGAAAGTACATTGATGTAAGATGGCTTGTACGTGCTAAGCGAATTGTAATAGTGGAGTGTGGCTCCTATGTAGTTGTAATGTCGTTTTATTTATTTTTTTAATTTATTGATGTATGGTTCTAATAAAGAACTTGAGGAATTAAAAATGGGTTATTGATGAACTTAACAAATAAACCAACTTAGTAAAGAGAAACTCAGTGAGCAAAGCCATAATACTATATATAAGCCTTATCAGAAATAACCTATATCCAAAATTTGACACACGTTGGATAATTCTGCTTAAAAACCATTCCTTTTATTTAGGGCGGAGAGGGAGGGGGATCGTCCGTTCCCAAAACTAATCAGGCAAGCATTTTTTCAGTATGAATGTACATCCAAAAATTAAATCAAAGCAGTTAATTCAGCATGAAAAAACCATTCACTTAAATTAAAAGCCGACCTTCCTCCCCCCCCCCCCTTCATACTTAGCCAATAAATCCCCAAAATCATTTCCTTGATACTTTTTTCCAGTAACATTTTTATCTTATCCTTTTTTTCCCCGATAACACTTTTTTCCTAGATCCAGGCAAGTAGATATCATGATTAAAAATCTATGTAACTGAGAAATGTTCTTCATTCTTTGATAAGATCTTTCAGAAGATGATTCTCACAGTTGCCAACTTGTATGGTTTTGCGCGCGGATAAAACAATCGCGGAAAAATGCAAATTTCGTGAAATGATCGCCGAAAAAGCACACATTTCGTCAATATTTCGTGAAAAAATGACAATTTCATCAATGTTTTTGTCAACGAACTTTGTCAAAAGATTGCCGAAAAACGCGAATTTCCTGTGCGGATCGTGGAAAAAACGGCAATTTCACCAAACATCGCAGGTAAAACGCTGATTTCGTCTGAAGACCGCGTGGGAAAACGTCGATTTCGTCTAAAGATTTCTGATATAATGCCGATTTCGTTAAAAAATTGGGGGGGGGGGGGAAACGCCTTTTTCGATAAAAGATTGCTTAGAAATATTTTGTCAAAAGATCATTGAAAAAAAAGGCCGCTTTCATCAAAAGATCACGGAAACAACGCCGATTTCATCGAAAGACCGCGGGGATAAAACGCCGTTTTCTAGAAAAGAATGCGTAAAATTGCAAATTTTATCTAAAGATCGTCGAAAAAACGCCGATTTCATAAAAAAAAAACCACTGAGAAACACCGATTTTGTCATAAGATCGCGGAAAAACCGCCGATTTCGTCAAAATATCGCAATAAATCGCCGATATTGCTAAAATATCGCAGATAAATCGCTGATTTCGTCTAGAGGTCGCGGAAAAACGCCGATTTCGTAAAAAAATCGCGGAAAACCGCCGATTTTGACGAAAGATCGCAATAAATCGCCGATTTTGCTAAAATATCGCTGATTTCGTCTGAAGGTCGCGGGAAAACGCTTATTTCGTCTGAAGATCGCGGGTAAACCCTCTTCGCAGGGGGGGGGGGTAACTCGCGGAATTCCCCCCCCCCCCGCCGATTTCCGAAAAAAAATTTCTACCAGAATCACCCCTGAAGCAACTCTATCCCCCCCCAGAGCCGAATTCTGGCTGCGCCACTGACTTAACGTTTTATATATTTTATTTGTTCGTAACGTTAATATGGATACTAAAAATTAAATGTACTTTTTATAATAACTCCATATTTTATCAGAAATCTATATTTATTCAAAACACACGAACTTTAATTATACATATTTTTTCATTTGTTATGAAAAAATGACAACAAAACAATATACAATATTCTACTATTTCCCCTTTACTTTCTACAAAAATGGAATACTTCACCAAATGGAATATTTTTTTCACCATTAAAGAAATGGAATTAAAAACTTTAAAAAAAATAAATAAAACTAAAAAAAATATCTGAAAAATAAATTGAGATGCAGTTTTCACACAAATTGCATTTAAAAATATCCCCCCTCCCCCCCCCCTCTCCTATACGAAGGTGCAAAAATTGAAAGTGGGCTATGCTTAAAAGTTTAAAAAATTGCAGTAGAGATTATCCGTATTTAACTGTACAATGATATACAGTGAACGCTCGATTATCCGCAAGTCTAAGTTCCAATTTTTGAAAAATATCTCAAAAAGACGAAAAGAGTTGTATTAACAATTCAGTATAAATTAAAACGGATTTAACCAGCATTAGATCTAGGTTTCGAGCATGTAACTGATGAAGAAATTGGAGAAGAAGCATTAGGTATAAATTTTGAAGACAGCGATGAAGAAGATAAGAAATTAAAAAAAGTAAGCCACAATACAACTTTAGCTTATGTTGAAGGACAATGTTTAAAGGAAAAAGATGACGCGTCACTTTGTAATAAAGTAGCTGTAAAAGACTTCATCCCAAATAAAGAAGAAATGTTTCAGCAGAAAAAGAAGAAAAAAAAAACTTTGGAATGATTGCTCAGAGAAACAAATCTACAAATTTATAAGAGCATTATTTCATTTTATTATTCCTTAAAAAATAAGTATGTTTATGTTACCTATTGTACGTATAAATTGCTCAAATGTATGTTACCAATTGTGTGTATAAACTGTTCAAGTGCATATTTATGTTGATTTGTTCGCTTTTTTCATAATGTTGTAAATTATCCGCGATAGTTGCGCCACTGAATTCTTCGGATAATCGGAGTTTACTTAATCTGCTTTGTTTTATGGCTAGCTTATGCAAAGTACAGTAGAACCCCGATAATTCGGATTAACTGGGACCAGACCCAATCCGGATTATCGAAAATCCGGATTATCCGGAGAATAAGAAAAAAATTGAATAAAATAAAACATACTTACAGAAATCACCTTTATATTAAACTTATTGAATAATTAAAGACATTAAAAATGTTTACTTTGCTTAATTCTTCCGAAAAGATTTGAGAAAAAGTTTTTTTTAAAAATTCAGAATACGATGATGAAATAAATTAATGTTATGGAAATAGCCAATCGCTTCTCAAACTTAAAAAAAAAATGACCAAACCGATCCGGATTATCCGGAGATCCGGATTAACGGGGTCCGAATTTACGGGGTTCTACTGTAATATTTTTTAGTGACGCTTTAATTTTTGCTTTAAAAATTGAATATCGGGGCCTAATAAAAAGAAATGTATTAAAAAAATCCTTATTTCAGGACTGTAAAGTGTCAAAATTTAACCGTAAGCGGATGACTAGCAAGTTTAGAGGAGTAGATATTTGCACGGGTCGAAAATTTCAGGCCTTCATCTGCTCGTGCAAAAATCAAAGAAATCAGGACAAATCAGACATTTTCTTTCTTCAAAACTGAACGGGTTCCACCTCGTAATAATAATAATTAATTAATAGTAATAATTTTTCTCTCATCGGGGGCGACCAAAAATTCTAAAAAAGCAGAATTCGTGCTTGTTTTGTTTACTTTCAACACAAAATGATAATATTTTTTAAGCATCATTATTCCACATTTAAGTAGGTTTTAAAGAATATTGCAATATTCTAGACCTTTTGAAGAAATGAAATAATCCGAACCCGACCCTTCTTAAATATCAAAACTTAATAAAAAGTCCACTCAACCCGAACTTGACTTTTAACAAAAACTATTTCCAACCCTAACATCATATCATAATAGACTATCTCAGGTACAAACTTTTTTTTTTTCTCCCCTATCACTAGGAAAACAGTTTGCAATCTTATCGAGTTTGGAATTTCCTGCGACGTCAAATCAAACAAAACAGTCAGAAACAAAAACAAAAAATTACAATTTTATTACGATTCTGAATGTTATAAAAAGAATTAGAAGCTGATTTTTTTTTCACGTTTTTAAATCATTTAATGCAAATTTCTGTATTTTTTTTTTTTTTTTTTTTTTTTTTTTTTTTTTTTTAAATGAAGCAATGGAAGAATACTTTTTTTGTAGGCAGACTTTCATTGTTAGTTTTTATTTTATTTTGTTAATTTAATTAAAACATTTAAAAAAAGTATGAAATACATCAAACCGATTAACACGATCAAAAAATTTGGTCGTTAACTAAACATTCATCGATTAATCAGCACAGTACAGGATTGCTTAGCAAAAAGTCCTTTTAAATTAAAGGTGAAAGACCTCATAATTCAGCGGTATTGTATACTAGAAATAGCCTCAGTAAAAGAAAAATAATTTCACATAATAGCTCACTATTATAATCCAATTCATCCAGTAAAACCAAGTCAAAACCCAGTCAAGATGGTAAAATCCTGTTTTCCTTTAATGGTAAACAAAAGATTTCTTTGTGCAACAATGAAATATTTTTGTAAAATAAAACATTCAAAACTTCTCCGGGTTTGTTGGAAAATAATTGCCAGAGTGCTAAGTCCTTACACTTGCAAAAATTCTCAACAGAATAGAATTGCCGGTTAGCTCGTGGTGTGTTATTGAATACAAGAAGCGCAATTACGAGTTATGAAACTGCATGACTTCGAAAATGTGCTTCGTGTACTTCTAAGCCAATATAATTCCCATTATGTGTGTATTTCAATGCGTATATCTTTCTTCTATTATTATCATATTATAAAGCAACAAATATAGTTTGTACAAAATAACTTATAAAAAGGATAATTTAAAAATTAATATTCCCCCCCCCCCCCCAAGATAGATTGCAAAATGCAAGACTGGTATCCAAATTATGATGATAGCAATTAGAACATAATCATGTGTCTTGCTTTGCCTCCCTACACTGGATTTCAAGCACTAAAGCAATTCTGGGTGATTTCTTAACCTAAAAAAAGTGTATGGATACAGGAGCTTTATAAATTATCCGGACACAATACAGGATAATTTATAAAACTGCAAAATACAAAAATATAAAATGATTAAAACTCATTTAGAACACGAATGGTCAAAACCTCATTCTGAAAATCAATGGTCAAAAAAACTTATTTTGATTAGGAAAATAAATTAAAACTTATTTTGTTAATAGACAAATTTAGAATATTTGAAAACCTTTATTAATAATTTACTTTATATTATACTTCTTTCATAATTTTGCAAACGTCTATAAAGAAAAATAATATTGTAAGTTTTGGGATACTTTTAATAATTTGATTATATATCAAACTTTATGTAAAAATTAAAAAAAATTATAAGAAAAGTAAATAGGAAAGTAAGAAAAGGAAAAAATAACATTTAGAACTCCAAGAAATGCTTATTTAATACAATTTCAACCACTTTTGTGAGGTTAAAACAAAATTTTTTCAAGACAATGCGCACATATCGTCATCATTTGACGTCTATTATCTAATGGTAAAAAACGTATTTTAATAATTACAATGAGTAATCCAGCTTTTAAATTTTTCCATAAGTTAACATGGAATTTCGCGATCGGAAAATTTCAGTATTGCGAATTTCATGCTTTCTTATTTTCATCTTTTTTTCTTAGAGTGGGTGGGGGTGGGGGCAGGGGAGGACGATATTGTCATGCGAATAGCACTGTATATGTCTGTCTCGCTGCTGTGTCCGATAGCATTTTTTTTTTCACCCTGGCGCTTTTTTTAGGTGCGTTCGTAACTATGTAAATACGTAACACCTATAGTAGTCGTTCAGTCCGCCCGTCCGTCTGTCTGACCGCATATAACAGAGCAAAACCTACTCAACCGAATCGTTTGAAATTTAAAGCATATAATTGTTGCATAATTTTATAGTCATTTCGAATTTTATGAAAATCGGATGATAGATTTATTACAGGGACAATCAAAAGTACTCTGTTACATTACGCCCAATGGGAAAAAAATAGTTTCAAGTGCATTTTAATGATCTTTACATTCTTTCGAACATAATAAAATTGATTTGAATCTATAAAGTATATACTAAAATATATATTCTGTACAATCTGTGTTGCAAAGAATATTTGTTATTAATTTACAGGGCCACGGAGAAGTATTCCATTACATAATAGTATAGGAGGGGGCAGCGCGGTGCGAAAGGGGGGGGGGGCGAAGTTGGCGGTCGTCCCAGGCGCAGACATTTAGGGGGCGCCAAATTTATACTACCAACGCTATTTTGGGGGGGTTAGAGACAAGTTGGAGGAGGGGGGGCGACAAATTGAAACTCTGCCCCAGGCTCAGTTGTCTCTTCACACGCCCCTGGGAGGGGGAAACATTGTTTGAGACGCGTTTCAGTTATATTAAGCTACTTCACATTTTATGAAATTTATATACGCTGCTGAGGTTCATTACAATTAACTTCCAGTATAATAGAAAACAGATAGTATTTACAGGGACACACGAAAGATTTCGGATACTATATTGCATACTAATGCACCAAGATCTGAATATTTTTTAAACTTTGTTATAATACGAACGCACCTCATTTGATACGTTTTGCCTGCAATTTCAGAATTGTTTATTTACGAACTAGGAAGAAATGTCTCGAAGTTTTAACCAAAATAAATTAAGTCTAGGTGTACGCAAGAATAGACTGGAATATTTTCACGTTGTGATTTAGTAATTTTTCCCCCCCTCTTCAGCACAAATCTGGTATAAACAAGCCAAAAAGAGAGCCCCAGAGACTCAGCAAAATGAATAGAAATAATTCGCTCGTGAAGAAACAAAACAAAAATAAAAGGGGATAATAAAATAAAACAAAAATAAGGCAACGCGCATCCTACGTTTTGGCTCTATGCTCGCACAAGTCGACCTTCCAAGGACAGATATGAATAGACAGAAGCCACTGATTTTTTCGCACGTTACGTCTTCCTCCTCCTTGGCTGCGGCGAATTCGTTTTCGCTATAACCGTGAAAGAGACACACAGAGAGTAAGTTCTCTACGCCAAGTTTTATCTTTTTTCAAAAACAACCTGGTAGTTATTATTAGGAACCAGGTTAGAAACATTGCATAAAGTCATAAACGAAGTAATGTTATACCCATTAACATTTTTAATAAAAAGTGGGGGGGGGGGGGGGAAATCATATATTCAGCTTAGTATTGAAATTAATATTTAAATTTCATTGGATGAAAAAAACCATACACCTACCTTTGATGTTAATATTTGAATTCTCAATACATAACTAAACATATAAAGGAGTTTTTGTTCAATTTAAATAGCGGCAATCCTATTGTATCACATTACATAACGAATGTTTTAATTCCTTCAATATAACCAAATGTTTTAATAAATTTACTACATAATTAGTGACTAATTATGGATTCGACGCTCTATACATACATAATTCATTTAGTTAGCTTCCTTTACAAAAAGTAAGAATATACCTATTGTAAAAGTTGAGAGAGAATCGATTCCGGAAAACTTCTGTATATTCAGGGATGTAGTGGAGGGTATACGCCGTATACCTTCGGGATTTTTTAAAGGAACACCGTATACCCTCTGTTTGACACGAAAGCTATAATATACATATTCTAGGGTATACTCTCTGCCTTGAGCGTATACCTTCTGCTTAGAACGTATATCCTGTTATTTTTACGACTACATCCCTGTGTATATTTTTCCGTAATTGTGGCCCATAGACCTCAAAAACTATATTCCGTGTTCAAATGCTGATTTATATATATAAACATTCGCACATATCAAAATCGGAAATGTTTAGACTATCTTCACATGCATAAAAAGGGGTCAGGTTTTATTTATTTATTTGATGAAAAATAACAATTGAAGTTCAAAATTACATTTATTAAGCATTATACATTAAAAGTACATGCTCCAAATAAATTTTAATAATTATAAACATGTTGTACAAAATTTACTTGCTAGTGTATAGTGGAAGAAAATTTAGTGATGTGCGATTGTTTGACAGAATAGTTTATGAATTTCCGTGTAAGGAAAAGTTAGGTCTTGATTTCCATTTTAAATTTGACGCTCCTCATCAGTGAAGAATCGCATTCTATTGTTTTTTCCAGCAAATTGTCATTGATGTTTTAAAATTTTCTCTACAATATTTGCAGAAAATATTTCACCTGCGATAAAAATTAAAATCTGCGTAAAAAATAAAAGAAATTACTTATCTACACTGTAAAAAAAATTCCAGTACAGTCCAAAAAATACATTTTATTCTTTATTTACTTCGAAAAACATCGTATGTTTAATTTACGCTGTAAATTGATCCAAGACACCGTAATCCTAGTCCAAATGTTTCAATAAAACGAGTAAAATATATATTTCTATTTTCAAATTATGCTTTTCTGCCTATAATAGAAGGCCCCTTAGACCAGTATTATGACGCTTTTTCAAGCATAATTTGAAATACACTCGGAAAATATTTTTTTAATTTGGAATTTGCATAAAATAGGACATAAGTATAAAACCAACAAAAAAACTGCAGGTTGCAGTTCATATTTTTTTCATAATCCATATATATTTTTTAATTACAAATTTAATTTATTCATATTCGAATTTTTTGGTATTACATTAGGATTACAATTTCAGGAGATATTAATTAAAAGATGAAACTGTAAATTAACATTAGAAGCTTTAAATTTTGACTTTTTATAATTCAAAAACTTGTAATCCAAACGACATGAAATTTTATTTCTAGGCATAGTCTGGAATCTAATTAACCGAAGATTTAAAATATCTTGCCAAAATTGGATGTTGCTATTGAAAAAAAGTGTGGGCGTGTTTGGGTTTGTTGATACCCATTTCTCCCCAAGCCAATATTTTCTACATCATTTAAAAGTAGACTTAATTTCCAATCGTTTGTTATAAGTAAATTTCTTCTTTATTTTTTGTTGCAGTGTTAGTAGGAGGAGTTTATTTATTTATTTTTTTAAGTGTTTTGTAATCACTTTTTAACTTAACGTTTAACAACTGTTGCATTGCCTGCATTTTTATCTTCAGAAAATTAAGAAATTCATATCTAGTATTTTGTGTACTACCCTATTCAATACATGAGAAAAAATTACAGATTCTAGCCGTAATCAATTTTAACCCTTTGCGGGGCGCTGGTTTCATAGATATACCACTTAATTTTAATTCACAAACGCCACACTGGCACCAGAATTTTGTTAAAGAAAATTGCGGTTTATTGAATGAGTGAAACATAGCGTTTTCTTATTTACAAATAAAGTTGTTTTCAAATTCCGGTGTCAGTCATTTATTTCAATACTTAATCAATAAATTTGCCCTGCACCCGCAAAGGGTTAAGTAACCATTATACACCATCGAAACACTTATATATATATATATATATATATATATATATATATATATATATATATATATATATATATATATATATATATATATAATTATTATTATTATTCCCTCTTCCTGATTATCATTAACTGACTGCCACATATTATCGAATTTTAGAATTTAAATTGTGTATGTTATATATTCATATACAGTGTGGGAAGGATAGGCCTGCACTGCAGCCATAGATATTTCTTATTTTCCTATTTCATTTTTTAATTCCGCTTAAGATTTATAATTTTTATAAAGTTACAAGTAGATAATACTAACATTGTCAGATATTTCAAGTATTAGAGTAGACTCCCTTAAATCCGCAACTTTCTAAAATTCACACATAATTTACAGATGTAAACAAAGAAACAAATGTAGGTACGAAATTTGACTTTTTTATTTTTATATAAACTAGCTGACCCGCCCGGCGTTGCCCGGGTCCGTATTAGCAATATTAAACGAACTTGAAATTTGTATGATTTTATCAATAACTGGAAGCATGCAGAAATGCATTGTCTGAAATACGTCATTTTCATCGTTATAAAGTATTAAAAGGTTCTGAAAAAAAAAGAAAACTTTTAGTAATACAATTTTTAGTTTAAATCAAATGTTTTCAATATTTTATTTAATTTTATTCAAAATGAAAAAAGATTTTCTTAGCAGACGATTTTTTGTGATAAATACATTATCTGTTTTATATTTCTTCTGCTTTATTCCTTTTATTTATAGAGTTCAAAATGAAAAAAGATTTTCTTAGCAGACGATTTTCCTGTGCCTCAATTAATTATCCTCGGAATTCCTTTTATTTATAGAGATTCTATATACATTTTAATCTGTAATTTTTGTTAATATTACTGAATTCATGATTTTCATGGAGGAAAAATAAATTTATTTCTGAAAAAATTCAAGATAGTGCTGATATCACAGGTAATCACAATCTTTTTGCCAAATGTATTTATGCATTAATCAAGCTTTTTTGATGAAATTCTTTTTTTATGATTTTGATGTGATTTAGTAGTGCCCCTTTGTGAGGCAAGTTTCATAGAAAAATTTAGGAAAAATGCATGTTATCTTTATAATGAATATTTAACTATGCATTATTTATTTGACCTTTGCCTTTAATATTTTAATTATTTAAAAAAATTATCTATTTTTTATTATTTTAGTTTATTACTTAATAATATTTTACTGTTTTGTAAGCATTCATTATAACCGCAATTGCATTATTAATTACACTGAAATGACTGTTTTAAAAATGTAAACAAAGCAATAATCAGAAATCCGCAAAATTTAAAAATCCGCACAACCTCTGGTTCCAAGTTATGCGAATTTGAGGGAATGTTCCATATTAGTTTATGTATGTTCACAGGGATGTGTTTAGAAAAATTTTAGGTCCTTTAAAGGATTCTTCACAAAATTCTTCATCTCCAAACAGGAGCCTTCACAAAACATTTTGTCCCAAAACAGGACCCTCTACAAAATTGTTCGTCTTTTAAATAGGCTTTTCACAGAATATTTTCACAACCAAATTGAACTTTTCACAAGTTTAATCATTTAAAAATAAAATCTGGTCTGTAAATAAACAGATAAACTCACCAAAGAACATATAATTTTTTATACATGAAGGGCAGAACCTGAATTCATCGGCAATTCAAAATTCACAAAATTATGACTAGAAATTTCACAAAAATAAAGGAAAAATTCACAATTTCACAAAAACAGGACTCTATGAGAAAAGTCTGGACAGACCCCTGGTTCATGACACTGAAGGACCAGACACATAGCACTACGGTTGCGAGCGAACATCACTACTTTTTATTACACTAAAAGAACAATAAATCTATCTTTGTTTCCGTGCGGAACAAAGGTGAATCTCTTTAAATGATTTTTGAGGGACTGACCCTACCAAATTGACAAAGGAAGGGAAAGTTTTATCTACCTCATCTTCAGTCGTAAAGCTGTCAACTGATTTCGAGTTCGATTTCTCTCTTGAAGTTCAAAAAAGTTCACTGAAAAAGCAATTTATACATCAAAGCGCCGACACGAAAGATCAAAAATAGCGACGCCTGACCGCAAGAAGTTAAGGACCAGACACATAGCACTAACTTCTTGCGGTCAGGCGTCGCTATTTTTGATCTTTCGTGTCGGCGCTTTGATGTATAAATTGCTTTTTCAGTGAACTTTTTTGAACTTCAAGAGAGAAATCGAACTCGAAATCAGTTGACAGCTTTACGACTGAAGATGGGGTAGATAAAACTTTCCCTTTTTTGTCAATTTGGTAGGGTCAGTCCCTCAAAAATCATTTAAAGAGGTTTCACCTTTGTTCCGTACGGAAAAAAAAGATAGATTTATTGCTCTTTTAGTGTAATAAAAAGTAGTGCTGTTCGATCGCAGCCTGAGATTAACCCTTAATTGCTGTGACATAAATTGTCGCATAACTACTGAAAGCGGTCTGTCAGACCACTTAATGTAAAGGTAAATAAAATGTTAAATTAACTCTCAGAATACTATTATTGTATGTACTTTATGTACAGGAGTATTATAAATAAAATTCAGCTATTCAAAAGTCTCTAGAGATAGTAATAGGGCTCCGAACGAAACAAAATTTGAGTAATATATGTAGTTAAACTCAAAATTACGGGTTAAACTCCGAAAATTGAAAATCTCAGCGGTCTGTGAGACTGCTAACAGTAGCTAAGGGTTAAAATATATCCTTAAATAACATCACTTGTAGAAGATTTTTCATATTACATACAACAGAGGGAGTAAAAGTATAAAGCGCATCAATAAATATTCAAAAATTATATTTTAAAGTACTATTTTGAATATTTAAAAAAATGCCAAAATATTTTTAAAGATATTTTATATAATTATTATGATTTTGGTTCCGTTTCAAATTTCTGATACGAAACTTTTCACAAACTCCACAATTATTTTTATTATTATTACTGTCATTTATTCAATTTTTTTTTTTTTTAATTGTGTTTGCTTTAATTTTTAGTCACATTTCTGAAAAACAGACAACGAATGGGTAAGTTACAAATTTGAAATTGTCCCCTGAAAAGCCTAACTACCTTCCGGTGAGGCGTACGTCCCCACACTGGGTACCACTGATTTATTTAAACCTACAAATAGAGTTTAATTCTATAACTGTAATACTGAAAATGACCAAAATCTACGAAATATTTTCTTTGAAAAGAAATATCTGCAGTTAAAAAATAATCACATAAATTAAATCTTATTTTATATTTCTGGAACAAATTTCGATTAAAAACAAGTGGTATAAATAATATACCAGCGCTTTCAAAGGATTAAGGGGATTCTTCACTGACTTGAAAACACCCGCTCTGTAATGTTAATCCTATGGGCAGGTTATTTTCAAATTTCTCGTTTAGTTTTGATTCCCCCCCCCCCCCCATAGTATAGCTGATGAACTTGGTCTCTAATATAGCTATTTTTAACTTTTTTGATTTAGGCTGCAGATTTTTAAATAAAGGTGCTCTCACTTTCGAAACCGGTTTTGAAAGTGAAAGTATCTCTATTTAAAAAAATCTGCTACCGAAATCGAAAAAGGAAAAAATATCCATATTAAAGACCGGCTCAGCTATAATGTGAAAAAAAAAATAGTTTAAAAATATTTTAAATTAAACGAGAAATTCGAAAACAACTTGCCCAAAGGATTAACATTACGGAGCGGGTGTTTTCAAGTCAGAAAAACGGCCCTAAAATACAAAGGTAAAAAACGGGCATTTTTCACCGGGAAAGGAATTCCTACATCACAAAACGGAGAGGGAGGGGGTGGGGGATTACAGATCCCGCCAATTAATAAAAAGAAAATTAGTTCTGCTTAAAACAATTTGATGGGTGGGGGCGCCCCCATCCACTATTCTCAAATCCACGCCTGGAACCATAAAAAGCAACATTTTAAGTATCAAATTTCTGAGACGAAAAATAACAGTTATGAGATACCGAACAAAAGATGTTTTCAGCTTTCATCTGTGAAATTAATTTCCTAAATTTTTAATCAAGGACATTTCAAAAAGAATCTCTTGTCCAAAGTATTCAGTGGACCGCATCCGACGCGCACGCGCAATGACGTGTAGACGATAGAGCGACTACAAGGTCATTGCCAAGGACGCGCTGCGCCCCAAGGTCATTCTCAGAACGCACATAAAAAAAAGCGAAGGGCAAAAGACTCAGAATAAAAGAGCAGAAATTTATCTTCCTAAACAGTTGGCTCGAATCTCAACTGATTTTTTTTCCTTCTATATATTTTCCTCCACCCCGTCGTTTGCCTCCTTTTCGACAACCCCTCCCCCCCCCCCCTTTTGCCATTTCCAGACTCAGATATGAAAAAGTAAAATAATATGAATAGATAAGAAGCATAATTTACTGGGGGAAATATTTGAAATAAAAAAAGATGCTTCGACTACGAAGTGCAATATTTCGATTTTAGTTATAAATACCACGTTTTAACCTTTTTGCAGGCGGTGTTCGGAGAAAAAAAAAAAAAAAAAAAAAAAAAAAAAAAAACTAATTTTAAGATTACTGTCATCAATAATATTTATTGAAAAATTTTCATTTTATAAAGTATGGAAAAATTAGCAATATTTTGTTATCTAATACATTTTTGTAAATTCTGGTGTCATTCATCGTTTCATCATTTTACATACAGGATTACTCCGCACTGGAAAGAGTTAATAATAACTATAAGAAGTAATTATGACTGAAATTATTTTAATTATTATCGAAAATTACAACAAAACCTATGTTACTGTTATTGCAAGAGGTTAAATTCATAAAAAGCTTTACTGAATTTAAAGGTACGAGAAACTCTTCCTTCCGGAAGATAAGTTTTCTACTATAAAAATGACTCGGAAGGAAAAAGCTCTTTAAAAATCCCCCTCTTCACGCGGGAGTATAGAAAGGTGCTATAGTGCTAAGTATAGAGATAAATTTCAACAAAGATGGGGGATTTTTAGGTTTGACTTTTCAAACCATTCAAGTCATAGATTGAAATAGGGAAAAAGTTGCGATTGCGGCATTAAACCTATAGAAATCCCCTTAGGTGGAGAGAATCTCCCTTGAACACTCAAGGCCCCCCGACTCAACTTTCGTAACTCCGAAACCATATTATGGGGGTTGTGCTCCGGGTACGAAATTTCTCAGGTGCAAGGGAGTGCTCAGATTTTCTATACAGTTACATGTAAACATGTTTAAAAATTACAATAAAGCTACAAAAAAAAAAAAAAAAAAAAAAATACAATTTTTTTTTTTTTTTTTTTTTTTTCTGAATGTTTAATTCTATATGGGAAAATTGTAAAATTTCATACTCAATTTTTAGGCTTCCTTTACAGAATGAGGCTACTTTTAATTTGGAAATGGTGCCAAAAATGAATGTCCTCATTAAAAAAGCAACCCCCCCCCAAAAAAAAGGGGGGGGGGAAACGCTGCTACAGGTTTAATTTTAAATTGAGAGTTTCTTCCTGAGACTAGTGTAGGTTTTTAAGCCAGGGGCTTACTTCTTCCCAAATTTCTCGTTTGTATTAAATTTATTTGCATTTCCGAGATCGTTGTCTAACACGATATCTTTTGAACTTTTTAGGTGCGTTCGTAATTATGTAAATACGTAGCATCTATTGTTTTCGCTCAGTCTGTCCGTCTGTCTGTCTGTCTGTCCGCATATAACAACGCAAAAACTACCCAACCGAATCGTTTAAAATTTAAAATACGTAATTGTAACATATTTTTGTCGAGTCATTTCAAATTTTATGAAAATCGGATGGATCGATCAGTTACAGGGACAATCAAAAGGATTCCGTTACATTACGGTCAATGGGGAAAAAAATTTCAAATGCATTTTAATCGTTTGAAATTTAAAACATATAATTATTGCATAATTTTGTCGAGTAATTTCAAATGTTATGAAAATCGGATGGATAGATCAATTACAGGGACAATCAAAAGGATTCCGTTACATTACGGTCAATGGGGAAAAAAATTTCAAATGCATTTTAATCGTTTAAAATTTAAAACATAATTATCGCGTAATTTTGTCGAGTAATTTCATATGTTATGAAAATCGGATGGATAGATCAATTACAGGGACAATCAAAAGGATTCCGTTACATTACGGTCAATGGGAAACATTTTTCAAATGCATTTTAATCGTTTGAAAATTAAAACATATAATTATTACGTAATTTTATCGAGTCATTTCAAATGTTATGAAAGTCGGATGCATAGATCATTTACAGGGACAATCAAAGGTATTCCAATACATTACGGTCAATGGGGAAAAAGATTCAAATGCATTTTTATGATGTTACACTCATTCGAACATAATAGAATTGGCATGAATCTATGAAATATATACTAAAATATGCATTCCGTACAATCTGTGATGCAAAGAATTTTTATTATTAAATTACAGGACCACACAAAAGTATTCCCCTGCATAATGCTATACGGGGAAACATTGTTTGGGGCGTGTTTTAATTATATTCAACTATTTCACATTTTATGAATAAGATATAGGTTTCTGAGGTGTAATAAAAATTACTTCCTGCATATTTACAGAAACACAAAGATTTCGACTGCTATACTGTATCCGAAGTACGCTCTACTATATCAGCAAGATCTGAATATTTTTAAAACTTCGTTATCGTACGAACGCACCTCATTTGCTACGTTCACGTGCAATTTCCAACTTGTTTGATTTTTGGTTGCAGTTTTTTCCTACCCCCTCCCTCACCTCTCTGGACTATTTCAATTTCGGACCGGTTTCAAATATCCGTATTTTAAAATAATCGCCGATTAAATATGCATTCATTTTATAAGAACCAATTGAGTTATTAAATAAATGGCCGCTAGTTTTATCGAAAGACGGCTATATTCGCTGCCACATGTAAGGCTAAGTAAAATGTCAGATATCGCTATCCTGCATACCTACTAACATTGCTGTGTAAGTGGTTTTAGAGTTTTGACACTGGTGAGAAAAAAAACCATTTGTAGTATTTCGTAACAATGTATTTATACAGATGTAAGAGGACCCTACCAATATCGAAATTTCTTAAAATAAAAATCTGAATATTGAAAATTTTATCTCATACCACTCATTTTCAACTGTATTCTGACAAAATTTCAGACTGATATTGCAAATACAGAACTACGCAGGCTTATTTACAGGGATAAGATTGACAAAAAAGTAAAATATCTGAAAAGTGCGCGAACAACATTTGAGCAATAATACTTATGAATTTCAAGTGGAATAAATATTATATATAATTGCTATTAAACTTTATATGTTACATACAATTTAGCTTTAAGCAAATTAAAAAGAAACTGTTAGAAAGAATTATTCACATATTTTTTAATTGTCATTTTAAAAATAGTAGATACTTTTCTTGAAACAGCAAATCAAAATAATCGCAACCACATTAAGTATATGATAGAACAAAGTTCCTACTCTTTTTTATAAAAAACAAAAATAAGTTTTTAAGGAATTAAATTGATCATAATTGATTGTTAAAGCTGCAGCAAGCCAACCACTAAGAAATTTAAGGAAGAATTTTAGAAAAAGATTCAAGATTTAAGGAAAAATAATAAAAAATAAATGTAATACTATGGAAAACATATTAAAAATTCAGACCATTAAAAGGAATTCAGAAAAAATGGACTATTATATCAAAGTACAAAAGCAAAAAACTAAGGAAAAAATATAAAATTTTCCCAAATAATTTAATTGGTGAAATTTCTTTAAAAATTGAAGAAAGTCTGAATAATCTCATCCCTGTATTTAACAAACAGCAGTTAAGGTTTTATTTAACAAATATCCAACATTTATCGTTTACGGCTGCTAGTCATTCAGCTTCCAAATGCCCTTTGGCAATGTTAAGTCTATAGGCTTTTGATGAATTTTTTTTATTCAAAATATCACTAGCATATTAATATTTTTAACTTTTTTTCCAGTGTTCCTTTCTTAAAAAAATGGTTTGATTTATTTTCGTGGGCCGATTATCTACGCTAGGGATATAGGCCCGGGGGGGGGGTGCCCTTCGTGGGGGTCTTTCTAAGGGAACCTAACCCGTATTTACGCAAGGTTCGAAGAAAACCAAGAAAACTCCGAACGGTTAGGCCGACAGCCGCGATTGGGTTAGAACCCAGCACCTGCCGTCTATACCAGTTGAGAGGTCAGAACCTCTCGGCCACTGGTGGGGCACTTCTTAAAGAATGACACTTTTTTTCCTTAGCCTCGTCAGTCCTGAGACAAACATTATGACGAACCTTTAAAACCAATTTAAAATTACTATAAAACATCACCAAAGATGTATTGATGTATTAGTCAATCTCAATATACCGATGACTATGATATGCACGCATCAATTAGAAAAGTTTAAAATATTTTTTATCAATTTTAGAAGGATTTACATTATTTTAAATGGTAACGTGTAGTAATTAGTGTCGCCTACAGGCAACAGCACTGAGGAGGTTATAGTATTTTTTAAAACCATGTTGAATTTAAATTTTATGTTTTAAAAACTGACGAGCTGGAAGTAAAATTTTAACAATTCATGTAAAAAGTTATGCATATATTTTAGAGATATTTTGAAAACTGAGAAAAAAAAAAAAAAAAAAAAAAAAAAGAAGATAGCATCTTTCTACACCGGGAGCCGCCTACACAAACCATCACCTCATCTGATTGATGGCTGAAATTCCAGAACTAGACAGAATCCGATTAGCATATTAAAATGCAACTGGTCTGCCAAGTCTCGATGGAAACCACCTGTAGGACTAATTTTGATTCGTAGGTGTTTTTCTGCACCGAAAGATTTGAAAACAGAGGCCTGGGAGCAGAAAAACAATGCAGTAAATTTACCAGTCAACCATTAAATCGGATTTGCAGGCGTTTTCTACCAAGACATAACTTGGCAAACCTGTAGCATTTTAATATGCGAATCAAATTTTAATTAATCCTAGTATTTCAGATTTTAACTAATTGAGGTGATGATTTATGCATCCACTCCCAGGTCTGTTATAGATAAAGAAAAAAAAAATAATGCAAACATGTTAGAAGTATCATCTTATTAAATCACTTGCACACAGCGGAAAGTCGATTATTCTCTTCCATCGAACTCCCCTCCCCGTCTCTCCTTATAAAAGTCTATCAGTTTTCCTTTATGTTTCTGCAATTGGTCGATTGATCGTTGAATCAATAGCAATGATGCAACTAAATATTCATTAGCAACAAAAAAAGTTTAGATAAGTCATTTTAAACTTCAGGGATTATTGTTATACATTTTTTTTCATGACAACAAAACAAATTTAACAATTTATTCATTTATTTATGTCTGCAAGACATCAGATATTCTAGTTTTCACAGAATCTTACATAAAACGTGTTAAATAATTCTGAATACTTCGGCAAAAAAATAAAATAAAATAAAGAGCGAGAGAATATCATTTGCACACGGGAAGTAGCATAACCTTGTTATGGTTGTAAATCGTGAAATGAAACTGACAACTGCTACGTTACTGATATGGGTAGCGTGCGGCGACAAAAAACGCAGAACGTAATAGAATAGGATGCGAAACAAGCGGCATGATCTGACCATTCAATCCGCCAATTGGTGTAATTTTACACATTGAAAACTTATTTCTCCTATTTAAACCTCACCTTCTTCCTTCACCACATTTATATACAGTTAAACTCCAACTATCCGGACTAACATGCCCTATATTGAAGGGTTCCCGGCAAAACATGTGTCGGACGTTCCTCTCAGCCCGCACAACTTTGAAGAAAGTCCGTGGTAGTTATAGCTGCCACCACCGATATTATTAGGTGATATCGGTCACCCACTGTGAGGATTGTGTAAATGAACACTGACGCTGTCAATTAACTGAACTAATAGTTTATTTATACTATATGTACACACTAAATACGCTATTTACAATTATATACAATTACAGCTCGGATATAGGTGATCCGGTTCAACATTAAATTCAGTAAAGGTTGGCTGTATACTGTTCAGATTACACCTTTCTCCCTCACACTCAATGCACGTTAGATTCACTTTATCGGAGATCAATTTCGAATCTCCCAACACATATATACTCGACTATGCTATCAGCCCAGAGCACAACACCAGGACGTCTGTGTCCCTTGCTCTCCAGATACGAACTGCTTATGCTCTACAGCACAGAGCACTCTCTACAAGGACCTCTGTCCTACACACTCTCTAGGTACGAACCCCAGATACGAACTGCTCAAATCTCAGACAAGACTTGCTCTTCTCAAATCACTGCTTTCCCCAATATAACCCCCCCTTTGGAGCTTATTCATTGGACACATTCCCCCATCAGGCCCGTAGCCAGGATTTCCTTTCGGGAGGGGCTCAATTTTGGAATTTTTCCTGATATTATAAAAGTAATTTTTTATAATTTACAGCAAAAAAAAAAAAAATAAATAAAAGTAATCAAGGCTTAACCTAAAGTATGTTTCTGCATAGGATAATTAATAACCATGTCAAATAGTGTTATTTCGTATTTAGTTTTTTTCAATATCTGCTTCAATTTTTGAATTTCAGGAGCTTTCAAGTTTCTAAACTGGTTCGGAAACCGGAGAGTTTTTAGGAAAATACTTTCTTGAAACTTATACAGCAGAAACTAACGATGTTTGAGATGAGTCTCAAGTATCCTATGAGAAAACATTAAGAAGTATTGAAATGGAAACAAGTAATATAAATTGATTTAAAACACGGAATTAATATTAGCGTGCGAAAATCACATTACGAGTGCGAGGTCTTGAAACTATTGACCCATAAATGAAATTAATTACACGCATAATTTTTCCCAAAGAAAAATTAATTGCTACAGTCATATGTAATCATAAAATTTATTTTTGTATTTCACATTCTCTAGTTATAATAATTATAAATTATATTCTTGGTACAAAAAATTTACTAGTGCAACAGAAGCAATCATCATAATTTCTTCTTAGCTATGATGCTGAGTATCTTATCAAGATTTACTGTAATGTCCCAATGAATGGAAATCATTGTAAAGTTACCCAGTCTCTCATCGACCATAATGCTTCAAGACAAAGATTTAATTATTTTCTTTGCCGATAAAGCTATTTTAGCACTAAATGTTGTTATTAGTCTTCCAACCAACACTGTCAGCAAGTCTTCGATATTACTGTAAAACATCACATTACAGCACTAAACCTTTTATGACCTCTGTGTTGGTGGCAACATTAGCTATTCGTTTGCACCATAATTCATTTCAGTTTTCACTTGCTACATTGACATTTTATTCTGAAAATAGTGCGACTGATTCTCTAATTTGTTTGTTTTTTCCACTGAAGCAAATTCTGGATGATGTAAATGGAAATCTCTTAGAATGTCTTCATTCGAAAGAAATCGATCATTTAAATTTTGAATAAGAAGTAATAAGCATTTCTACACGACGAATAATGACCGTGATATTGTAATACTCTTCAGTGGATGTAATTTGAGGTTTGTAAGTGTTGTCTGTCTAAACGTTAGTCTTGGGATCTTTAATTCAGTCTGAAAAAGGTCTTTCCGAATTTTTTAGGCGCAATAAAATATCCCACAAAATATTTCTACCGCATTTTTCTCTATATTTATGTAAAACAATTCGGACATCGTTAGCATGAGTTACAGCCGATATCATGTCACGAGATTTTTTTTTTTTAAACTCACTATGACGTTGTCCGACAGCAAAAACTTCTGACAAACACACAGGCTTGTGAGAAAATCATTCTTTTCTCCCAAAAAAGCTCAAACTATTGAAGAAATCTTTCATGTGTTTTTCGAAATATTTTCCGAGTTAATGAAAATGTTTTTAAGTAGCTCAACAAAAATTAATATGTTCACAAGCCTCTCGATAAATTTTGTGTCATAAATGCGGAGAAGTCATTTTCTTTTAATTTCTAGGGTATGTGATGCAATTGTTTCTTGAAGAACTAAATTTGCCTTTAGGTGATTTTTAAAAACTTTTGTCACTGCTTTAACAAGTCCATGATACTTTCGGATGACGGCAATTAGCATGTTGTTGGACAAGACAAGATTTAGCCAATGGCTTTCACGCTGGACGTATTTAATTTTTAGTACCCTGAAAAATTCGCGAATGGGCCCAGGTAACATGACCAAATTTATTGGCTGGTTTGTCATACGCCTATGCATTTATACAAGTCAAGACATAGTTCACCACAAAGTTGTAATATTACTTTTCTTAAATTTTTGGAAAAAAAAATATTTACTGAAAAAAAAACCTAAAAAAAAATTCGAATTATTACTGTTTGTGAATTTTTTTAACAGTTCACACATTTAACATAAAAGGCAAGCTGTTCTGCCCTTGAAATGTTCATAGTTTCATGAACAATTAAGCTAAAACAGATCGCGTTATTTATTTTGGTAATTACTACTTCAGTAACAGTATCCGAGGATATTTGAATGATTTCATTCTACGGATATTTATAATATATCGTTTCAATTTATTCTCTCCAGGTTTTTCTCAAAACTTAGAAGAGCTCTTAGCTAACAGTCTTTTTTATAATTTCTTCTTTTCCTGAAGTTCTTTGAAAACCCAACAATGAAATAAAAACTTTCTATTTTCCTGAAGAAATCTAAAATTTGTTTGCTAAAATAACATAAATTTTGTGATAATCTAATTGCATATGTTTTAAGAAAAACATTTAGCCTTTTTTCAATATTTGAAGCGTTTTGGAATACATAAGAAAAGGAAAACTATTTCTGAATCTTTTATCCATGTCTCTTATTTTTGTTTCTTTTCTATAGTTATTGGAAAATTTTATAGGTGTTTGGAAAATAAAATGTAATCGAAAACGCTTTGTGGCATCATTTAAATGTTCTCTAGTTACATAGCAATACCGAATTGACTTGCTTGCCATAATGTGGCGCATATCGAGTACATGGCGAATCCCCACCAGATTAAAATTGTTCCGACTGCTAACACCAAAAGAATCCTCAAATTTAGTTCCTAAACAAGGTTTGCTGCTAGAAAAGTTGAAGTATTGGAACTGATTTTACACAAGTCAATTTAAGATTTAGTACACCCATGATACTGTTTTGTGATTTTGCAATTTAAATAAATAAAAAGTCTGTAAAATTAATTTTGTCATTTCATATCATATTTTACGGTTACTTAAAAGATTCCATTAACAGTCATTAAAATTTTTCTTCCATCTTATTTCGCCAATTAACAAAATACTGAATTTTCTGTTATTTAATCCGCGGCCCAAAAAGTTTATTTTACTAGATCCAAAAATTGTGTTTGATAAAATTCACTTTCTTGAACTCAGAATACATCTTATTTTAATTTCTAAATTTAATTTCTGGATGTAAACTGAGACAGTGCTGTTGTTTAAATTTTTACTATGTTCCTAGATACAACTCAAAATGTATGTCCTTTGGTAATTCCAAGAGCACATGTCGTGTAAGTCACATATTACGATTTTGGATACTAGTATTTTAAAACGGAAATATGCGACTTATTTTATCAGAGATATTTCATCAATTGAATAAGACCATGTAAACATTTCGAAAATAACGGTGGCTAACAATTTAGCAGTTACTAGAAATGTGACTTACACGACAAATGCTCATGGAAATATCCCCTTATACTGACTATAAAAATAGCACCCCCTAGCGTACCAGCATACCAGTCTACATCTGTAGATTTGCTTCACAATGTAATTGGGGTACATTTTATCCAAATATGTGTGCTGAGGGGCTAGAAAACTCTTTCGGTGGCGCTATAAAAAACTGTCAAAAAATCACAACGCAGGGGTATCCATCCTTAAAAGTTGATAGTTCTACAAAATACAAAAGAAAATTTCCCAGACAAACCAGCTACTTTATGCACATTTTCTTTCTGTTAAAAATCATATGCAAGCAATTCGCAGAAAAGTTGTTTAGTGAAAAGACTGGGCGATACCACCGTGGCGTCTTCAAAGGTTTCTCCACACCATATTGTATTTCTTCGCTCCATTACTTTTCAAAAATACATTCTAATAGTTTCTTTTTAATAAAAAGCGTTTTATAGTTACAGCATCATTTTAAAAGATGCTTTCTTTAAAATTACATTTTTTCACATGATTTTACATTATAGGCAGCTATTAAAGTTTATAGCTCCTTTACCTATAAAACATTTTAACACTAACTGCTCTACGTTTCCTTTGTATACGCGAAGATAGAGAAAATTAAGGAAGGCCATAACATGTAAGTGAATGTTTTATATTTCGTTTTATGTTTGCTTTATATTTTTATATTATACTTCATTTTTCTTTGTCAAATTATTGATACGGAATTACACTTGATGGAATTTTATTGCGCATAAAGATAGTTAAAATTGCGTTTTAAAAAGATTTTATTTTTTTAAGTAGGAAATAACTATTAAAAAAACAATATATCCAAATAACCGGTGCAGTGGAGGATTACTGTAACTGGTAACTGAATAAATGGATAGTTTTACAGCTAAAATGCAACTGATTTTAATGTAATGGAAGATAAAAAAATATATTTTATTATCATAGAGATTATTTTGTAAACTCTTTTCAAACTTTCGGGAGGGGCTTCAGCCCCCTTAGCCCCCTCCCTGGCTACGTGCCTGTCCCCCATTGCTTTCTTGATCCATGACATGTTCCTTGTCTGCTCATCACCCACATACCTCACTGACGGATGAACACGCCTCTCAGCAATCTCCTCTTTCTCCCAACATCACCTGTACATGATTACCTGTCAATTCTCCCTTCAACAAAGAAAGAATGTCACCTTGAAAATTCCAGTACACAGCCAGTACAATATACAAAATATTAAGATAGAGAAATAACGGAAATTCCAATCTGTAGCAGGTGCAGTCTCAGAACCTGACAACATGACTGGCGAATTACTTGATTTTCTCTGACCAAATCTCAAAAAATTCTCTGACCAAAGGAGCATACAACGAAATTTGCTACTTATTTTCGAAATCCTTTGTCAAAATTAGGAATCTTATCAACATTCTCTTATCGTTGGATGAATTTTATGATTTTCTTTTCTGAGACTATTTGATGAATTTCGTGTCAGTCATAATTTTTCCCCCAAGACATTTCCATGACTTTTTAGAAAATATTACACTAATGTATAAGTCAACCCCCAAACATATTACTTCAATTTTGCAGAAAATCAAACCAAAGATGTCACTTGGCAATGTGAAAAAGTATCAAGTAAACAAAGACAAAACATTAAAATTTTTTTTAATGGCAAGTTTTTATTATTTGTGTATATTATATTTTATTTCATTACACATACACTTAAAAAAACCAGAACTTTGCAGCATTCGATTTCTTTTTTAAATTGATTTGTGTATAAGTAAACCCCCCTTAATTTACTTGCCGGAAGTTGTCAAAAATTCCCCAACTTATACACGAGTATATACGGTATTTCTAATTTCCCCTGACTTTTCCTGTATATTTTGAAATTTCAACTAACTTTTCCCAGACTGATTAAGATTTAACCGATATTACAACTTTCTAATATTTTGAGCGTTTTATCACACAAGATTCTTTCAGAAAAGTAACCTATATTTTAAATGTAAAGGGTGATATATATGTTTAAGATAAAGGAATCGTCAATCATGCAAAGAGAAATCAGCAAACTGTTGTTATGATTATTATTATTAAATGCCAGAACATAAGGGCTGGCAAGTTTCTTCCGACGTGGAAAAAAACGCGGGAAAAAACATGGAAAAAATCGTCCGGAAGAAATAGGTTTCTTCCGCAGTGGAAGAAATGGAAGAAACTGTTGTTCTTTATAAATTTACCATATAACTTAAAACTTTGTGAGATACAATACATGTCTTCTTGCTATAACCTTAAGTAAATTAATTCCATCAGATCTATACAAATTTAATTAATTATATGCTAAATTTATAATTACATCAGTTTTTAAGCCAAGATCACATGACACCAGTCAAGAGATCTTTAATCATTGGCTAAATGTAGAAAATAAATTTTATCAATAATGCACAAAATCAATTAAATGTTATCCATTTTAACTTAACCAATGCATTTTTCGGTTATTAAAACTTTTGAAACTAGTACTAAATAGTTCAGGTCATTTTACCAATAGTAAAATGAAACTTGTTAAAAAAAAAAAAAAAAACACAGTGAATTTACATCAATTTTACTAAATTGATGATTTACTAATACTTAAATTTTATTAAAATTCTTGCAAAAAATTTAGTCGAAAAATAAGGAATAAAATTTAGTGGTGAAAAACTGCCGACTGGCGCTTAGATTTTTATATTCTTGCCCATAGATATTTTAAGAAAAATGGTCTTTTAAATAAGCATTCAGATATGCATGCTAATATAATTAATTACAATTTTGTATATTTACTGTGTTGCACAGTTTTCAATTGCATTTTTATATGATTTTTTTTTTTTTTTTTTTTTTTTTTTTTTTTTTTTATAATATAAAAATAAACATTTTGCAGGTAACGTTTTCTCTCTTTTTACATAAATGACATATTAATAAATAAAAAAATCCCTCTACCTCTAAAGTTATAAAATTCATCACCCATAAATGTCTGCTGAACCTGAAGTTTGTCATTAAAAGTAACTTATTTTTCCAAAAATGATATTTTTTAACATTAATTAAATTTTCCGATTTTGATTTCATATAATTATACTTTTAGTTTAATTATTTTGCATAGGTAATATAAATTAATTTTGAGCATATTTTGTTTTCTGTTGGTTTTTTCCATTTCTTCCAGTTTCTTCCACTGTCCTGGATGAAATAGATTGCTTTCGGAAGAAACCCAACCCTGCAGAACATAAATGAAGTCATAAAAATAAATGTGGAGACATAACCTTATACTACCACATGAAGATAGTAACAAAAGTAACAGTTAAGACAAAATAATATTCGATGAAAAGGCATGTACTATAGTATGCCAGACCTGAAAGGGTTAAATACATAATTTCACCCCGAATGCCTGTTTCCCTTTTCTGTCCCCTGTAACGAATTGACAAAAAAAAATTATATTTTTAAATAGTTTTCCTCATTTGCAAGGCAAATCAAAGAAATAAAAATTCTAATATTAAGAGAAATTGCGATAAGCAAACTAACGCGAATTCACAAATTAGACACGATTGAAACTAGTAACAAGGCAGGTCTCCATACTAGGCATACTCAGAATTTTTCGAAAAAATACTGATTAAACTACGCATGTATGTAATTAAGGATCAGTCAAATTTAACGGCGGAATTACAGAAAAAATTCAGTATAAAAATAAAATACTTTCGAGTATTTGGCGTGAAAAGACGAAAGCGTCAAGCAATTTGGCGAGTAGCATTTTCTCTCGCCAAAAGCAAACGATTTTAATGCACCTTAAAATTTCTTGTCAGTTAAATTTTAGAATACGTGTAAATAGTATTTAATGAATTTAAATTTGAACAATGAGAGAGTTTAACAAATAGATGTATTTTATATTACATATTTCTGTTGCTCATGCTACAGTTATTTAATTTTATCACTTTGAAAATAATTTCTTATATAAAAAATACTTTCATATTGAATAGTATTTTTTCATGTATTTAAGCTTATGGCAAAATAAAGGCCAGATGAAGAGTAAAAAATGCTGCAGTAATGCATTTCAATATCGGAAAAGTTTTTGTTTCCATAGCAACAAAAATGAATCGACAGAGCTCAATTAGATTGGAGTTAATTTTGAGATTGAAACAATTTTAATTAATTTAAATTCTGTTTCAATTTATAAAATTTCACAGTTAATTTTCATTCTAAATACATTATGACAAAAATATAGTTAAAACAAACTAAAGCTGACAAAACTAACGTAATATAAATAAAATTTCTTTAAACAAGTTCAAGATGAAACATTTTTCCTTAAAAAGAATTTGTCATAAAAAAAGTATTTTTTGTAATTTTATTTTGTCGCCAACCGATGATAAATCGCCAAATAAAAGAAATGTTCATTATTTTTTTACGAATGTTCTATTGGGGTTCCGCCAAAAAAAACTATATAAACATATATAGCCACATGAGACGAATATTCTGTAATTTTTTCAGAATTTTCTGAGTATGCCCGTATGGAGACCTTCCTTGTAAGCACTAACGCGAATTCACAAATTAGACACGACTGAAACTACTAAGCACTAACGCGAAATAATATGGTTGGGTTCACAAGATGTTGCTTAGTCATATATAGACCAGGAGACGGCAGCACAGACAACAAACTCACCTCACTGAGTTCACGACTGAAATTCCAGAATTTATTAAAACGCAATCAGTCTGCCAAGTCATATCTTTGAGGAAAACACATGAAAACCCGATTTTTAGCGGTTGACTCATAGGTTTGTTATTGTGTTTTTCAGCTCCCAGTCCTGCATGTTTTCATACCTTCGGGTGCAGAAAAACACAGTGGTAAATTAGAGGTCTGCTCGGGTAGGAATTTCTACTATTTCTAAAAAATTCAGATTTTTATCGTATAATTAAGATTTCTCTAAAGAATACTGTATACATACGGCATGTTTTTACAGTATATTTTACAGGAAGCACACAATAGCAACATTAATGATTACTTAGATTCTGAGACTTTCAACATTTAAATAAAGATTCATTAGAAAATTAATATGGTTTAGAATAAAAGAAAAAAAGAAAGTTAAAACATCGTAACTTTTGAAGCTGTACAATAAAAGCAGATTAATGAAAATATTTCTATATCATTTTATTAAAAATTCCAAATCCAAATTTATTCTCAAATACAAAGTAATTACTTTCTAATACATTTCTGAACTCATTTCTTTTCCGGAAACGCATAAGATGAGTAAGTGTTTTTATTCAGAAACTATATAATCGAATGGTGTTATCCATTTTTTGATATAAGCAATTTAAGAAAATACTGCCAAAATTAGCGTTTTGAATAGAATTCCTGGAAGTGATAGCATAGGAAGCGAGAACAATCTGCAAACATTTCACAAGAATATCTAATATCTTAACAACGTTATACAAGTATAATTAGTATTTGCCAAATTTAGTATTTACCAAATACTAAATTGCAATATTTAGTATTTACTAAATATGAGAAACGGTGGACGATTCCAAATCTCTTCAATAGTCAGGCTTGTCAATTTTATACTTCTACAGTTAAAAATTAGTCAGAAAATATGTCAAACTTTCGCGTTCCCGAGAAAAAAAATTTAAGAACCACCATGAAGTATATATACCCAAATATTATATTAAGTTCTTTATCGCCATTAATAATTTTACAAATCGTATTGTCTGCCTACACATCTTAATAACAATTAAATCTAGTTCCGGTCCGGCTCGTTTGTATGTAGAACTGTCCGATGCCGATCTCTACACTGTACAAGTTACATTTCTGTATTGATGGTGTCAAACTAGTATTGACTGGCGATGCAAATTTATACTTATTCTCAATAAAGAAATATTCATTGAAAAAAGCTCATATTTTATCGTTTTTGCTGAAATCTTTATAACGAGCCCATAGATCCGCTAAATTTTTTCTATCGGTTGAGCCCGGCCATATGGCCCGTTCAATTTTTTTTTTTTTCTTTTGCAGGCCTGGCCTGATTCGGCCCATTAGAAAATTCGGAACCATTCCGCCGGTCCTGCTCGTGCACACCTCGATAGAAAATCAACACATCAACCTTTAAAATCAAATTTTAAGGTGTTTTCCATTAAAATATGCGCATCGAATTTTAACTAATTCTGAATATCAGCCATGAACTCGATGAGGTGATTATCTGTGATGCCGCCTACCGGTCTAATGGATATAATAAAAATTTAAGATACCTGCCTTTAAATTAGGATAGAGATTAAGAAATTAGGGGTTTAGTCATCTTTGAAAAATTGCAGTATTATCTATAACTACAGATTATATGCTATTTTGTTCCATCTTTCCCGCACCTGGAAATTTTAAAAAGTGTTCGCTACATCCTTAAAATATAAGCGAATACAGGTTTATTACAATTATGTAACGTAATTCCTATGAATAATTTTAAGTCGTCATTTGAGGGGCGAGTTCTAATACTGCGATGAAAATGCATATTTAAAAAAAAAAAAAAGCGTAGAATCATAATACAGAGGCGAAAAAAAAAAGAGGCAGGATTTTAATTTAACCAATTTATCACACTCGCTGAATATTAGTTTTGGGTGGTAATAATTGAAAATTATTTAAGTATTGCTAAGATTTTAGTGAACAAAGTTGAATTCAGACATTTTCTCCCGGGAGGGATTTTGGGGATTCCGGACGGATCCTATGGAATTCTGGGTGAGAATTTACATTTTTTTTTGGCGATTAGCAGACATAAAATCTAAAATACAGAAATATTTCGATGATTCAAGGTGGGAAATTCTTACTGGGCAATCTATTGAATTCATCACTACTTGCAAGAACACAGCTGGTAAACAGAAAAACTAAAAAAGACAATTTAGTGATCCCGGCGAAAAGAATCCAATACAGTTTCAATAAACAACACACTTGGTAAGACGGAAATCTATCTAAAATAGAATATTTTCCCATAGCCTTGTAATTTTTACTGTGTCTTAGCAAGTTTTACTGTATTTAAAACCATAACACAGCTTTCACTTTTTTAAAGCATCAAAAGCAAAGATCAGAGCGGTTGAAAAAAAAAAAGTCTATAGAAAATATGGAGGGAAAATCATTTTTCTTTTTTTTTTTACACTCTTCTTTTTTTCGTTCCCTTCCCGATTGTACTTATCACCTCTCCAAAAGACAGTCGACTCAACCTAAGAATTGGGTCAGGTCACGTTATAAGAACAGCGCGAATGCTATCTTACACAATAAAAGTGAAAAGCCGAACACCCCTCGAAATTTTTTAAATATTTATGAAATAGCACATTGTGTGTATTGCATTCTACATCGCTATATGGATGCATATAAAGGATAATAAAAAAATCTGGAAAAAAAAAAAATCGATAACCGAAATTCAACAAATACCTACAGTTAAAATAGTGATACCCAAAAAGAAAAAGTGACGGAATGCGTATTCATTCACTTCTTTTAAATAATAATTAGCTGTTGATTACAGGATTTGTTGGATAATAGAGTCAAATGTTTTTATGACGAATATGAAGTCTTGATGAACAATATAGACAGTTTGATTTAGTTTAAGAACGGATATTATAGAAGAGTCTATAAAACTATATAGTATAAAAGAGTCTGTAGTGAATGATTATTATGAACTATAGCCTACAATAATATGTGGTTGAAAGTAGCTTACCAAGCGGTTCGGGTGGACTTTCTTCTTCAATTGTATATCAGGTTGACTTTAAATGTTTTAGGTTCGCGTTGGTTTCTGATTGGATTTTGATTATTTCGAGTAGGATACGGATTGGTCTGATTTATCAAAGAATGTTCCGAATATTTTTCAATTGAAATAAAACTATACATCTGAATATTAATGAGTGTATACATGTTCATTTTTATAAAAGAAAGATAAAATTGACATTAACGACATAACTGTTAAGGTTGACTACTTAAAATATATCACTACTTTATAATATTATGAATTATTAATAGACTTCTAGATCGGATCCGGGTTAAAGTAAATCGGATTGTTCAAACAGATTTTTTTTGTCGGGTTCGAGTTTGGTTGCGTTGACGTGACAAACAATCTAATCAGTTTATAACTATTAAAGTTTTGGCAATAAAATCCAATTTAATGTTATTTTTAGTTGTCTGCTTTTTGTTTTTGTGTCGTTATAGTATTTATGTAGTCTAGAAAACGAGTTGTGGATGATATTTCGGCACCATATAACAGGTCTACATGCAGGTAATTACATCAATTAGAGTCTGGAACTATGACCTGTGTGCTGGTAAAAGCACTGATTTACCACCATTAATGTTATACACAATTTTTTTTTTTTTTTTTTTAATGAGGCTCTTTTTTCTTAATAATGTAGAAAAACCGCTGTGGATCTAATTTCTGTTGCGATACGACGATGTTAGTGAATGTTCTCAGATACAATATAGAGATTTAGTTTGTCAGCCAGATACACCGAGTGGGGGGTAGCATTCGACCAAATTTGTTTAAGTAGGCTGAGAAGGACTTTAGCTTTTCATACAGTGGAACTTCTCTTTAACGAAGTCGCCATTTAATGAAGTTTCCTATTTAACGAAATTTTCTGCTGAATCTTGACTTTGAATACATACATTAATATGTAAATGAATCTCCATATTACGAAAAATTTACAGACTTTTCCAAAGTTAATGATTAGGATTCCTGAGAAAAAAAAAGAAAACCTACGCTAAACTTCAGTTTTTGCTTACCTCTCTTTATTATGTATGCTTTCCTAATTACATTTTTCTCATATGTCTTACATAACACAAAAATAAAAGTTACCATCCAAATTAAAATAAGTTTAAATATTTCTATTGTATGTATATTTGTCATTTCGTGCATGTGTATCTTATTAAAAAATTTATGAATTTCAGTTGCTTTCAATGCAACGAATTTTTTAAACGTAATGAGACTTTGTAAAATGGAAGTTTCACTGTATAAAATATCTCCCGGTGGTGTCGAAAACAGTGTCTTTTGAGTTATGATTACATGTATAACTTTCATTTAGATGATTTCCGCCAATATGTTACCAGTAGTCTTTGAATTCCTTCCTTCGTAATATATTGATTTAGGAATAGGGGACAAAATTTGAATAAGGGTGTATCTTGAATCAGTGTCAAACCTTTAGTTAAAAAATTCCCTAGCTCTCGAAAGTATGTCCACTCAACAAAGGCCTGAAATTTACTGGATGGTGAATAAATTTGTGAATGTATCGGAAAAACTGACTTTGCTGAATTGGTAAAATAATAACAATAAAAAAAAATGAGAACATACTTAAAGGGTTTATACCCTGATCTATGTTTTACTTTTACTATGTTGTTTTTACAAGCGCTTAGCGATGTAGAAGATATAAATTCACTTGCATATGATATGAGATATGACCATTTATGACATGACATGACATTGAAGACATTGTCAATATACTAAAAATGAAACAATAATTTTCCAGTTATAATTTCAGGCACGGAGTTGTGGAGACTCAAATCCCACACCAATTACGTAAATTAATATATACTAGCGCACACAAGGGCAAATATAACTCATTAGGTCCAAAATACAGTAGTAATATGATGGTGTAAACTTCAGTGAATTACGTACTATCCCGGAAACTAAACCTAATTTCTAGGTAAAACTGTCATTTGGATAAATGCCTAGTGATGCAATACAGAAACATTGCGTCACTGTTAAAAATCTTGTGCTAGTTTGAACCAAATTTTGGTGCTCAGTGGGTACCACCATAAGATGGTGAAATCTCGCACCAAAATTTGGAGTTTCCTATTTCCACCTCGTTCCAACTATTAGAACTATGCTTCAACAGGAGCTCCAAATATTGGTTCAAGATTTCACCATCTTAGAGTGGCAGCTACTTAGCACCATAATTTGGTTCAAACTAGCACAAGATTTTTAACAGTGTATGGGAATTACAGGTAGAATGTTTAACAACGCCATGTTTCGAGATCAATAAAGGCATATAGAGAGCACATGAATTGTCTCATACATAATCCGTTAATTGTTAACAACACAATTGTCACAACAATTTCTAGTATAGGTCTTCCAGAAAAGAAGTTTTATACCGAAACCTGAGAATATCGTGAGGTATATCATTAGGTGAGGTCATTTCCTGCGAAAATACAATCGTAACCGCAATCATTACTAAAGCCCTGAAAACGTTCACCGTTCGACGTTAACGAGCCTGTTTGCAAGAACAAAAAACGCCAGACCTTCCTTCTCTTCTTTTTTTATTATTTCTCCTTTTTTTATTCTAGGTTCTTAGCTTCCAAAAGCTTTTGGCGTGATGCCACCCTTAACGAAAAAGGTGCTGAAAGTGTGAGGAACGCTTAGAGAAAAGGGGGGGGGGAAAGCAGGATAGTTCGAGAAAAGAAAAACTTCTGGAACATAATAGTTATCTTTGAGGAAAGAATCGGGAATAATATAAAAAAAAAGGTTGAAAAAATTATAAAGGATCACCTTTTCCAGGCCTTTTGGAAAATGCTGTGCAATAGGCACGCAGTAAATAATGTCTTCAGTATTTTTAAAGCCATCCACTTGTGTTTGTGTGGTTGTGTCTGAGGATCTATACTAATATTCGATTTAAAAATAATAGAGGACACTTGTAGGCAGAATATAATAAAAATAAGATTGACTCTTGGCACCAGTAAATTTTTGTTGTAAATTTTGTCTTATTTAATCTGACCCTTTTCGCGATTCAACTATTCTTTTTTTTTTTTTTTCTTTTTCATTTTAGGCAAAAAGTTCTGCTTTAAAAAAACCGGTGATAAAAGATTAAAAATTTTGTAAATACGCTCGTTCCGAAGGAATTAAAGCATACAGCGCTTAGATCTTTACGATGTATTATAAAGAATCAAATGCATAAAAAGTATTTATTTTTATACTTTCATTTCTTTACTCAGTCCTTTTTATATTTTTAGTAAAATTTATTTCAGTTGCAATGCAATAGATCTGAGATCCAACTCGCAAGCGATTATACTGTAATAAGATATAAATGGATGGAGAGTTTTTTAACGTATTTGAAGACAAAAGAATTTAAAACAGATCTGTAAAAAGTTATTTGAATATAAATAAATATACCAAAGGGCTCCGCTCCTATTACCTAATCCTGTGAATTGCAGCGCGATTTCTGCTCGCTTCGCCAGCTCAGCACTATTTGCTTCGAATCTAACTAGAGTGAATTCTAAGATAAATCATTGTAGCATATGAAATTTATACATTTTTTTTAAGTATATAAAAATAAAGGGAATCTTCGTTGAAGATACTAAAACTGAATTAAGATGGTGCTACCAATGAGCACGATGCATTTTAAAATTATGAAATTCGCAAAAGGTTAAATAATAAACTGAAAAAAAAATGAAGCACAAATGCAGGATGGTTCAGAATTATTTGTCAAAAATGTAAAATCAGATAGAGGGGACTTATTTAAATAGATTTCATATAGGAATATGCATACGGAAATGAAGCATAGAGGGCACTGTTGAATTCGGCGTATAAAAGCGCTTCGCTAACTTGAATTGTCATTCCCCGCAGAGTTTTCGAGCAACATACATCATTACATCAATATTGAGCTTGGCGACATGTCTTTTATATAGAGAGAGCTGCATAAGAAAATGACACACATACAGCACGTCTAAGAGCTTGAGTTTGTTTGGACTATCCTCTACTGTACGTAATACTTCTTCTCACAGAACAAGAATTCTGCAATATCTTGCAGGGGCTGTATGACGCCTCGAAGCGTAATATTGTGCACGAGTAGATACTTGCGCACAATTTTCCACGAAAAGGCTCAAATGTTCGGCGATCCAGCAGATTTCTACTCGAAAATTGTTCCACGTACATTCTATGAACAGACGCTGTATTTCCCTGCGCAGCACCATAAATAAAATGCATGTCAGCAGGGTTGGCAAATTTTTGCCATAGGTGGAAAAAAATACCTGGTTAAAACCGTCACGGCAAAAATAGGTTTTGCAAGATGGTGGAAAAAAAAAAAAAAAGGCTGTAAAGGAATTTTTTTTTTTTTTTTTTTCATAGAAAAAGAGAAATATTTCATGAAAGAAAAAAAAACTTTATATTTAGTCAAAAAATTAATATTCTAAATTTATTTTTGAATTCTTAAGTTAAATAAATACAGCTATGTCTTTTATGAAACGTAATGAATGTAACTTCTGTCTTTTTTTTTTTTGAGTGTAAGAGAGAGGAAAATAAACTCTAGTTTCCTAACAAGACATAACAAGATTTTTTTCAAGATATAATTTTCAATTCAATTTAATTACTTCTTAAAAAAAAAAAAAAAAAAAAAAAAAAAAAAAAAATCTGTAACAGACTTTGTTGTACCAGATAAATAATTATAAATTGGTAACAAAGACTTCAATATTTACATATTTCAGATTGATTACATAAAACAAAAGTAGCAAAGTTATATAACACCTTTTCATAATTAAAAAAATATATTAATGGTAAACAAATTACTTTACTTAAATATATATATATATATATATATATATATATATATATATATATATATATATATGATCTTTTCTTAAATTCCTATGTATTAGACAGAATCCCATTTATTTTATAAGGATTTAAATATTTAAAATATGTAAAAAATTAGTTATATTTTTTAATTAGCAATTTAAATAAAAAATTTAAATGATGTGGTATTAGATTTAATTGCTTATATCATTATTATCCTCATCACCTTATAGATTGTATTACACATTGAAGACAAATAAGAATTTGCTGTTTTTTTTTTCAGTTTTGCCCTGGTTTTTTTTCCCAGTTTTTGTCACTATCCCGGCAAAAATACCATTTTGCCGGAAAAAACGCCAACCCTGCATGTCAGTAAGCTCCGCATTCATGTAGCAATACATGTTGCTTAAAATTTCGTGCGGAGAATGATTATTCAAGCCACTGAAGTGTTTTTATACATGAATTCAACAGCGCTCTCTACAGCCTGAACGCTGTATTTCCGCACTAGCATTCCTGTACAAAACTTGCTTATTTAGGTCTCTTCTATTTGCCTTTATTTTTTGACATATAAATCTGAAAAACCTTGAATATTTGGTTTGTATCATGCACGGTAAATAGAACTACACGGTCCCAATTCGCTTAACTTGCTCAATGTTTTTTGAAGTAACTCGAGCCAGAATGAGTATCTAGCCATGCTTGATGAAAATCCGTGCATTAGTTTTAGATAAAGCTGTTGCAAAATCTTAAAAAAATCTGCATGACAGCGTCACATGTTGGGTAATGTACACCAAAAACTAATCGTGATCAAATTTTTTTTTTTTTTTTTTTTTTTTTTTTTTTTTTAATCAGGCACTAATTGAATCTGAAGTTTGATGAAAATCCATGCATTAGTTCTTGAGATACATTTATTGCGAAATCGTGAAAAATGCAGCAAAGTAGCGCCATCTGTAGGGTAATTTACACCAAAAACTAAATAGAATTAATTTATATTAGGGACTAACTGAATCTGAAGTTTTGGAAATTTTCGTGCATTAGTTCTTGATATAGAGCTATTGCGATATTCACGAATAATGCACCTTAGCAGCGCCACCTGTTGTGCGATTTGCACCAAAATTAATCAGCATCATGTTATATCAAGTACTAACTAAATATAAAGTTTTATGAAAATCCATGCACTAGTTTTTGAGATATGGCTATTGCAAAAATCAAGGTTTAATAGAATCTAAAATTTTGTGAAATTCATGCATTAGTTCCTGAGGTAGAACGCCCACAAAATTTTTGTCGCAGACAGACATTTTGTAAAAACAGGTTTTTCAGGTCCTCTGACCTCTAAAACGTGTAAATCCGTTGAAAACCTGATTTCGAAAATTTTCAAGGATCCAATACTTTTTTCTTGTAAAGATAGAAGAAAGTAAATATAGTTTAGGTTTCGGTCTTTCGGAAGGGTTGTCCCGTTGGGTTCCGGAGTGCTATACTTATGATCTCCCATAAATTTCGACCAACCTTTAAATATTCACAAAAAACAATTAAAGCCCTGTTTACGTCCATTTCTCCTACACGCTTCATTTCTCCTCCTCTAACCTGCCATTTCAACTGTTGTTTATTAGCGTCGTCTCATGATTGTTTATGATTACAGTCCTATTAAAGTTAGTTTTGGCAATGGTTAGCCTGCTTTGATGTGCCGACGGATTGTTTTATAATTGGATGTAGGTAATGTGTCACATTTAATTTATACTATTAGCACAAAGCAACGTTTAATCAAGCTAACTTTTCTCTCTTTGTTTTGTGTTCTTTTTGGCACAATAAGAAAATGTCTAATGAATTAAATTGCAGCACAATCGAAAATAAAACAGTAAAAAATTGCAGCAGTCGTCCAACTTTTGCACAGAAAGTGCTCAGCCAGCGCTTTGGAAGACATGCAGTCTGGCGCGTCTTGAAAAAGATGGGCGGGAAAAAAAAAGAAAAGAAAAAAAAAATCACAGACAAGAGAGTTACAAGTCAGTCCAACGACCTTCCGACTAACAGCGAACAAGGAAAGATAAAAAGATCGTGAAATACATAAAAATAAAAATAAGCAAGCGGCTAAATAAAAACTGTGGGCTCGCTTGCACGCATTCACCGACGACGGTTCTGAGCCGGTGATGCTTGCTTTTCCAAGCAACCAGTTTATGATCCCTGAGAATCAGAGATCTTTCTATCATTTACCCCCTTCCCTCCCTCTTCGCATCTTTCTGATAACAAATGAAAATTACTCCCAGGAGGGTTAAAATAAAAACAGTCATAAACATAACCTGTCGTTCTCGTGTGCAGTCACAAAGTTCGAGACTGAACCTGATTCAATACCGATAGACACCTTGTCTTAACCCTTCACTTCACGATTTTTTTTTTTTTTTTTAATAAAAAAATTATTTGAAGTTTATATATTGGTCTAATAATGGGGAAAATAGTAAAAGAATAATAAATTTAGAATTTTCAGCTAATATTTGATATTTTATGGTTTGTACCCTATGTGCTATTAAAATGTGCTATTATTATGTGCTATGTGTTATTAAAAAATGTATTGCTATGTTTTGCAATTAAATATTCTTAAATTAATTAGTTTTATCGGATTAACACTATGCAATTTTCTTTATATTAATATTTTTTAGTATTCAGTAAAAATAATAAAAGTAAGTTTTGCCTTAATAGCTTGATCAATTTTATTTTATTTTATTAATGTTGTCCAATTTCATGGCACATAATCAGAATTGTGGCGTTTTTAGGTATGTGCCAGATGTGGCACACCGTGCAGTGAAAGATTAATTATTGAATATTTAATATGTGAATATCACATTGCTTACAAATCGTAGAACCAACACAGTGAAAAAAATGACAAAGCCGGGGATCGAACCCGGAACCCTTGGAACAGCACTCCAAATGATCTACCATTCAAGCTACGAGGACGATGCCCAGCTTGTCATTTCACACTTACATTCTGTTGGTAAGGCTGCAACTGCAGCACAAGATGTTAAAGTGCACAAGATGTAAAGTGAGAAATGAGCTGGACATCGTCCTCGTAGCTTAAATGGTAGATCACTTGGAGCGCTGTTCCAAGGGTTCCGGGTTCGATCCCCAGCTTGGACATTTTTTCACTGTGTTGATTCTACGACTTGTAAGCAATGTGATAGTCACATATTAAATATTCAATAATTTCAAGCGTAATTTTCCTGCTGAAAATTAATTGAAAAATTAATTATAATTAAATGATTGATTAGTATTTTAAGATAACAAGGGGATATATACCCGGGATTCACGGGTTACAGAACATAAGTCAAAACCTTTTTATAAATTGATAACTATAATAAGTGCTTTATTATGCCTGATAAAAACTTCTATTAACAAATTCACTGCATTTTATTATTTATAAACTTAAATTAAGTTTGTAAGTAATTATAAGCTTATTTCATTTTTTTAATAGATAACATTCCTTTAGAAACATTGTCGATTATGTTTATCTTACATTTTAATACTCTTTACGCTTTAAAAAAAATCATGTAATTAAACCATAATTTCACTCCATCAATGACTCTAATCGATTCCACCAATAAAAATTTTCAACACCCTATCCTTAAATCCCGCACCTAATTTGACATTAATTGAAAGAACACCAAATTTAGAATCGAACAGCTATTTTCATGTTATTCTGCTGTAATTTGCAATTAAATTGTATATGGTGCGGGCTTTAACAATTTTTTAAGTCATGATCAAAGGAACTGTAAACACTTTTTGAAAAAAAAAAAAAAATAATAATAATAATAATAATAATAAAACACATACCTATTATAAATTGCCGAAAAAAGGAGGATTGTCAAAATAATTCATTTACCTGAAAAATAAATAACAAGATAAATACATATATATAAAATTCACAGCATTAAATAAAAATAAATTTGGGTGTTTTTCCTAATTTTTTAATGGACTTTTTTTTTTAATTTGTAGATCAATATGTAACATACCTAGTTCATCTGGAAAAAAAAAAAAAAAAAAAAAAAAAAAAAGAACATTTCTTTCATCAGAACTTTATATATTGATTTCTTTACATCAGAACTGTATATAGTTATTGACAGCGACGCGAAAATGACATTTAAAAGCAGTTAAATAATTTCAAATTTTAAAATAGAAAAAGTAGCTCTGTTAACAATTATTAAAAAATAATTTAATAAAATGGAATAAAATAGACATATTCTGGAGATTTACTATGCCATATTTGTATTTTAATAAAAATTGTAGAGATTTGTATGTAGTTCTATATGCATATACATCTAACAATAATTCATGAAATATATAGTAATATAAAACATTAAATGTGAAAGAAATGTTCAATATTTCAAATATAATATATTGAATATATATAAATGTTCACAGGGAATTTTAAATATTTAAACAAAATAAACTCACCATAAAGGAAAAATAGTATAAGGATTTAAAAAATTTTTGATTGATAAATATTTTATTTAAATTTGAGAAACTGCATTTTATTTCTCGTGACAAATATTATTTTTCACAAAAAAGAAATAAATTTCACAAAAGTAACTTTTACTTTCCACAAAATGGGCTACAAGAAAAAAACATCTGTAACCCCCCCCCCTTTTTTTTTAATAAATAAAATTTAAACTTTGTAATCTCCTAGTTTTACAGGGTGATTTGGCTTTTTATAAACAACCATATTTTAATAAGAATATGATGCGCTGATGAAATATTTAAAATGATATTATGACACAGAGATTAATGAAAAGTATATACGCTCAGTTACATTAAATTCTGGCTTCAAGAATCTATTAACAATAAAACATGCAGTTTTACCATTATTTCCAATTAGAAAAAAAAAATAAATAAATAAATAGGTTTTGAAAATTATTCTTAAAATATTGAAACTCTGAAATTATTCTCTGAAATCATTTCTGAAATCATTTCTTTTGTTAGTGCTGAACACAATTAGTAGGAGCTTTTTAACCTTATTTTGTCTGGCATAGTAACATATGTTATCTTTACCTTTATATCTGTATAGCTGTTCTCTCTCCAGTTTTACCTCAAAGGTTGCTGTTTTTGAGAAATTGTGAATGATTTTAAATAAATGTATTAAAGTATATACACACATATTTTTGAAACTTTTACTCATGGTTTTGAGAATTTGAAATTATTATATTCGGGTTTCTGTGGGTATAAAAATATCCTTTATGTGTAAAAAAAAACCTAAGTAATATGTTTTCTTGACGAATTCAGCCGCTTTGTGACAGCTCAGATTTTATTTTTATATGATTAAATTCGCAAAAAATTTACTTTGCGGATGGAAAAGTTCTATTTTTACGACAAATAATTTTAAAAAAGATCCAGTTTCGACCTGAATTTTTTTTTTAAAGAGTGCTGTTTTAAGTTTGTGACCTTCCCTTCAAAGGATCCAGTTTTTCCTAACTATATCCCTACTGTAATATATCATTTTGCATTTAAGTACAGTTATCTGCTTATAGTAATTGTTATATGTGTCTTTAGATTTACTCTTATCAATTCATTTATGTTTTTTATCAAGTAAGCAAAAAAGTTCGCTTAACCCTCCGTCAAGCACGTGCATTACAGGAATAGATCCCAAAGGATATAAGTGATTTTTTGCCGTACAACACGCTAAAAATTAATCAAAACTGAATATTAGATAATGCTAGAAGTACAAATTTAGGAAAATCCAGGAAAAAATAATAATTTAAAAAAATCATTAAACTCGCTTGACATATGATTAAAAGCTCTATACACGATTACTCACTTATTTAAAACATGCATTTCAGTTTTTAAATTTAAGAATACAAGCCAAGCCAGAAAAAAAAAAAAGAAAGAAAAGAAAATATTGCATTTACCGAATATTTTAAAAAAGATTTTCTGTAGCCTATTGCCATATAGTATACGCAAATTACGTAAACTCTGTCTAAGGCGGAATCAATAGGAACAGAAATTTTTTTCCACAGTAGATAACATTCCACATTGAACAAATTTAGTTACAAAAAATTTACTGTAGTTAAATTTCATTAAACTTTATTATCCGAGTTTGAATAGTTATTTAAATTTTGTAAACCAAACAGTATTTTTTCTTAAAATTAAAAAAAGGCCCCAGAGGATGAAAAAAAAAAAAAAAAAAAAAAAAAACAAAGAAAATAACAGCATCTGTACATTTCTCTTCTGCATACTCGTTATCCTTGCTAGGCAGACAGCATTTTGCATTATACATTCACTAGGGAAATTTTGCCACAGTGTCTCCCACATTTTGGTATTTTATTCTTAACTGGGTCTTGGTGTCTTCGTCTAAAATTAGGGCACGGAAGGGTTTGAAGTTCACAACGACCTCCACCTCATAACATATAAAAAAAGAAGAAAAACTTAAGTATGCAACTGCGACCTGACTGAGGATTTTCCATCAACCCTTTCCTTCTATAGCATGTACAGGAAATGTTTTCAGGGCTTCTTACCCCAATCTTGCTCTCCCCTAACATTATTATGTAGTTCGAATTCCCACATTCCTTCAAGCATGGCAATATTTGGCCTAATTTACTATTAAAAAGATTTTTTTTGGAGGGACGAAAGAGTTCCCTTTTGGTGGTGTTTAACTACTCAACTTTTCATACGTTAAAAAGTGAATGGATGATGCATTTTATTCTGCTAGAAGAAAATTATTATGATAATTTTGAAAAAAAAAAAAAGAAAAGAAATTAAGACTGCTGGTCACCCCCTTTCTGAATTTCAAATCCATAATGCAAAGTCTAAGGACGTTTGGCACATTCTTATATTTAAAATATCTCATCAGAAAATTAATATTTTTAACTTCTTCTTTCAGAGTTATCTTCTGAAAAAAAAAAAAATGTCATTATTTTCTTAGTTTTTAAAATATTTCTAAAATATACGCTGAATTTTACATAGTGTTAAAATTTTACTCTCAGTTCGTCAATTTTTAAAACATAAAGTATTAAATTAAGCATAGATTTTAGAAATACTTTGAGAACTAAGAAAAAAAGAGATATCTTTGAAGAAGCGAACGTTGAAAGAAGTTAAAAATGTCAATTTCCTGGGGAGATATTTTGAATACAAGAATGCATCAAACGCTTATAGATTTAACATTACGAAGGGAAATTGGGAACGTGCATGGCCAGCAGCCTTAAGGCTGTTCTTAAAATTGAAACGGCATACTTTTTGACACATTCCCGTATTAAAATTATTAGACTTAAAACTGACGAAAATTCTTATTCTAAAAAAGAAATCGAACAGCGCTTCTCATTTTTGTGTAAAGGATCTTTCATAAAATACTATCAAAGTTTATGGATGTTAGCTAGCTATTTTCCCACGTTCTTATTGCGAGAACATTGTTTAATCCTTTTATGCCCGGCGAGACTTTTAACTTCCATTAAAGAAAATGTAATATAAAATTTATTTAAGTAGTTTACTCGTAAAAGGTCTTTTTCATACAAAATACTTTGCTGGATCACATTCAGTAAACACAGCGATCAATCAAATATTTTTTAATGTGATCATTTTCTCTACAATTCCATGCATTTAGCCTCTCAAAATGGTTTACGAAAAATTTGAATCTACAAAACCTTTTCAGTTACAGATATAATGAAAACAATACTAGAGAAGCGCAACAGGCAAATTCAGTTATTATGAATATGGTTAAATTTAGTGGTGTACCGAGTAGTACTTTGGCCGAGTAGCCGAGTACCAAGTACTCGGCCATTGACTACTCTACCGAGTACAGAGTAGTTGTGTAATAAGAAAATAAAACAATGATGTGCGCATAATACGAGCTTAGGTGTACATATACTTAAATATACCTGTGTGTACTTATATATAATATACACATATAGTATAAATAAATTCATTAAATTTGAAATTTATTTGGGCACATTTTAAAGACAATTTTTTACAGTTATTAACTAATATAAAATTAAAAAATTCTTTAACCCTCCAATTTATTCCGACCATTGAAATTTGTCTATCAAAAATAAAAATGTTTATTGGTTACTGTAACAATTCATTGAATAATGCAAAACATTTCATATTTATTTTGTAACTGTCTTTACCTTATTTTCTTTTGATTAAAAAAATGTATTGGCTTTCCAGTTTCTTTTCATTTTTCATGTGTACAGATTAAATTATGTTATTTTAAATTTATTATTTTTTAAATATCTCAGTAAAAAACTAACCTTTTTCAATGAAAATTATAAATATGTGAATTAAGAATGCCTTAAAAAGCAAGCTCTAAAATTGATGAGTGTAGATAATCTAGAACTTGAAAATATACCAAAGAAACAAAAAATACATTATGAGAATACTACTGTAGACGAACCAAAAGAGAAAATGCTAGCAAAAAGTTCATCGTTCATCTATTTTCTGGCAATGCTTTGAGGAAATTGCGAATGAACAAAAAGATTGTGGCTCTAGTACGAGTTTAAAATCTCCGCATGAAGAATTGGTACAAAAAGAGATTATGTAAAACTGACACTCCATTTGCATAGTGGGGAAAAAAAAACTTTTTCGATTATGTGCAACTCTCAACAACTGTTTATTCTGAACGTACATTTTCAGAGGCTGGCCAAATTTATAGTAGTAAAAGAAATGCCCTGTCTACTGATAATGTAGAACGTTTGGTGTTTTTGCACCATAATATGAAATATAATAAATTTAATTATTAATTTTTTATTGCATTTATTGTATTTTCAGTTTCTTTGTCCAAAATAATAGTCATTTCTGTTTTCCTACGTATCAAAAAAGTATTTTTATTTGTTAAGAATTTTGAGGATTTTTGTTCTTAACTTTCTCTATATTTTGCAGACATATTGTTAAATACAAAATAAATAGTTTTATGAACTACTACATATATTATACATTGATATTCGAATAACTTTTTACAGATCAGTTATAAATTCATATACTTAACAAATGAAATTCTCACAACTACTCGGTATTGGCCGAGTAGGCCGAATACCGAGTATTTACCGAGTACTCGGTACGGCTCTAGTTAAATTTAAATCCATTGGAAATTATACAGTATTTTTGTTAATTTTACGAGCACTACATTAAGTTTAAACTCACTCTTTCGGTGTACATTCGAATAATAGATAACAGGACATGTTTTTTAAAATTAATGGTATTATTTGCAGGTATTATTGACGGGATGGCAGGTTTTCTGCCAAAATTTATGAAACCCCTTCTTGGATTTATTATCAAGAAACTGAAGATTTTTTTCAAATGGTTTTATTTTTGTGAAATTGTGAAACATTTTTCTTATATTTGTGAAAACACTAGCCATAAGTTTGTGAATTTTAAACTATCGTTATATTCAGATTTATATGTATTAATTCTTATTTATGTCGTGACATATCTTGACAGAAGTAAATTTCACAGGAGAGGCAAAACAAAAAAATTAGCACAATTTTAATATTAGATGAAATTGCAGCATTTATCTCTGGATGCAGGACTAAAAACATGCATGAACGCATAAAAACCTTTAAAAAATGAAGACATAGAATGAGGTTTGGAGGGTTGGGTAATTTTACTTCCCCACATCCATCCGTCTTCTGTGGTCACAAATGTTCATATAGTGTTAAAAAGGGATTTCTCGTCTAATTAAACTTATGAAACTGTTTGTATAGCAAGACACACCTATGTCAAACCTATTAGTGCAATGGTTCCCAACCTATGGGCCGCGACCCACTATTAGGTCGCGGCACAATCTAACATTACCACAAAATATATCATTTACTTCATCTATTAAAAAATATGAAACAAATAGAATTCTTTAGAAACGTAATAATCATGAAAGCTATTTGTTTAAACTGAAACTTCGCGAGAAGACTGTATTTTAACAGTATGTCGGTATTATGTTAGGATCGCGTTGTGAGATAAGTCTGTAATCGCGCAATCCTGGAAAAATCCTTAATTTCAATCTGGATGAACATAGGGACTGAATATCCTGGAATATCTAAAACAGCTTTAAGGTCTTTGGTGGGATTCAACACGACAGACATGTGTGAACGTGCTTTTTCTACTATGCTTTTTTGAAAAAATAAGTACAGAAACAAACTACATGTAAAAGGAAACTTGGTTAAAATTAACTTTAATTTTTATATGACTAAATTTGCGAAAGATTCAGTTCAAAGGCGGAAAAGTTTTGTGAAAGGTCTATTTTTAAGACAAAGAATTTCGAGAAGCATCCTGTTTTAAGATGAGAAATTTTGTGAAAGGTCCTATACTAAGATGTAAGATTTTTTGAAGGCTCCTGTACTAAGATGAAAAATTTTATGAAGGGCCACTTAAGATCCAAAATTTTCCTAAACAGATCCTTGTCTATGTCTTGATTCTAACTCGTATCGTTCTCCCTTGCGAATGCAGTAACTAACTAAACTTGCAACCATCAGGCGGAAGAGAAAAAAAAAGTTATCAGCTCTCAATTGGTTGCGGCAAAATCTGTGTATCTTTAATATTCAGTGTTAGCTTTCCTTTTACTTGAAAAATAAGTAGAGAGGTATGAAAACCGTCATTTATAAAATATCAGCATAAAATGAGGGAAGATGCATGACTGATTATTGAATGAAAAAGTATCCCGTTTCCCAGATCCTATATTCGATTGCGTCAATTGATAAAAATCCGATTAGTCGCAACAGTTGCAGTTAATTCTAAGCATATCATCTATATTCAAATTTCGTTCTGTTTAGAGCTTCGACCTTGTGTTACTTAATATTTCCTGTTTTATTTTTCTTCCTTTTTTGATTTTATATGACCATAAAAGTTGTTTAACTGAGTATTAATTGCTAGTTTGCAAGGACATATTTGTACGTGATTTAATCGGACCGAGATTCGGCAGAACAGATTGCTTACCTTCTTACTTTAATTTCTATCATTTGGATTTGATTGTCGGTTACTGTTACAATTTAGCATCTGCGGCTTCAATGCTTAATCCAATTTTTTTTGAGCTAGAGCAGAATTGTTCGTTCGACTCCGCGTGGCATCCCCGGGCGCAAATGCATGTTTTTTTAAAGTTCTTTTGAGAGCCTTTCATAGGTTTTTTAAAAGTAGCTTTTTTTTTCTAAAGATGCTTTACTTTAAAATTAAATATATTTTCAAATTAATTAGATTAGGCTTTTTAAAAATTATTATAAGTCTTGCTCCATTTTATTTTTTATAATTCATAAAATTTTCACCTTCATGAAAAATAAATGTTGACATATATACTTTACAGTCTTGAATCGAGTTGAGTAACCACCTTTTGAGTGAAAGCCCACGCGTAAACGACATTAATAATAACAATCAGTTTGTTTTTCAAAACATAAGCATCAGAATAAGATTTGTTTCAGTTCAAGAGTATGCCAAACAGGGCTGGCGCAACTATAGGGCAAACGGGGAGGCAGCCTAGGACCGAATTCGAAAATAATTTGTTAGGGGACCAATTTGAAAACAATTTCAAATAACATTTCTTAACTATAAAATAATACCTTTTCTTTAGATTTATTATGTTTGTAAGGAAAAAGGGGGGGGGGGAGCATAATGAAAGCTTTATTTATTGCAGGCAAAATCGATATAAGTGTGAATGTCAGGGAATGTACAGGTTTGATGATCATACAAATCACAAAGTTAACCCAATGTGCAATAAACCACAAAGATTACCAACAAAGCACTTAACCTAAACAGCCGACCCGGGTACTTGTCTTAGTGGTTCGCCACTTTGCCGGCTAAAATTACATCATGTACGCTAATGGCGCCTGGTGCATGTAAAATCCATCGTGGGTGCAAAGTCCTCCAAGTTACCTGTGAATTATACCTCTGGAGGTGCCTTGCCAGGTGAAGGTCTCGTCATCTGATCAAGGCTCTAAATTACGAGACCATCTTGCGAAGCCATTTGCAGTTCAAACAACAGGATGTAACATTAATTAACAGGCGAAACAAAGTATGCTCAACGACAAGCAAGTACTGCAGAAATGATGGCATGCGTAGCAAAGAAATCAGGTTTATTGCCGCTACGCGGCAATTAGGCGGTCGACCGCCCCGATACCAGGTATCTAACCCGTTAAGCTGAGATAACTCGGCAGGTAGGGGCCTGGCCATCGGTTAGAAAGAAAGGTTTGATGATCATGAAAATTAAAATAAAATCAAAAAACAATGTTGTTAAGAATAGAAGCTTTTGCGAAAATAAAAACACTTGTCTACATTAAGACTTGTTATAGTCAGGCCGCAAATTCTCTTCTCTAATGCTAATTCTATGAGCTTGGCCCGTATTTTTCAAATTTCTCCACAGAAAAATAAAATGTTCCCCCTGTTTTCTATATGCTCTTTAAGAATGTCGCTTTCGTTTTTATTTGGCAAAATGTTTCTCAACTATACAGTAGACTCTCGATTAACCGGAATTGGATTACAGGGCTCCCAACACATTTTAGTCCTCAAAAAGGGGGAAAGGGGACCATTTTTATTTAAAAAGGGGACTTTGGGGGACCATTTTTGTTTAAAAAGGGAACTTTGGGGGACCATTTTTATTTCAAAAGGGGACTTTGGGGGACCCTTTTTGCTTAAAAAGGGGACTTTGGGGGACCGATTTTATTAAAAACGGAAACCAAAAAAAAAGGATTATATGTGTGTAAAAATATAGCTCAAATTTTCGTAAATAAGAAAGTAAATTTTTAAAAATACCCCAGAAAATATGTTAGATGGTTATCTTTATAAGATTTCATTAAACAATGTACACAATTTTATTTAAGTATATTTAAATATCTTACTAAAAAAGTATATAAAGCATTCAATATTTCAGCATTCACCTTTAATTCTCGTTACAGGTAAAAAATAAGTGTGATCAATTAATAAAAACAAATAAGTGGGTAAGTATGATCACAGATCACTCAGAGGCTTTTATTTAATATTCCTTTCAAAACATTCTAACCTTTAATTAATAAACCAAAATTGTTAATAATTAAATTTGTTAAAAATTAATAACTGCTTATAATGATTAAATCCTTATATAGATGGGGATGATATAAGGCAATGAGAATGGAGGTAGAGAGAGAGAATAAAGAATAACATTATTCATAACTGGCCTTTCATTTAAGATATTACATGACATATTGTAGATTAAATTTGAGAATTTTTTTCAATAACGTCCCCTGGTGACAGAAAGGGGTGAAAAGATGCTAATTGTTGAGATTTTCTTTCCCTTAATTTTTTTTAAAAATGTATGGAGTGGTAATGAACGCAATTAAACATTAAAACATCTGCTAGTGGTGAAAAAAATGAGTTAAGACGGTGGGAAATGGATACTTAGGCCAAGAGTTTTAAAAGGATGTGTGAAAAAAAAAAATAAATTTTCTGATTTCCCACCCCACACACATACACATGAAGAAATGCTCCTAATTGTCTGGGGTTAAAATAGACCCTAGCAAGATGTTGGACTCAATGAGATATCTCCTTCGGTCAAGCCTTCAAATGAGATTGAATCTTGCTGTAGTTTAATTAGGGGTTGAGTTAGAAAATCTCTTAAAATACTTAAGTTAGAGCCTGGAGAAGTCAAAAAGAAACTTAGAAATTCCATCTCACTGCCCCCCCCCCCCACACACACACACACTTCTTAAAATTTTTTGTGTGTTATAAAAAAAATCTGAGATTTTAAAATCGATAACTTGATTACTTTTCTTAATTTCTTTTATTTTTCTAAAATTAATATTTGGATTAGTGCTGACTACTACCACTCATAAATAAAAGGGGCCAATAAGTTCATTCTATATAGTAGCCTATAATAAAAAATCAGACATAAAATAATGATAATTAGAGGAGAAATGCTCAGATTTAAATAGCATGTTATGCAAAAGCACTTCTTTTTCTTTTTAAAAAGCAACATTTGAATAAAATAAAATCTAAATTTTTACGAAAATTACACATTCAGAATTAGTGTAAAAAATTAGGCATATATGCATAAGTTTAAAATCTATAAATGCAGTACATGTAAATATTCTGTACCCCCCCAGGAACAATCCTTGTCAAACTAATTGGATGTGGCAATCCCAAAATTTTCTTCTACCTCATACATGTTAATACTTCAAAATTCGCTATCACAGTCCCAAAATTAAATTGCAATCTATGCCCACCATGAGAATTCTTAAGATATGAAAATTTGTGTATTAGTTCTTCAAATATGACTATCGCTAAACTTGTGCAAATCTCACAAAATGCAGCTTAGGAGCACCATCTATTGAAAGATTAACATCAAAACCTAATCAGTAACAATTTGTGTCAACGTCATACTGAATCCTAAATTAGACAAAAATTTGTGCATTAAATCAAATAGATCTACTGCAGACACCCTAAAAAAAAAAAAAATTGCATCACAGCAGTGCTACCTGTAAATGAATTTAGATCAAAATGTAAAAAACATCAATTCATCTTAAGGACTAACTGAATCTAAAGTTTGATGGAATCCCGTGCAATAATTCTGGATATAGAACTATTGCAGAAATTGCAACAAATGCAGATTAACAGTGCCACTTGTTGAGCAATGATACCAAAATATAAAAAATGTAAATTCATGTCAAGGACTAACCGAATATGAAGTTTGATAAAAATCTGTGCATTGATTCTGAAGATTGAGCGATTGCAGAAATCGTGAAAAATGCTGCATAGAAGCACCACATGTCAAGCAATTTACACCAAAAATTAATCAACACCAATTTATAGCAGAGGTCAAAAGTTTCCTTCTAGCATAAAATTTTTTGTAATTTTGAAAGTATATCTACATAAAGAGGAATCTGAAAGTGATACTCATACATTTTATTAACATAATAGTTAGGAATTTATTTATGGAATAACAAATAAATATCAATAAATACAACTGACAAAATTAATTGCAAAAGAAAAATGCATGCTTTCAAAAATTATCAGCCATCTTGGAAAGTTAAAAAAAAAAAAATTGTGTTATAATAGAAAATCACTGTGATCAACTAGATTCACAATTAGTATGTTGCTGTCATACCTTTAGCAAAATGTCCAGAGGCACAGTGACTTGGCATCGATTCAATGAACAGTTGAAAAGCAACCGTGGCATGTTTTTCCACTCATCTTGAAATTTTTGGGAAAATTCTGGCCATGCTGAATTGGTGTTTTAATAATTTCAAACATGTTTCTAAAGTTCATTCCAAAGATTTTCTATAGTATTCAGATTGGGTGCTAGGGCTGGACATTTCAAAAGCGAAATATTTTTGTGTGAAAGCCACTGCTTGACAAGCTTTCATGTATGCTTTGGTTTCTTATCATACTGAAACTAAAATTTGAAACCAAAATTTTGCTTCCAATAAGGCAGCAAATTATGTTTCAAAATATCTTTATACATTGCATCATTCATCTTGCCGCAGATTTTGTTGTAAGAATAACACATCTGGAATCATGTCTTTTGTTGTTATGTTAAGTCATCGAGCATACTGCCTGCCATCACTCTTAAAAAGATTAAACTTCGATTCATCAGAAAATTCTACTTTATTCTTACTGATTATGTTGGGTGATTTACACGAAAAACTAAGCAACACTAATCTATCTCAGGGAGTAACGAAATTGGAAGTTTGATGAAATTTCATGTATTAGTTTTTGAAATAAACCTATTGCGATACTCATAGATAATGCAGTATGGCAGTGCCACCTGTTAAGCAATTTACATCAAAGGATAATCAACATCAAATTATATTAAGGACTAACAGAATCTGAAGTTTTATAAAAATTCGTGCATTAGTTCTTGAGATAGAGCTATTAATGAAATTGTGAATAATGCAGCATAACAGTGTCACTTGTTGAGCTATATGCACAAAAAACTAATCAGCTTTAGTTTATATGAAGGTCTAACTGAGTCTAAAGTTTTGTGCATTAGTTCTTGATATACAGTGCCCTCAGAATTTTTGCCTCATACACACATTTTCTAAAAACCATCAAATTGTGTTCAGGACCTTCTAAAATGTATAAATCCATTGAAAACTGGAAGTCAAAATTATTTCATGAATTCAATATTTTATAATTTTTCTTAGTTTTAATTGTCTGTTTACCCACAAATCAATGATTCTTTCCATTAAAAAAAGCTTCGTTTTTTTTTTAGGGGGGGGGAGGGGGGTTTGAAGCATGTCAAGGCCCATTATTGAAGACTGGTCAAGCAGTAGCTTAATATAGTAACTTTCCTGTTCTGCAATTTTTTAAAGAATTTTAATGAGATTCTTAAAATTTGCCCGTATTATGTGGTGATTTTTTAATATTTAGATTAAGAAAAGAATTTTAGTTACAACGCTTTTTTATACCCATTATAATGCTTTTTTCATGCCCACTTTAAAAAATTTTGTCTTCTTGGATTTTTAAACTTATAGTGATTTTCAGAGTTTATTATTTTGCAGCGATTTTTTTCAGACACAGAAAAGGGGACTCGGGGGACCAAAATACAAAAAAGGGGACTAAAGGGGACCTTTTTCTAAAAAGGGGACTTTTGTGGGAAAAAGGGGACCATTTGGGAGCCCTGGGATTAACCAGGACGGTAAAAATCTCGGATCCGCATGCAACTTATTATGATGATGAAAAATAGTATAATGGGAGTCTGTAAAAATCACCATAGTAAAGAAATCATGGAGAGCAATTTTATCGGATGAATAAAGTAAGATTGCGATACTAATGATTTTCAGAAAAAAAATCACAAAAGATTCGAAAAAGTTAAGCTGTTCTGAAAATGTGGACGAAGATGCAGTGCAGCAACAGATTAACGAAGATTCGAAACTGGAATGTTATGAAGTTTTAAATGATAATGATGATGATTTTGTGTCGGGTAACTTAAAGAAAATGAGGCAGAGTCCTGAGTGCGGTTTGAAATACCTCGGATTCGGGTCGGGTTGCGGGATGCAGAAAATTATTTTTGCGAATTTGGGTCGAATAGCGGGTCGGGTTGTACCCAACCCGTGTAGGACTTTAAAATGGAACTTTTAGGAAAATGTCATGAAAGTGATGAGGAAAATTTTGTAACACATCCAAAATTAAATCATGGTGACGCTTTAGTACACACTGATGTGTTACTTAATTACTTGAGCAAGAAGATGAAAGCTCACCTGCTGATAAAACGATGCTGAGGAATTTGAGTAGTAAAGTTCGTCGAAGACCACAGGAAAAACGAAAACAGACCTTTATCATTTCATTCTTCACTTTTGTGAACTACATTTAACTACATTAACTACATTTTTATTTTATTTTTTTAATATTGTACTAATCGTAAATCTGAACAACATTAAAAATTATCACTATTCTCTTTCTTTTGTATTAATTAAATTATTAATGCCCTACTGTATAATAATTTGACATTTTCTATCGTTTTTCTAAAATATTTCATTAAAACTTACCCAAATTCGCTTATATGGGACGAGGCATACCTCAGTTAATCGAGAGTCTACTACAGGGGTCATTATGGGTTCATGAAAAAATATCTGAAATTTTAGCAAGAAAACATTTCTGTACGGGAACAAGGGGAGGAAGAGGACATAATTTACTACAGGGAGGTCAAATTACATAATATATAAATTTTAGTTATGTTTAGAAGTCTATAAAATTGATTTTTTAATCTTATTTTATGAATTGAATTATTATAAAATACAGAATTTTGGTTTTATAAATTTAAAAAATACCTGAATTCGGGTACACAACCTGAAAACAATCACTTTTGCTACTGTAATTTTTTTTATATTTTAAGTGTAAAAATCTAAATGAAACAGGCGAGTTTTACGTAAGATTTTAACATTTAACAATGTATTTTAAAAATGTTTTGTCCAGAAACATAGAAATTTTTTTTTCAAAACGAGTATACAAAAAACATAAGAAAATTTTTATTTCTCCTTTGCCCCACCATAGTATGATTTCACCCCAAATGATAGGGCAAAACTACGCAGAGCAATGTTTTTTAAAATTGCAATTTCTCACGAAATAATAATTTGACAGATTTCCGGTTGATGGTAGTACGTGCGTAAGGTTCTAAACTAACATTTTATTCACTCGTTACATAAGTTTAAACCAACGTGTTCGTTAAAAATCAAAATTTATGAAAAGTGCGTACTTTAGTCTTCACTTATTCTACACTAAATAAATGTACAGTAATTATATCAGAACAAAGGGGGGGGGGGGGACAAAAGATATTACATTGACTACAATTATCCATCTTTAAAAAAATATTTTTTTTATATGCTCTTTTATTTAACAACCTTGTTTTTGCAATATGTAAAGCCGGAATTTTGTATTTAATATTTCATTCACTTTCTGATACGCTAGAATGATAAAAATTATGTTCACAGGTGTGCTTCCGATGACAATGTAACATGGTAATATTTTTTATACAATAATATGTTAATTTTAAATCATTTTCCGTTACAATGCTGCAAAAGATCAATCGCCCAATGTTTTCTGTAACTTTTACAATTGTATAAGAATTGAAACAGATTTAATCATTCGCCAATTAACACTCGTAAAAATATGCCAAATGGTAGTGAAACTACAATAGTATTTTACAGGCTAAAAGTAGAATTTACTATTATAGGTTGAGAAATAACTATAGATATGTTAAAGACATTTGCAAAAGAAGTTACGCACAGTAAAAATCTGAAAAACGTCATTTTGAGAAAAAGCTAAAAATAACTTTAAAACACAATTCAAAAGCTGTAATAGATGTAATTTTAAACGGCTGTAACTCGGGTACTATGTTAGATAGAGACAAAATTTAAGCAGATTTCGATAGATAAAAATTCAATTTTAATAGTATTGCAAAAATGAAAAATCGAGATTTTGATCGAGAAGTTCGTTTCAAAGGTGTTCGGATACCTTAATCTAAAGATGAATAAAATGTTACATTAACTCTCAAAATGCTATTTCTGTTCTAAATTTCATGTACAGGGCGATTACAATTAAAGTTCAGCTATTGAAAGTTAAAGGTCTCCAAAGAAAACAAAATTCAAACAGAATTTATAGTTAAATAGAAAATTTGTGAAAATTGAAACATCCAGCGGTCTGTGAGACCTCTAACTGCATTTACGGGTTAAAGAAAAACAAAACAAAAATTATAAAATATTTTTTTAATAAAATCACTTGCCTGTATTTTCTGCAAAGCATAAAAAAAGTAGTGAATTTTCGATAATCGGTGCCCAACCAAAATTATCGTTACTTTTTTGTGTGTGTGTGTGGAGGGGGGGGGGCATTAATTACAATAAAAAATTTGGGGCGATCTTCAAGATGAATATGGAATGTTTATATGTATTTATAAAAATATATTTTTTCTTTTTATATTTACAAGGAAGAACCCGCCGAATTCCTCGACGAAAGAAAATGTTTCAGAAGGAACTGCTTCATTGATTTATAATTAACTTACAAAATTAATTACAATAAAAAATGCACATTATATTGGTAAGTTTAATTCTTTAAAAAAATGTTATTTGAATTTTAATTAACAAAATACTATTTCTATAAAACTCAGTTGTAGAAATTATTAAAATTAAACTTTAATCGATATGCAAACAATAAAACATAATAAAGAGTTTTTATTATTATAAAATTATGAATGAAGGCTCTTATGCTAGGTATTCCAAAATAAAAAATAGCTAAATGTATTCTACTTTGACTCAATCATAGGAATTTTTTTTTTCCAAGTGAAATCTAAACCTGACATTATTTTTACCATCTCAAAATTTACATATGTACCTCTCTTATCTGTGTTCACGCCTTTTAAAAAATGGTATTTTAATTTGATCATTTCAAAGTCATTTTAACTCAAAACTTGAAATCTCGATTGTTATTAGCTGTAAACAGATACTAATTTATTTATATTCTTTTATGTATAAATGAAATTTTCTGAAATAATCTGCATGCAATAAATACGATATACAATATTCCTGTGGCGTCAGAGTGTAAAAAAAAAGGTGTTGTATAGAGTTTAAAAAAGGTTTTTAATAAACTAAAAATCCCCCCCCCCCCTTTGATTGATAAATAAAAGCGAAATAAAACCAAATTCAGGGGACTTTATCACTATGTCAAGAATGAAAACTCTTCTCATAGCTTCATATGTTAAATTCAATATTTCTTTTTCACTTTTTATAAAAGAAAATAGCAATAAAAAGATCCAATAAGTTGCTTTTTTTTCCCTTTTATTTTAATAGAAATGGAGTACGTCTCTTGCCACAATTACAAAAATGGTATAAAAATCTACAAAAAATATTAATAACTCAAAAACAAATATAGTTTTCGAACAAACTGCATTTAAAAGTATATATATATATTTTTTTTCTCGATGGCATTAAAACGATGGCGTAAAAATTGAAAATGTGTAATATTTAGAAGCTTAAAAATTTGCAGTGTAGCAAAAATTGCAAAACCGAAGTTTCATTTCAGATTTCAAAGTATTGCTATACGCAAAGTGACGTATGCGTTACGCACAAATACGTTTGGCCTTTATAATATAGATAGATTGTAAAACAATATTCTCTGATTCAGGAACATAATGTACCTCGAAAAGAAAGTACATTTTAAACAAAGATAGAATCCCAAAGCTATCCATAATAACTTCGAAAATACTTTAAAAAGCATAATGGAAAGGAATGCGGTCATCTTCTTGTGAAAAGGATGATTTACAACGAAATATCTCAACTTCTTTCGAAAATTCAGGTAGATTTCTCTCTCTCTTCTTTTTTTCGTTCTCATTTAGGTCATACAGAACTTAGCTTTCTGCATAACGCTTATTCAAGTTAACTCCCTTACCATAAGCAAGTTTTCTTTTATGGCTTTTAACTAGGTTCATGCCCTCGTCTTGCAAAATACTTTCGAAGACGCTTTTTGACAACAGTAGATAAACATCTGAAATGGCGTTTCAACATTTAACCGTTTACTTAAAAGTTATAAAGAACATGTTTAATGTAAAAAAGTTAAAATATTGAATAAAAGAAGGGAGAAGGGGGGTACAAACTTTTTTTCAGTCCATATATAAATTGGAAATATCGCAGATTCACGGACTGCTTTAAGTCACATATCAGGGTTTGTTACAAACATCCAAGAAGTATTGAAATAATCTGACTCCGGAATCTTACTCTTTGAACTAAAATTTCGTTTATTACTTACTTATCACAAGTAGCATACGGTTAATCTTGAAATTCTTTTAAAAACCGAAAAAAATATATATATTTGGCGGATTTACACGTTTTAGACATTGGGTATTCCGAGAAACATATTTTTAGGAAGGAAATATGCCATCTGTCTGTTTGTAAACGATTCATCTCCTGCGCAAATTGAGACAGAGGCTTGAAATTTGTTATGTACTTAGTTTTATAAGAAGCCTATAGAATTCCAGTAATTTCGATTATCTGGAATTTTTTTTTCCGGATTCATTCTGATAAAATATTTATTAAAAAAAAAAAAAAAAAAAAAAAAAAAAAAAAAAAAAAAAAAAAATAAATCTCGAAATTGTTTATTTTAAGGAGTAAATATAAAAGACAATAAAAAAATATATAAATTTTGCGTAAACAATGAAGTCGATAGGATAATTAGTTGCCGAGGTATTTGTAATAATATTTTCCATATTCTTCGATTTTTCATGACATAGCATTTCATTCAAATTACAATTCAAAGATATATTTTAATTGGAAATGAGACGTTTAATCAGACGCAGTAAACTTAGTTAATATGAAATTACATTCTGGGATTATTAAGATAGGTTGAAATTGCAAAAGAAAACCTTATTTTTGGCAGAAGCACGGGAATTTTTCTTAAAGAATTAGGATATTTTCCAGCATGGAGGTGAGGTTGTCAATCTCAGGTAATTTCACTTTATTTGTTAACTAGTTTTTAATTGAAGTCAGGGGATTTATGACAAAACCAGATTTGGCCGAAACCCTGCTGCATCACAAACCACGAATGCTTCCAAGAAACCAAATTTATCAACTTTTATTTTAAAGATTGTCCGAAATTGAAGCCAAAAATTAATAGCTGTGGGGCTGAAAAACAAAGTTGCCAGGGGCAAAATAGGTTTTAAAGATAAGATTAAAATCTGAAAAAAGAACTTGGGAATTAAATTTGAATTTTGAAGCGGTTTTCCTTTTTATTTTTTTATGCATGCATGCAAAAGACATCAGTTTTAAAACAATATTATAATTAAGCTAATTGGCATATAGAAACCCACAAAAACTCAAAATACTGACAATCCTATATTAACACATTTCGTAAACTAATTCAAATTTTAAAATTCCGAGACGTAAATATGACATCCTTTAATCTATGTGAATATCAGTCCTACCAATGGCCGAGAAGCTCTGCTTTCGAAGCTGGTAAACTGCAGATGCTGGATTCGAACCCAATCAAGCGCGTTGGCCTCATCATTCGGAGTTTCCCATGGTTTTCTTTGCACCTTGGTTATCTTTGCATAAATACGGGTAAGGTTTTTTTTAGAAAGACTTACACGCTGGGCAACCCCCCTTCCGGGCCTACATCCCTCGTGCAAATAATCGGCCGTCATAAAAGCACCTCACTATGTGGATGCCTAGTATTAATTCCATCGCCAAACATTCGATATTCTAGAAGAAATCGATTGGAAGCACAAATACACAGAAAAATTTTAACATAAAATACAAAATATACTGTCAACTCTGCCTCATTTCATTTATGCATCATTGTCTTTTGCATATAGCTTCTTAATAAATAAGAAAATTGTGATCATTGGATGATGTGCAATGTTTGCTGAAAAGGGCTGTGCATATATAAAACGTTATCATTTTAGGGGGAAGGGGGAGGGGTCTGGCACATGATATCGTTAGATATCTCTAGGGGGAGGGGGATTTGTCTTTTGATATCGATATCATTTTTGGCTCAATTTAAATTTCCTTTTTTTTTTTGTGTGTGTGTAACATGGTCTTTAGTTCAAAATGTATATTATCTTTTTCCTTTTTTTTTTTTTTTTTTTTTTTTTTTTTTTTTTTTTTTGTGGCATGCCATTAATTTTTATAAAAATACAAAGTTATTATTAAAATCACTAAATTATTATAAAACTATTGAACTCTAAAATATGGCATATACCAACATTTGACATCCCTATTATTCTTGATATGTGTTATGCCTTTATAATCACGGTTCAAGAAACCCTATGTGAAATATATTCGAAATGAAGCTTGTGTTTAGTAAGAAATTAAAGAGAAAGAATGCTGTCCACTTGCTTTGTTGATAACAATTTCTATTTACTTTCCGCACCTCCTCCGTTCAGTGCAAGTGTAACAAGATTAAATTACTGTTGAATGCGTTATGTAACAAAAAGTTATAATAAAATACTTTTATATAGTAACTATTTCTTGTAAGTGTTATTTGATATAAAGCTATATTTTATTGACTTATCTTCATTTGAAACAATAAAATATGCGAAAAATAAATGGAACCACTTTTGAATATCGCTTCAGATAAAACAAAATAAATTTAAAAAATCAAAAATAAATTATACTTTTTGACAACGATATCATTACTGGGAGGGGAATCGAGGGATGATATCAAAAGGAAGTAGGGAGGAAGTCCAAAATTAGCAAAAAGTTGATAACGTTATATTTGCACAACCCCAAAGCTAAAAATGAAAGCATCAGATAGAAACAATCGGACAGGAATCATCATTATTGATGAAGTCAAAAATATCAATGATTTAAACATAAGCCTTGGCCTAGTATAAATCAGGTCTTTTTGTATATCTGTATGTATTTTGCCGAAGAAGTAGAAAACAAAAAATAGCCACACCTCGGCCACCAAGCAGTTGTAAAACTGAGATGATTGATGTTACTTTTACACAAGGAAGCGAAGGACATCTGTCAGATGCAAAAGTTTTAAATCGAAGACTTTATGTAACGTCAGTCATAAAACGATTCAAATTGTCCATAACACTGATTACACGGAAGTAATAACCTTAAACACTTGATGGGCGCGAGATTATATTGTTATGCACACTAGTTTTAATAAAGATTTGTAATAGAATTTTTTAATAAAATTTTACCAGTATAACTATGAAAAAATTTGACGGTTGAAAAAAGCTGTAGAATTGTATTAAATTTTTCGAAAATTCTGCTGTGTATTCTTATTATGGAAACACAATTGCTATTTGACAACAGAGGAAGATTCTCTTTTTAACATTTTCTAACACAGTTGAAAAGTGTTTATATTTATGAATTCGGTTTGTCTGTCCGTTCTCTAGATCGTGTAAATATAGTGCGATTGGCATGAAATGGATGTATGCAATTGGCAGGGTCTGATAAATCCTGGGCGTCAGGTCACCCTAGCGACCAAAAAATTCCTCTTGACGAAAAATTTTTTCACCTAGTACTTATTAATTTTATTTATTTTTTCTTTAATCAAAAATAGTACATGTATAAAAAATTAAATGTGCAGGTTTCAGCTAAATGAACATCAAAAGTAAACACCGTTCAAACTTGTAATATGAATAATTTATTATTTATAAATTTTGGACCAGACCATTAAAGATTTCAATCCTGAAAAATCAATTGACAAATGGTATTTTAAATCAAAATCTAAAAGAGATATTGTTAATTTATGAATATGATTTCTTGTTGGGAATTAAAGGTAAGGATGTTAATGTCTACTGTTTTAATGTTTAATTTCATAGTTTGTTTCTATTTAAATTTTTACAATGTAAAAGTGGTACTATATTAAAATTTTTGCTCAGCTTGATTTTTTTAATTGAATAATTAACCTATCCATTGCAAAATGACACATATCACTTTAAAACAGACGAATACGGTTGTGAATAGTCAGTGTTTCACTTTGCAATGAATGTGAAGTCGGAGAAAAGATTCTTCAAACTATGGCTCCTAAGAATTTTTCCTGTCGTTTAAGAATTTTCAACTTTTGTCAGTCCCTGTTTATTGGGTATTACTATTTTATGTTTGGTGTTGAAAATAAGGCGTTTATTATCGGTTCACTTGCAGAGCCACTCTAAAGAATTTCGTTATATTACAGTCTACAGGGGGGAAATCGTCTGTCATGTATTTTAATGATAGTAAGGGGACAGTGGACCTTTATTTGAGCAAAATCTATAGCAAAATCGTCAGAAAAAAGGTCTATTTCTGGGGTATAATAGTACCTAAATAGTTTTTTCTTATTAAAATATCCTTTATGAAGATTTTAAGAAGTAAATAATAAAGATAAATGTTTTTATATACTTTAAATCTGTTTTTCTCAAAACTAATTTTTCAGCGTTTTTAGATTTTTGAATTGCTCCTTGCGTCTTAATTTTTTATCAATATTTATAAAATTGATAAGGAAGTATTCTGATAATATTTAAAAAGAAATTGTGTAAGCTTTTTAAAATTCGTCTTCATTAAGATAGTCAAATTTTATTTTTTACTTATTAAAAGGCAAAATTTTGATGAAAATCGATAAGGAAATTAGAAAAAAATCTGCAAAATATTAACTATTCAAGAGATTTAAAAAATCTTACACAAATTTGTTTATAATATAGTTTTAAGTGATAAAAATGCAAAAGCAACAAAATATTTCAAAAATTAAGCACGAGGAGCATTTAAAATTTCGTTTAAAAATTTAAATTTTTGTAAAAAAATTACAAATTTTAATAAGGTTGGAAAATTTTTGAAGGTATTCTATATGCTTTTGGTGAAATGTATATATGCACAAAATTTCATATTGCTATGATAAAAATGAATAAAATAAATTTTTAACATCCACCGTCCCCTTAAAGTATTATTGAAATTTATATATGTTACCGTGAAAGACCGAAATTGGAGAATGTCGACTTTCACCGGTGAATGTCAACAAACTCCAAACACGTTGGTGGAAGATCGAATATTTCATAACATTCTTGTACATTCGGACCCTCACCGGTGTATGTCGACAATCACAGATATGTTCTGGTGGAGATCGAAAAGACGGGAGCTTCAGTCTCTTTCTCCCTTGCAATTACTAAGATTTGAATCACATAATTTAGTAAGTTTTTTATTACTATTATTTTATTTTCTCATTTAGAACGTACTGTATAAATAAGTAAAATTTTAACTTCTATTATTTTCCTTTCTGATTTTGAATGTACTGTATAAACAAGTAAGTTTTTAACTTCTATTATTTTCCTTTCTCATTTTTAATGTACTGTGTTTTAAGTTCGTAGTCATTCCTCTCAGAAAGAGAGGCGAAAAATTTATCGCGACTGAATGAGAAAAAAATGTACATCTCGGACATGTTCAACATTCATGATTAGTACATGGTGAATGCCGACATTTACCGGTGTATGTCAGAAATAAGGGTATTTAGCAAATATTTCGGACATACACCAAGCGACTATGTGTTTGTTGACATTCACCAGTGAAAGTCGACATTCTCCAGATTTCGGTGTTTCACCGTAACATATACATAACTGAAATGTACTACAAGGTTCTTACTACAGAATATGGCTTGTATAGAACTTATCGTGCATATTCAGAAGACTCAAAGACACAAAAAAATTTAGCAATAAAATAAAATGAGCAATAATTCAACTACTGAAGCCTGCGGGCGATAATTGCTGGAAGAGCATCTTCAATTGTGGTATGCGTTATCAAACTTAATTATTTTTTTAGATATTACTTGGTCTGTATAAATTATACAGATAATGTACAAGATCGTACAAAAGTTCCCAACAACATTCGTTTATTGGCGAAAATTGTTGAATGAAATTTTTCAACTGTGCTATGCGTTTAATTGAACTCACTCTTAGTACGCATACTATGTACTCGTAGTTATATATACATATCTGTAGATCATATACAAAGTTACATCCAAAAGAAAAAAAAAACGCATATTTTGACGATAATTTATGGTAATAGCATTCATGAAATTTATGGCAATAGGATAGTTAAACTCACAAATGAAAGAAAAGCAATGGAAATGTGTTTGCTCATTGCTGAGGAATTCTAGTTTGTGGCCATTTTTTATTAAGTTTTTTTATTTTATTATTATTAAAAATATTAAAAATGGCTACACCTTAGCCAACTATTAGCCACTTTAGACGTAAAGCCGAGATGATTGATGTTACTTTACACAAGGAAACGAAGGACATCCGTCAGATCAAAAGCCTTAAAACGAACACTTTATGTAATGTTTGTCTTAAAACGATTTGAGTTGTCCAACATTGATTACACGGAAGTAATAAGCTTAGAGGATAAAGAAAAGAAAATAAAAGAAAAAAAGATTTACCGTTGTCAGATGACCAATAGCACAGAAGATTAAACTGATGAAAACTAGTAACGCATGTCATTCAAGTGAAATTATTTTATCCTCGGACAAAATAACTGGCAGATAGCAATGTCATACATTCATGAAACGCTTTGTGTATGATAATTAAATTTTCATTTAAAAATCTACACGAAGATAAATTCTGCTCCATCTGCTCATTAGCCTTGGCCTACGAAGTGAAAAAGACCTATGACGTTTCGGTACATTATTTAAATGCAGAAAGAATATATTACACATATTTTTCCCTCATTAAAACGTGTTAACAGTCAGACTTGCTTATCCTCCTCACTAATGTTACACTTATAAACTTGAAATGCATCAGTATTTTTAAAATTTCTCACTGAAAAATAAAGGTTTGTAGGGGAGAGTGGAGAAGAATGTCACTTTTTACAAAAAAGGTAAAATTTCACATTTTCTGAGGAGAAATTGGAAAAATATAGATGCATTTCAATCCATAGATTTAACATTAAAGAGTGGGGATTTGTGGTCTGAACGATGGGGAACCTAATGAAACATCAATCATACTCCTTCTGAATCCCTTCGCTCCACTGTTAAATCTATGGGCAATATATTCACTTTTAAAAACTCATAATTAAACTTTCAACTGAAGAGATAAGACGATAAAAAGTCGTAAATGACCCATTTACAGAAAATCCGCTGTAAAGATTTAAATATTTATTTGCGTTTAAAGGTGTTAGTGCGGCTGAATTTCCCCCGGTAGTGTTAAATCTATGGGCACCTGATGCATTTTTGTATTTAAAATATCTCCTCGGGAAATTAATATTTTTAACTTCTTTTTTCAGTGTTCTCTTCTTAAAGGATGTGCCATGTTTTCTTATTTTTCAAAATCTTTCTAAAATCTATGTATAATTTTATATGAAGTGTTAAAATTTTATTTCCAGTTCGTCATATTCTAAAACATAAAATATTAAATTGAGCATAACTTTTAAAATTGTTTCGATAACTAAAAAAGTGACATTCTTTAAGAAGAAAAACTGAAAAGAGAAGTTAAAAATATTAATTCTCTGAGGAGATATTTTGAATATAAGAATGCATCAAACGCCCATGGACTTAACATTACCGAGGGGAATTCGGTCGCTGATATACTAGCACCTTTAAATGCATGTTAATGTTTAAATTTCTTTTTGTTCTACTGTTGTGTGTTCAATATATTGTTTGTTTCAGTTTATAATGGTGCTATGTGTTTATAAAACACTTTTATCAATTAAAATTTCCCTTTTTGTGAGGGGAGGGAGGGAGTTCACTAATCACTTTTAGTATTTGAGCTCTTCATTTCGGGATGTATTTATTTCTCAAATCGTTCTTATATTATTAGTTTATTTCTGAACAACTTGTGGATCAGCATTTTGATAATGTGATCACAATGTCATATAATAATGACTTTATCAATATTAAAAGATTTAGTAAACACTGAGCCTCCAGAATAAAATATCCCAGAAATTATCCCCATTTCGGCTTATTTTACAAGTTGACTAATAATTAACTTTGAATGCACACGAACAACAACAGGGTTTATACTAATTTTCCAAGAAAAAAAAATCCCATGAGAATTCTCTGATGTATTCCTTTTCCGAGATATACAATTTTTCCATATCAACAATTAACGACTTTTTTAAACCAGTGTCATGACACTCCCATCTCCTCAAAATAAAAAATAAAAAACAAGGTACTCTCAAAAAAAAGTTTATACATCACTTAAATAAACATTATGAGCAGAACTTTAAAAGGAAAACATTGATTTATGTAAAACAGAGACTAAATCTGCATTCCTTGTGGGGCCATCCTTTAAAACTTGGTAATTTGCTGAAAGAATTTCATTTCTACTTAATGATTTTACTATCTTTTTTTAAAAGCATTATGAACAATATGGAAGCTATAAGTGCCAATATCAATTGATTTTTTTTTCTTAAGTTTTTCGTGATCTTTTGTCAAACCTCATGATGTTAGGAGATATGTCTAGTGACTGAATGGATGGATGTTGACAGATGCAATAACATAAACCACGCGAACAGCAAAAATTGCCCTTAATTTCCCAGAGTAGACAGTCATTCTGGCAGATTTTCCCAGGTTTGAGGATTTCTTTTTTTATTATCCCCTTATTTTTACAACCTAAAATTTACACTCTGATTTTTCCAGAAATCCCATATTCCCCTGATGAGTTTTAACTCTGAACAAACGAACATAGCACCACCAAATCAACTCGGAATGCTGGTTCTATTGTTGCCCAGATTGGGTCCTCCCTTTTATCTATATTATATGCGTGGATCACTGTGTTTCATTTAATCCATTAAAACTAAATCAAACAACATATGCTTATCATTTGAAGACTGGTAACATGTAAACCTTCAATCCACTACTTTTCACAAAATTTTAGAAAACCTTCTATTTACAGGCGTGGTCCCAATTTACGTTTTTTCAAAGGCACAGTCTTGTCCATTAATGATAACACTAAGCAAACATCAAACGCCATTAATTTTTTTTCTCCTTTTTTTAAGAACTGGGAGGATCATGATGTGCAAAAAATTGTGTTTGTAGACTAACCCTTTCCAACATTTAAAGTTGAAACTGTGTTCACAGGCGCCATCATTTTGTTCCTAAGAATGGAGACAATAAAACAATGAGAAAATAATGTTAATTTGTTTTGTTGAGCAGCACTTAAAATTGTGGTAATTCTGGGTGGAGTGCAACTTTTCTATACATTGTGTGTATGTTTACGTTCCATTTGCAGTGTTGCCGATACGATAATTATCACATTTGTACCAAAATTGTACACTAATCATTATGATTTACGGTAGTGAATTACTGTCGTAACTTAAAAATATGTAAATAATTTTGTTTTTACTGACAAAAATTTCACCGAAATATAATTTTAACTTTAAGAACGAAGTATCCCTTTAATTGCACAAGATGATATAATGTGACGATCATAATGCTGGAAAAATGGCTAATTTTAAAACATTATATAAAATTGTTTTTAAATTTAACCTTTTAACTCTGAACTATAAGATTACTCTGTAGAATAATTGCTATTTGACTGACCTAATACTGAGTATTCGGTAATTCATCCCGAGAGAAAATAACATTTTACAATAAAATGCAAAAAAATTTAAAACTCAAAATTGTCAACTGTAAAGGCTCAGAGCATACACTTTTCAACGTCACTTGCACTTTGCATGGAAATTACATAAGTAACGTCAGATTATTAACCTCTTCAGTCCCTGAGTACCCAAATGTACATCAGTTTTGTCCCATTTTATTAATGATACTCAAATATAAATGAAGTTTCGATATAAGAATAATACGTTTCGAATTCTAAGATTCGAGCTAATGAAAATAAAACAAAAATCTCGCTCTGGAGTCAAACGAGAGAAGAAATAATTCAGTAATAATTAAAAATACTGTAATAATCGCCAGTAGCGAAGAGGTTAAAATACATTACAGTATAAATTAGCTGGGCTACTACAAGTATTACACCATAAAAAAATACAATAAAATTTTATCATGAAAACACAAATCACAACTTTACTAAATGGTGTATGCACTAAGTGAATATTTTAAAAACTGTAGAAAAAGATTAAAATTATATTAAAATACTTAAAATCGTTTCGAATAATTCTATGATCATCATCAGGAATTTGATGTTACATTTCTTTAGTTCGGAGAGATTCTCCACGAACCTCACAAACTATTTGGTAGACTCTGTTCATTTAAACTTTAAAGCAATGTTCTATCGAATTCATGATGATAGTCATACAAATTGACCGAAACATGATTTTTTAAAGTATTTTAGCATCATTTTAATGTTTTTGTATCTTTTTTAACTATTCTTGAGTGTACACCATTTAGTAACATTATAATTTGTGTGCATGGTTAAATTTTATAATGCTACAGTAAAACTTCCCTAAAGCGACTACGTTCCGTTCCAATAAAAATTGGTCGAATGTTATGTTTAATTCAAGATTTTAATTGTTGAATAATGGTAACAAATAATGTTACTAAAATTTATTTTTCATATTAGGAAAAAATATAAAAAATTAAGTATCAAAACAAAAGTTAATTACTGCAGAGTTTAAAAAAAGGAATACACTAAAACATATTGACGTATAATGTATGTGACGTATACGTCATATATATCCGTCGCATATATAAACCGTTACATTGACGTTTGCTTTGATTTTACGATTTTATCTTTTATAACTTTTTACTTCCAAATTTTTTCGAAGTTCAATAAATAAATGTTTTTAATGGGGAGGGGGGGGGGCGGAAACAAATCACGATTTCATTACTTTATCTATTTCGTTGAGAGTTTTCTGGCAGAATGGAGCAGAAAAGTTTATTGGTCGTCATTCTTGATTCGTCGTAGTAAAATTCATTGCCTAAAAACGCACAGAAGGATTTAAATACTTAAAAGTTACCGGAATAATAATGAAAAAAAAAATCTAAACTAAGTTTAGATGTTTGATGGATAATCTATCGGAATTTCTTCGGAAATATTTTTTTGATGAAACCTTCTCCAAGTGGCCAGCAAAATCATTTTCTTTTAAGAAATTGATCGGTCATAAGGGGGAGTTCAACTGGAATGGTCTCAAAATGGAGGTAAAATTAGTATTGAGTCTATGGGAATAATTTTCCTTCCAAGAAAAAAAGGTCATTCAAGGAAGTGGTCGGTTAATGGAGGTGGTCGCACAAGGAGGTTTTACTGTAAATAAGAGATTTCAAAAGAATTTCCAAACGAAGAAGGAAAGTTCCCGAATATTAACATACTAAGCTTATTATAAAAGCAAGTTTCTAGCAAATAGCGATGGTAAAATTTCCAAATTGATTTTAGTTCACCTAAAACAATGGAAATTTTTCCCAGGGTTTCAATCTAGGCTAAAGATTAGGTGTTTCCAAAGCTTTAAACAATACACCCTTTTAAGCAGCAAATCTTTTTTCATCAACTAGGAAAAGGTTTCATAATAGATTGTCACCAAAAGCAAGTACAATAACAGTTTAAGCAAGTTTATTCATAAGCTTAACTTTTTACCTTTACGATACAATACATAAGAAAAAAAAAAGTATTTATTTTTTATTAATCTTTAAAGCGGGCGCGCCGTTGTAAAAAGTACAACATTCGCATTACTTTTTCTTTAAAACAAACCTTAAGTAGTAGAGGGCGTTAATAACCGTTTGTATAAAATTAAATGTGTTGCCGAATACTTTCATAATTTGTGATCAGAAATAACTTATATGATATTTGTATGTTAAAATATTTGTAAAATTAAAGTAAAACAGCAATAATTAAAAATTTTCCTCCTGTTGTAAAATTTACAACAGTTTACTCTATTTTAATAGGCCTTAGAAATCTATGTTTTTTAAAAAGAATAAATTTTAATGTTTAACCCTTTAAATCTCATGATAGAACACGCTCTAGAAATTATGTAGTTCAGAAAATCTGATTTTACACCAGAAAAAATCAATAGCTAATTTCGTTTTATTTAAATACGGAATGTTCCGTTATTAATTTAAGCAAATATTGCAATTTTAATTTTCTGGTGGGAATTAAAGTATGCGAATTAAAATATTTCAAAATATCTCGGGCGGTTTGGGATCCAGAGGATTAATTGTAGAATAATGGCGATTTAAAAGTATATAGGCACTACAAAAATTTTTGGACCAAGACAATTTTTACTGATTTTTGAACAGACTTGGCAACGTCAAGAAAATGATTTTCATGTGGGATAATCCAACCGAAACTGAATATTTTGTTGCATGAAGACTAGGAATTGAATGAAATCAGTCCCAGCTTCGTACGGAAAGAATAAGTTAGGCCCGGCCCGATCCCTCAGGAAAAAAGGAATGCCCGAGCCCGGCCCGGCCCGAATGTCGTTAATGAAAATTGGCCCGAACCCGACCCGTGCAGATCTCTAGTATACAGTACTTCGGATACAGTAGAGGATCCGAAATCTTTTATGTATCGCTGTAAATCCTATCTGCTTTCTATTTATCAAGAAGTAACTTGTGGTAAAGCTCAGCAATGTATTTGAATTTCGTAAAATGTGAAATAGTTTAATATTATTAAAACACGTCCCCAAACAATGTTTCCCGCTATACCATTATGTAATGCAATACTTTTGTGTAATCTTGTTAATTAATAACAAATATTCTTTGCACCACACAGTTCACAGAATGTATATTTTAATATGTACTTCATAAATGAATAAGAAGAGTGTGACGCCATTAAAGTGCACTTAAAACTATTTTTCCCGATTGGCCGTAATGTAGCGGAATACTTTTGATTATACCTACCTGTGATTAATCTATGCATACGATTTCCATAAAATTTGAAATGATTCGACAAATTTACGCAACAATTATATATTTTAAATTTCAAATGATTCGATTGAGTAGTTTTTCCTCAGCTATATCCGAACAGATTGAAGGACGACTATGGGTGCGATGTATTCATATAATTACGAACGCACCTAACCAAAAAATGATTACATAATATAATTAGTCAAAGAAGACGCCGTGCAGACGATATCAGAACAAGAATCACTTCTCCAAGTAGTAATATCACAGCCACGGGCACCGGGGAAGCGTATGTATTTTGGACGACAGATTTCTAAGAAAAGCAAGGACCTCATTGTATTTATAACATATATATATGACGGCTCATTGACAGGCCACGTTTTGCTAGCTGAAAGCGCTCATTATGAATGGAAGGAGAAGTAGTTTCAACAGCATTCAGTATTTTCGATAAATTAACTAAACATTTCCCAAGTGGTTCGTACAAAGAAAATTATTTGTTCATACTTGAAAAGAAAAACAGATTATCGTGAAACAAAAACAGAAACGTTGCAAAAGAAATTTCATTGAATAAGCACGCTTCTCTAAAGAAAACAACATCAATCTGGAAAGAAACTGCATAAAAGTTTATTGAATAATAAATTAAAATATTTCTTTTAAAATATTGAACGATTCAGGCAATTTTTATTCCACATGCCTCTTCAGTGTATAGAATATCAATTGGAGATGGGCTTGTTTAAAAAAGACAACACAGTCATAGAACAATTTTAAGCTCCTTTCCGGTACGAAAAATTTTGTTTGTCAAATGAGAAAATATTGACTGACACTGGAAATTACAAAGGACTTGTTTAGAAATTAAAAACTTTTATTGTAAAAACAAAATTTTATTGAAATATTCTTGGTGCCATTTGCAATTAAAATTAAGTGTGTCCGAGGTGGGACCACTGTGCCGGAAAAGGTTAAAAAGATTACAGCTCATATTCAAAATATTAGAATAATTACCTTTTTTTTAGAAATTGAAAATATCGTTTGGTAATTTAATGTCTTTTAATGAAAATATGCAAACGATATTTTTATTAAGAACTTATTGTTGATTGAACTTATTTGTTATCTTAAATTTAATATCATTTTTGAAAAGATTAATTGCAAAAAAAATTATTTTGAAAAGTCAAAATATTAGAATATTTATTCAAGTGGTTCAAAATATTAGAATATTTCACATTAATTCTCCTTTAATTATTACCAATTCTTAACTGGTGGCATCATTGATTAAATTCAGACTATTTTATTTAAAATCAGTATTCTTTTTTGCAGTTTGTTTCTTTTTCGTCTTAAAATGGGCCGTGTGAGTGATATTCCTGAATCTACTAAACTTCGTATGGTTGATTTGTATCGGCACGGTAAAAATCAATGTTTTATAGCGAATTATTTACATTGTTCGCAATCGTGCGTTAGTAAAATACTAACACAATATTCAAAAACTGGAAAATTTCAAAATAATCGCCGAAATGGTGGCCGAAAACCAAAAACATCTGCTAGAGATGACAGGAAACTGAAGCGTATAGTTAAGAAAAACCGTTTTAAAAGTGTGCGATTCTTGCACCAAAAATGGAAAGAAGAAGGAGTTGAAGTTTCTACATCGACAACATTAAGACGTCTCCATAAATTTAAATTTGAATCTCGTGTACCGAAAACAAAACCTCTCATGACTGCAAGACAAAAGCGTATAAGATTGAATTGGTGTAAATCAAGACGTTTATGGAGCAATGAAGATTGGAAAAATATATTATTTAGTGATGAAAGTATGTTTTGTGTTTCATATGGTAATCAAGGTATTCGAGTTTGGAGAATGAAGCAAGAAGCATTTGATAAAGAATGCCTTAAACTTTCCGTAAAATTTGCTGCTAGTGTCATGGTTTGGGGTTGTATGAGTACAGAAGGACCTGGAAAGTTATGCATCGTCTACGAAAAGGTTAACTCTCTGATATATCAAGAAATTTTAGAATATTACATGATTCAATCATCAGAAGATTTATTTGAAGATGATTTCATCTTTCAACAAGATTTAGCGTCCCCGCATACCTCGGTGTCAACTAAGAATTGGTTCCGCCAACGCAACATTAAGGTACTTCCTTGGCCACCAAATTCACCAGATCTTAATCCCATTGAAAACTTGTGGTGTATAATGAAGAAAAAACTTCAAGAAAATCCTCCTTCAAGTAAAACTGAGTTAAAACGTATAAAGTCTATTTGGGCTAATATTGATAGAAATGTTTGTAAACACCTTGTATATAGTATGCAAGATCGATTGTACGCTGTTATGAAAGCTAAAGGGGATGCTACAAAATATTAACTACCATTTACTTCATATTCATAAGGTAATATTGTTGCGTAAAATAAAATATTCTAATATTTTGAACCAATCTAAATTTTATTCAAATATTCTGGTGTGTTTAAGGAAGCTGTATACCTAATTTATTGTGCTGTATTTTATATTTTATAAATGTTAAAATCTTATCTAAACATTCCAGATTTAATTTATAAGAAATTTAATTGCATTTACTTAGTATAAAAAATAAATAAATGACAAATAATTTTTTCTTATTACTTTTTCTCATTTATTCTAATATTTTGAATATGAGCTGTACAAACGCTATTGCCCCAATATCTTCGTTTTAGACGCATGATGAGCAAGCAATGCCGCAATCCTGTAAAAAAAAAAAAGGGGGGGGGGAAACAAAGGATACATGCAAGAGTATACACGATATAGCAAGATTTTATGAACGTACCGAATATTTGTCACAAAAGTAAATCGAATCTCAGGCTCGAATATTTTTCTTCTATTTTGTTTAGAAAAACCCTGTTTTCAAAAAAGCTAGAAAAAATTAGTTACCAGATAATATTCAGGAGCTTGCAATTGTACAATTATAAATTCCTATGAAGGCCATCTTGAATGGTTAATTTTCTCGAGTGACAATTTTCAAATAGCAAATTAATAAAGTAAAAATATTCTTTTTTACTTAAATATAATTATATTTCTAATTGTTCTAAATTATTTTTTCTATAACTGACAATTAGAAATTATGTAGGGTTTTGAAAAATCTCTTTTAAAAGGTTTTTTAAATATTTAGTTTGGTCGAATAGTTCGGTATTCGGCCAAGTCTGATATTTGGCAGAGCTTGGCAGTTTGATATTAGGCCTAACCTAATATTCGGTAGTATAGCCGAACAGGCAGAATACGGAATACATACCGAAAATTCAGTCTATTCCTAGTACCCAGGGATAGGTTATTAACCTTTCACTGTACCATACATTTCTGACACATACCTAAAAATATTATAATTATCATGGGATGGGTTTTTTCACCATCTATCCAATTTAAATTGTTATAAGTCAAGAATGTTATAGATAAATGGTTCAAACTTAAAACAGGTCTTTTTCACTTGTTTTAAATCAATTTTGATTCAGAAAATTTGAAAAAAAAAAAAAAAATACTTACTTTAAATTTTTTTTTAAATTAAATCTTTTTTTAAAAAAAACTTCTTTAAATATTTTTAATTTTTATTTAAATTAATATTTATAGAAATGCTGAATCAAAATTAAAGTTTATACATTTATATTCATTTAAATCAAAAACAATTGAAATTCTACAAATAACATTTCGAGTTATAACGATTTTAAATTACCCCCCTCCTCCCTTTTTAATAAATTTTAAATTTTGTACATTTTTTTAAATTCTGAGAAATTTTATCATGTAATTTTGTTTACAAATAATATGGTGAACCATCACAAAAATTTAAAATTTTGAAATCAATAAAGAAGAATATTTATAAAATGTGTCCGGGACCCCTTAAAGTAACAAACGGAAATCTTCTATTTTCAGTCTATCATCAACCCTGAAATGTTTCATTTTGTTTAGAAACAGCCTGTTCCTGATAAAACAAAGAAACAGATTATTTACTAGACGATATTTAGGAGCTTGCATTTATACATCATTAATTCATATGAAGGCCGTAATGAATGAATAATTTCTTTTAGTGTCGCTTTTCAAACAGCAAATAAATAATGTAAAAGCATTCTCTTTTATTTAAATATGATTCTGTTTCTTAATTATTTTCAGTATCTTTATTAATTGACAGTTAAAAGTAGAAGTTGTGTAAGGTCATTTATTTATTGTTTACTTATTTTTATTTTAAGTAATCGTTATTTCGCACACAAAATATTTTGAAATTCGGTTAAACTGAATATTTGGCAGAAATGTATTGAAATTTCCAGGGGTCGTCCAGGCTTTTATTCTTGAAGCTCATTTTGAGAAAAGTATTTTTTTTTTCTACATTTTTGTGAAAAATAACATTTTTTAACGAAAATTGAAATCCTGTAACTCAAATTCGAACCAAAAATTTATCGACAAAAACTTCTTTAAATGTCCTTGCTTTTTTTTTTTTTTTTTTTTTTTTTTTTTTTTTTTTTTTTTCGTGATCTTGTTTAATTTACAAATTAAGCATTTTAAAACAGTTTTATGAAAAAGAATGTTAGTAAAGAAACCTACTTCATTAAAAGGAATTTTGTGAAAGGGCCCATTTTATTAAACTTTTTTTGTGAAAGGGGGGCTAAATAGGTCCCAAATTTTGTCTGGATACCCATGAATTCGTTTAAACAAAATATTTTGATTATTCAGCCAAACCGAATATTCGGTAATACGGCCGAATAGCAAATAGATACCAAATACAGAGTGGTTAAAATTAAACTGACGGTACTCAGAGGCTCATAACTCCGGTTCTACTGAGCGGATCCGAATGAAACTTCAGATATATGTTATGTAGATCATGCGGCCGAGGTTTTCGTAAAAAAGTTTTAAATTTCGCCATCAGATGGCGCTGTAGTGCTAAAACCATATATAAATGAGTAGTTAGAGCAATTTCGCTATAAAAGCGGTACTTATGGTTCAAAGAAATCATTCGTTCGCAGTGAACATGCCGCTGAACAAGAAGGAACGAGCTTTGATCGTAAAACTCTTTTATCAGAATGAGAGCAATATTTCGGCAGCGCTCCGTGCTTATCGACGGATGAAAAATTTAAAGAGAGGACCCATGTCCGTAAATGCAGTTAAATGCATGATTCGCAAGTTTGAAAATACTGGTTCTCTGGATGTTGCACCTGGAAGAGGACGACGTGCAACGGAGCCAGCGATTGTGGAGGAAGTTGCAATTGCAACAGCTGAAGCATCTGCAAATTCTTCAAATGCTACTTGTAACTGGCCGCTCAATAGTACGAGCATTGGACATTCTGTGGGCAACCGTGCGCATGATTTTACGCAAAATCCTGAAGCTCTACCCTTGCAAGATGCATATCGTGCAACAGCTGAAACCGTAACGTCACTATGCACGTCTTGATTTTGCGTTGCGTTTTCTGGCGAGGATGCTAGTGGATGAGTACTGGCCATCGCATATCTTATGGACAGACGAGGTTCATTTTCACTTAGATGGTGCTGTGAACACATAAAACTGCCGCATATGGAGTTCCACCAAGCCTCATGCCGTGCAACAACAGCCGCTACATTCCCCCAAATGTCACGGCTTGGTGTGGATTCACGGCGAATTTTATTTTGGGCCCATATTTTTTCGAGGAAGTCACGATGAACGAGTTTGTTAGGCGTACAGTAACAGGTGATCGATACAGGAGAATCATGTTGTCCCGTTAAGACAAAGAGGCTGTTTGGCAACCACAATATTCATGCAAGATGGAGCAACAGCTCATACGGCGAGATGTGTAAAAAATGTGATTCAAGACAACTTCTCTAATGAGCGTGTCATCTCGCGTACTTTCCCCATTTCCTGGCCAGCAAGGTCGCCAGATCTGAACCCTTGTGACTTTTCGCTGTGGGGTTTTCTGAAAGATCATGTGTATCGAGGGCGTGTAACTAATTTAGCGGACTTAAAAGCTAGCATCGTACGCCATGTCTCCATGATTCCTACTCACATGTTGCGTGCCGCCGTTGATAACGCGGTGGTACGCTTTCAGCATATTGTTGACCGACAAGGTATGCACATAGAGCACACAGGTGGATAAATAAATAAAATATTCCGTCAATCTTTGATTTTTGAATTGTTATATGTCATTTTATATTGTTAAAACGCCACCTAGTGGCGAAATTTGAAAAATTTTTTACGAAAACCTCGGCCGCATGATCTACATAACATATATCTGAAGTTTCATTCGGATCCGCTCAGTAGAACCGGAGTTATGAGCCTCTGAGGGGTACACGACATTTCGGTCCCGCCATTTCGGTCCCGCCGTTTCGGTCCCGCCGTTTCGGTCCCGAGACATTTCGGTCCCTGGACATTTCGGTCCCGAGACATTTCGGTCCCTGGACATTTCGGTCCCTGGACATTTCGGTCCCGAGACATTTCGGTCCCGAGACATTTCGGTCCCTGGACATTTCGGTCCCTTGCCATTTCGGTCCCTGGCCATTTCGGTCCTTAATTATTTTGGTCTCTTGCCATTTCGGTCCATTGCTATTTCTTTACCGGCCACTTTATAACTTGGTTTCTGATTGATGAAGGCCCACTAAACGCTGTAAGCTCAACATTATTCGGGCCTGTTTTAATATTTTTATTATCCTGCCCCCCTTCCCTCAAATTTTATACAAAGCTGAATATAATAGTCCAATAAGTTTAATCTATTGTAACTCGTGATAATAAAATCACAGCGAGTTGTAAATTTGATTAAACAATGTTATATAATTTTACACTGTCTTTATTATTATTTAACAGAATAAATATTTTAAGTTTTATCATATATTTTTTGTATTAGGTATTTTATCTATACTATAAACTATTATTTTTATTGATTAACTTTTATTTTTATTGAATGTTTTCGCACACTTTCTTAGACTCTTTAAATTAGTGATTTCGTAACTAGGCGTGCTATAAAAAATTTTTGTTAAAAAAATAAAAATGCTCCAACGACCTTCTTTTATGTAATAATTATTAATTGCATTTTTTTTTTTTTTTTTTACAGTTTTCTTACCTTATGAAGACAATTTTTGTGAGTTAATTTTATTGAAAGTGGGCCTATTTCTTTGTAATAAAATGTTTTTTTTTTAATTTTATATAATAATGTAACTATTATTTTAAATAATTTTATTTTCGATTTTTAACTGACAAAACTAAGCTTTTTTTAATTTATCGTTTATTTATTTATTTCCATTACCTTTTCGCTTACACTATCACAGAAAAAAATTGACAATTTTTATTTTAATTTTATTATTAATTGAATAAATAGTTTTAAATTTCAGTAACTTTAAATATAAAATAAATAAACAGGTAAACGATAAGCTTCAGTTTATAACTACTACAAAACATAATGATAAATTGAATATAAAACAGATTATTTATTGAGTTTATGTAAAGTAAAATTCGAAATACATATTAATAATTTAACAATTTAATTATATAAAGATTCATTAAATTAAAAATGCATAAATTTAATAAAATATTAATTTGATTTTCATTTTAAAATCACTAACTGTTTTGAGATTTAATTTATAGCAATTATTCATCACCATAAGTTATTATTCAAAAATTGTTATTTATTTCAAAAAAGGAAATTATTATTATTATTATTATTATTTTGAAATATCAATTAATAACGTAACGTAATAATTAATTAAATATAATAATGCAACACTGTAACAATGCGTAAAAATATTTCTTAACAGGTTTAGGTAACATTATTATCCAGATGCAGATTTAAATTTTTTGAAACAATGTTATAGTTTACAGTTCGCAAAAATCAATCATATATTAATTATTATATTTAAAGAGTAAGAAAAATATGATAAACTAACCAATAAATGAATAAATAACATATTTATTTTGAGAATCCTTATCATTTTTATACATCCTAATAAAGTTAATAACATTATAGTAGCTGAAATTTAAAAAATATATTTTTTCATTTTTGCTATAACTTCTATATAGTTCTTGTACTAGATTTTAAACAAGTAATTGATAAATAAGTCACTTAAACAATTAATAGTTAAAATAATTTTGAATCCTTATTAATAAATATGTTTGATAAAAATAATTTAATTTTTGAGAATTTTTTAATTTAGCAACATAATTATTAATGCTTTCAAATTTTCTAAGATGATGTTAATCATTTAATAAAATAATGTATAACATTAAGTAAATAACAAATCAAAACCGTGTGCCGAGAATTTTTAAACACTTTTTTTATGTTGGTTTTCCTATAAAATTGGAAATGTATGCATATAAGTATCAGCTAAGTACTACGATTAACCTCTTTTAAGCAAAAATTCTGCATGTCAATCAATTGTCAACGCCCATCTGAACAAATAGTCATCTTTATACAAAATAGCTAGAAGAGCTAGTTAGTTAGCTTTATTCTACGTATCTTGATCTTTATACACTTGTCAGATGAAACCCTTATTCCCTTTATACTCTAGAGTTCAAATGCGGACGGACCTCCCACATAATCGCTTGCATTTTTTAGAAGAAATATGAATGTTTTGAAAAGAACAGCATTTCTCGGTGTTTTTTATTCCTCTTGCTGTTATCTTCATTCCAAACGCTTTTAGTATCAATTAAATCAGTATAAAAAGTAGAATGGAATATTTTTTATCCTTATTATTACAGCTTATGAATGACATTGAAATATTGAAAACTTATAACATAACTAAATAAGATTGTTAGATAAGATATTTACCACCTAGACATAATATTTTAAGTTACCTTTTTTAATTTAACTTACTTTGACAGAAGGCTTTTTTTTTTCATATTTTTATGAGGGTTTTTATATTTTAATGTTAAAAATAATTATTTTATATAATAATATCAGCTTTAAATGAAATGACAAATTTCAATACGCACTACATTAATAATTTTGTAATTAGTTTCCTTAAGCTGGTTTTAGAAAATTTAACAGATGCGTTGTATAAATGTGATATATGCATAAAAGTATGGCAATATAATTTTTTTGCTGTTGCCGTTGTTTTGGAAAACATTAATAAAAACAGGGAAGCGTCAATATAATAAACATTCTAGATTGTAATAACAACAATAAAAAAAGAACTGTTGTCATGAAAAAATAATTGCTAATAATTCAAGATGTAATTCATTTTTCTAAAATGTAAAAAAAAAAAAAAAAAAAAAAATCTTTAGGTTACAAGTCATTTTAATAAATATTTCTGCTCGTGTCATATATTTATGTAATAAAATAATTGCAATGCTAACTACCTCCACATGTTGCAATCTGGAAACTCTTTTCTTAATTTAAAAACGGAAAAGTTTAAAAGGAAAATAAATGCTAGTAACCAAAAACAATATATAAAAAATGCCATAAACAAAAAGAGGATTCAATGATAATTTTGGCACAGGGGGTAAAATACCACCAGATACAGATGTTTTTTATTTATTTCAACATTTTTGCTCCTATGCGGGAAGTGGCGGGGGTGCAAAATAATGAAACACTTATAATTCTGAAAATTGGCTTCAGCGATGAAATCCTATAATATGCTAAGTGTCAGAATATAAATTCCATATAACAATAACTCTTTCTTTTCTCCTGGCAATTTAAAAGCTTTTGTCTCCCTGGAGAGGAAACATGCATCTCAGAAGTTAAAATTTTACAACTATTATGGGGTGTGTTAATATCATAAGTTAATTGGGTTATTTTATAAATTTAGTATCAGTTTCCAAGTTAACTTCCCCGTTTCCTCGTTCAAGAATTCAAAACATTCTGGCAATTTTAAAAAATGTCATTCATCTGTGAATTTTTTTCAGAAATCTCCATCGATTTTTAAATAATTGATCAAGTTTTGGGGTACTTGTTACTTCTAATTAATCGCATTACACTAAAATTTTATGCGACTTTCAGTTAAAAAACCAGTGTTGAATTCAGACACTTTTCTCCGGGAGGGACTTCTGTGGCTCCGGGGGGGGATTACACTTTTTTACCACTGAAAACACAAAATTTAATATTTTCCGGCGGGGGGAATGACCTGCCCCTGAATTCAACACTCTAAAATGTCCCTTATAAAATTATGTCAGATATTACCCATGCACAAAATTTTAGCTTGCTGGAGAAGGGACCGAAAAGTCCAGGGACCGAAATGACCATGGACCGAAATGTCTCGGGACCGAAACGTCTCGGGACCGAAATGGCCAGGGACCGAAATGTCTTGGGACCGAAATGTCTCGGGACCGAAATGTCTTGGGACCGAAACGTCTCGGGACCGAAATGTCTCGGGACCGAAACGGCGGGACCGAAACGGCGGGACCGAAATGGCGGGACCGAAACGTCCTGCTTCCGCCTCTGAGTACCGTCAGCTTAATTTTAACCACCCTGTATTTGGTGCATCCCTAATACACCATTAGCTTTACTTGAATAATAGGGACTATAAAAAAAATTTAATACAGAATGTATATGATGTATGCCGCCGTATACACAAAACCCTACATTTCAATCCTGGTTATAAGACCATAATATTTCAGGGCAACATAAAATTACTGTACATTGATATAACTCAACTCATTATTCTTAAATTTATCCCATTATAAAAGCAATAAAGTTTTTTTTTTTTTTTTTTTTTTTTTTTTTTTACTTTATTATTATCATCATTATTTTAATGTCCAAACGACTCCTGATATTTATTGATAATTAAGTTAAAAATATAAATTTCAAAAAATCAAATTTCTGGTGGAGTTAGGTATGTAGGAGCGTGCACAGAAATTGCGGTACAACTGTTTATCCCCACCATTTATTGGTAAACGATCCTGGATTTACAAATTCGTAGCTCGTTCAAATGTTTTTCAATATTCGCTTTTTATAAAGAGTAAATAGAACTGGCACATAGCAAAGAAATAAAATCGCATAAAAAAAGACTTTTTTTATGAGAAATAAATTAAAACATTTTTCGTGATCATAGGATTAAAGGATTTTTTTTTTTTTTTTTTTTTTAAGTTGAGAAGAATTGTATGTAATTTGTCTGTTTTTAGGTGCGTTGGTAATTACATAAATATGTAGCACCTATAGTCGTCGTTCAGTCCGTCCGTCCATCTGTGTGTCAGCAAATAACAGAGCAAAAACTATCTAACGTAATCGTTTGAAATTTAAAATAACTATTGCATAATTTTGTTGAGTCATTTCAAATTTTATGAAAATCAGATGTATGGTTTAATTACGGGGACAATTAAAAGTATTCCTTTACACTACGGCCAACAGGAAAAATAGTTTCAAGTGCATTTTAATGATGTTACACTCTTTAGAATATAATAAAATTGATATACACCTATGAAATGTATATTAAAATATACATTCTGTATAATCGATGGTGCAAAGTGTATTTGTTATTCATTTACAGAGTCACAAAAAAGTATCCCATTACATAATGATATAGAGGGAAACAGTGTTTGGGGCGCGTTTTAATTATTTTAAACTATTTCACATTTTATGAAATTATGATAAGTTGCTGAGGTTTACAACAATAATAGTAAACAAACAGATGATATATCTGTATAATAGTAAACAGATAACATGTACAGGGACACACAAAAGATTTCGAATACCATACTGTATCCAAAATACTGTAATACTATTACATCAAGTTCTGAATATTTTAAACTTCGTTATAGTACGAACGCACCTCATTTGCTTGACGTGCAATTTCCAGCTTGTTTATACTTGGCGTTCAAAAACTTTAATGCCCAACAGTGATTTAACCAAGCATCCCACATTAGCGCACTTTTTTGTTTTTATTGATTTTTCTTCAGTCGAGGCATCATCACATTCTTGTGGTTAGACGAGGAAAACCGCAAAATGACTCTTGGCACAAACAACTAATATCACTGCAATCTATTAAAACTTTTGATTATAAAGTAAGAGCTGAGCAAAGTATCATTATCATACTGCCTTTCTTCTAAGATGCAGATCCCATGAGGAGATAGAAATCTCAATAATAATCGGAATGCACAACTCAAATACTTTCGATACAAACGATTAAATTCAAACCTTTTTTTTTTTAACAAGTCGGAAATTGCACGTCAAGCGTAGCAAATGAAGTGCGTTCGTACTATGACAAAATTTAAAAAACATTCAGATATTGGGATACAGTATTTCGGATACAGTATAGTAACCGAAATCTTTTCTGCGTCCCAGTAGGGGAAGGTGGGGGATACTTGAGCCACTTTTTAAATTTTAATTTTTTTAAATTTTTTATAATTTTTTAGAACAAAATAAAATAGTGAAAATGAAAATTTGATATTTTTTCTTCAATTGAAAACCACTTTCAGTTAATTTTGAGCTATTTTTCTATGTCTAATAAATTTTTACTTTTTATTGTACATCGTGGCTCAATTATCCCCATGAGGGGGATGCTTGAGCCATGGTGATAGGTTTGGTTTGGTTTATATCGTGTCGGCCTACTCTAGGGATATAGGCCCTGGGGAAGAGTACCCTTCGTGGGGGGGTCTTTCTAAGGGAGCCTAACCCATATTTATGCAAGGTTCGAAGAAAACCACGAAAACTCCGAACGGTTAGGCCGACGGCCGCAATTGGATTCGAACCCAGCACCTGCCGTCTACCAGTTGAGAGGTCAGAACCTCTCGGCCACTGATGGGGCCGAGCCATGGTGAAGGGATACTTGAGCCAGTACGGAAAAATACGTACAAAAGTAATTTTTTCCCTTTATTTTTGCACAAATATTTTACAGAGTGATAAATTAGGATACATAAAGTCTTTCAAAACCAATTGAGAAAACAAAGCTAGTAATACGATCATTTTTTGTCATTATAACTGGTGGTCGAAGGATCATTTCAATTTGAGTTATATCGATGGTAGCAACATCCTCAGTTGGGGGCCATTAAATTTGGAATCTACAATTCTTCGAGCAAATTTAATTTTCAATTCATCTTCTGAAATTTTAAGCACTAGTCTAGCAAATCTTTTTAAAGTTTTCGTTCTGACATATTTTATTAGCAACCAATCATCAATAGAAGGTTTTCTGTTCATATCACCGTCATCATTGACAGAATTTTCATCTAATGTAGAATTCCCGCTTTTAACTGAGTAGCTGTCGGAATCTGAGCCAGATATACCACTATTTCAAACACTTTTTTTTTTTTTTTTTTTTTTTTTTTTTGAGCGCTTTTTTTTTTTTTTTTTTTGAGCGCTTTTTTTACCAATTCTTAAATTTTCTTCGAAAAAAAAAAAAAAAAAAAAAAAAAAGTTACAGTATCAGAGGTTACAATTCCAACATAAAATATTAATCTTAATATATTATATTAAAAAATAAATATTTTAATATGTTGGACCTAACTAATTAAAGTATTAGAGATTATGACCTGTAAAACAGTTTAGAAAAGTTTTTATAATGTAATAAAAGCTAAATTGTAAACTATGTTTATATTTATCTAAGCAGGCTATTTTGTTAGTCAAAATGAAAAATAAAATGGATATTTTCATTAAAAATATATACATTTTTAATATTTTTTCTTTTTCTAAGTCATTATTTTTTTAAGAAAAAAAATAAAAAAATATTCTCCCTTTTATCCAGAAAACAAAATTATTAGTGAATATAAGGACGTACTTTTATTTTTTGTTTGTTTCACCCATGTCTAATTTCCTAGTGGGGATGGTTGAGCCATGGCTCAAGTATCCCCAATCTCACTGGCTCAAGTATCCCCATTACCACTATTTTTCTTTATAAGAGTTTTACTAAGTAAAGCATGCAGCTATTTGAACTCTTTTAGATTCAAAATACAATTGAAATTATGCTTATTAAGTTTATTTATATTGTTGCAACTTTAAACAAAACTTTGATTATTATTTATATTTATATATATATATATATATACACTGCTCGACATTGAAAATGCAACACCAAGAAGGAGTGGTCATAAAGTGATGAAATTTGGGGAAAAGACAGAGACAGCAAGGAGCATTAAGTGATCTTTATTTCAAAATGATAGTCAGAATACAGAACGAGAACGGCGTCGGCTCAGTAGGATGTAGGACCACCGCGAAATGCGATGAACGAAGAAACACGTCTAGGCATCGAGTCAATAAGAGCGTGGATGGTGTCCTGAGGGATCGCTTTCCATTCCCTTTCAACCATTTGTCACAATTCATCTTCTGAACGAGGCAGGGGCAGAGTTCGCAAAACGGCGTCCAATCGCATCCCACACATGTTCGATTGGTGACAGATCAGGAGAGTACGGTGGGCAGGGAAGCATCTGTATACCTTGCAGAGCATGTTGGCACATGCAAGCACTGTGTGGTCGGGCGTTATCCTGCTGAAAAATTGCATTACGCTGCCCCTGAAGGTAGAGGATTGCCACTGGCCGCAGTACATTATCCAAGAATCTTGGGGCCGTCATAGTGCCCTAAATACGAAATAGAGGTGACATGCAATTATACGCAATAGCGCCCCGAACCATTGTGCCACGTTGTCGCGCGGTGGGGCGTTCCACAGTTATTGCCGGATTTGATCTGTCTCCACGTAGATGCCACACACGTATGCGGCGACTGTCACTGGATAAACAGAAGCGTGACTCATCTGAGAACGCAGCGTTTCGAAATTCTGCCATCCAAGTCGCTCTAGTCTGGCACCATTCCAAATGTTGGCGTCTATGCTGTCGAGTCAATGGCAGTCTTCTTAACGGACACCGTAAGTGCAGGCCATGTTCAACCAATCGACGGAAAATGGTTCTGGTCAACTTGGAAACATCTAGGGTATATTGTACATGCTGCAGAATCGAGGTACAAGTGACTTGCGGGCCCGCCACAGCTTGTCGGTGAATGCGTCGATCCACGCGTACTGACGTCACTCTGGCTGCACCTGCAACCCTCAATCTTGCCACATTTCCTTGTTCCAACCATGTTCGCCATAGCTGATGCACCGTGCTCGCATCTATGTGGGTATCAGCTGCGATTTGACCTACAGAAACAAGCCCCCCCTTCTCAGTCCCATCACCATACCTCTCGTAAAATCGTCTATCTTGTGGAAGTGCCTTCGTTGACGGCGGCCTGGCATTCTCTTCTATACACGTATCCTCCGAGACAAAAACAAAATTTCTTCGATAATTCGTCTGACAGAAATAGCGACACGAATATTGCCCATTCTACAAGTTTCTTCCTTTATATCTTACATCACGTGCGTCGGAGACCTACGCATTTCACATCATTTGCATAACTCAGTGACATGCGCCTACTCTGAAATTTGCATAAATTTCTGACCACTCCTTCTTGGTGTTGCATTTTCAATGTCGAGCAGTGTATGTATATATATATATATATAAAACATGCACCTAAATATTTACTTCAGATAGGGAAAAAACAACTATTAATCACTATACTTCTAAAATGGTACCAAGGTATGTTTTTTTTTTTTTTTTTTTTTTTTTCTTTACATGTTCAGAACTACAAATATGTTACCAACCATATTTTCAGTTTTAGAAAGAAAAAATAACCAACTGTAAAGATAATAGGGGTGGCTCAAGTATCCCCACTCTCCCCTAAATACTATCTGCTTTCTATTGCAGTAACTTGTAGTAAACGACAGTAATTTATAACAATTTTATAAAATGTTAAATAGTTACAATTAAAATGCATCCCAAGCAATTTTCCCCCTATACCATTATGTGATAAAAAAAAAAATTGTCTGTAAATATATAACAAATATCCTTTGCACATATTGTACACAATGTATATTATATAGATGTACTTCATAGATGCATATCAATTTTATTATGTTCGAAAGAGTGTAGCATTCGTTAAAATGCACTTGAAACTTTTTTCCCCTATTGACCATAATGAAATGGAATACTTTTGATTGTCCATGAAATTGAACTATACATCCGATTTTCATAAAATTTGAAATGACTCGACAAAATTATGTTGTAATTATATATTTTAAATTTCAAAACGATTCAATTGGGTAGTTTTTGGGTTGTTATATACGAATGGACGGACTCAACGACAACTATAGCTGCTACGTAGTTATAAACGCACCTAAAAACAGAAGAACACAAACAACTTAATGAGTTAAAAAATAATTTGTCTATTTCCAGCCTAATAGTCTAGATTATGTAAAATCCAAATCATGCAGTTTATGTTTACAAACAATGAAACATATTGGATTATTTGCACCCAATTGTGCCAGACAATGTAGTTATAAAATAATAATAATTAATCTTTAACTGGTGTAACAAAAATTGTGACGTAACTAGTGTGAACGGTCTGTGAGACCGCAAGGTCGAAAGATGAAATTTTTTGCACAATACTAATTATAAATAACATTCACCTATTTAAAAGCACCTGGTGACAACACTGAAGTTTCAATCCAAATGAAAGAAAATTTCGGTAGTGTTTGTAATTAAACTGAAAATTACAAGTTAAACTATAAAATGAAAAAAGCAGGTCTGTGAGACCAGTAACATTAGTTAAAAGTTAAATTAAATACGGTATTATTCGTGTTTCTAAAACTCTGCGCTGGGAGTTATCAAGGTGAACATTATTATTAATTTAGCTTATTGTCTTAATAAAGAATGCCATAACAGTCAGTGATCAATTAATGCCATATGCCGCAGCTTGTGGACATACAATATAAAAATATGCTGTACTTGATTTATTTCATTATTCATTTATTTATTTTTGTATAAATTCCATGCAATGTAATTTTAAAAGACCTTTAATTGTATTTCTTATTAATTAAGAAATATCTTTTTTTTTTTTTTTGGTGCGTTCGTAATTATGTATATACGTAGCACCTATTGTTGTCGTTCAGTCCGTCCGTCCGCATATAACAACGCAAAAACTACCCAACCGAATCGTTTGAAATTTAAAATATATTATTATTACATAATTTTGTCGAGTCATTTCAAATTTTAAGAAAATCGGATGCATAGATCAATTACAGGGACAATCAAAAGGATTCCGTTACATTACGGTCAATGGGGAAAAAAGTTTCAAATGCATTTTAATCGTTTGAAATTTTAAATACATAATTATTACATAATTTTGTCAAGTTATTTCAAATTTTATCAAAATCGGATGCATAGTTCAAATACAAGGACAATCAAAAGTATTCCGTTACATTATGGTTAATGGGGGAAAATGTTTCAAATGCATTTTAATGGTGTTACACTCATTCGAACGTAATAAAATTGATATGCATCTATAAAGTAGATATTATAATATACATTTTGCATAATCTGTGGTACAAACAATATTTGTTATTGATTTACAAGGCCACACAAAAGTATTCCATTGCATAATGGTATACGGAGAACATTGTTTGGTGCGCATTTTAATTGTAATTATTTACAGTTTTATGAGATTGATATTTTTAAAACTCCGTTATCGTACGAACGCACCTCATTTGCTACGCTTCACGTGCAATTTCCAACTTGTTTTTAATTGAGTCGGGATTTGTTTCAGTGATTTGGGGACGAAGCGGGGGTCCACGCAAAACTCTTAGAAAGGCATTCCTGACTTACCAGATATGAAACTGAGAAATGAGAAAAAAAGGTGGAATTTTTTTCCCCATCTGTACAATGGACACAAGAGTGGATTCATTTTTTAATGATAAATTTAGAGAAAAACAATAAATTATACTAAAAATTCAACATTTATTAAAAGAAACTTTGACATCAAGCCAATTCTTTTTTAAAGATCATCATGGCTGAAATCAGGAAATACGTCAGACAAAAAATCCCGAAATCGGAATTAATTCCCACAAACAATCACCCTGGCCTCTGGCCAGCGATCGGAAGTAGTACGATACAAAGTAGCGAAACTAATAGTAGAAACAAGTAGCCGCTACTTCTTCTTGTAGTGTAATGTTCTACACTTTGAAAATTGTAACCTACCGAATAGAAGTATTAAGAATCAATAGCCTGTAACGAGCTAACGCTACTTTTAATGCTATTTCAAGCAGAAAAAATGTATTTTACAAATTAACGTATATGCAACAACTTCGAATGCTGACGGCAAATCTCAGCTGCAACAATGCATCCTATGACGTTAGGGATTTTTCCATTCACACTTACTGCTGAAATCAAATGCTCACTGATCAAAAGAAAGTAATTTTCTTGTTGACTATATGTTTGTCATCTTACTCGTTATTAGGTCTTCATGCTTTAATGCTAGATTTCCTCTTTTAGTAATTGCTTAATTTATAGATTAATTATTACAGATATATTCTTTAATATCATGATACAGGAAATTAAAGATTGAACTGCTCCGGATGGCATATAACGAGTATTTTAAATTTATCGAACTAATATCATATAATATCATAGCTAATATCATAACTAATATCATATATACGAACTGAATATTTCCAACTGAGCGAAAAATGCTGGACGGTTGTTGGCCCAGTTAGCTTAAACGGTAAAGCATTGGCCTTGTAAGCCAAGGATTTGGGCTCGATTTCCAGTCTGAGCAATTATTCGCCCATATGGAAATTTTCAATCCGTATGCAAAGTACAAAATCCGTATGCAAAGTAACAAAATAAATAGATCATTTTGCTCGCCAGTGACGAATGGGTTTTCTGGCTAGGCGAATGCATTTTTAGTTTTTGAAAAACCGTAGGCGAATTGAAAAATACCAATCAGTTTGATTTTGCTTCAATAATTTTATTAATAGATAATACTTTTATAGCCTGTAAACACACACGCTAAAATAAACCCTCATCCCAATCGCATTCTTTCAAAAATGATTTGAGGTTGCTTTTGACCTGCCATGTAACTTTCAAAATAAAGAAGGGTAGGTGAAACAATATCTGTTCTCTGTTCACTAGGAGGGGAGAATATGACTCTTGGGTTTAAATAATCCTACTCGTGTACAAACGTTTTATTTCGATAGGTTCATTACTTACAGGATAACACACACTGAAATAATTTTAATGAAAGAGTAAAATAAAAGCTACTTGTATACATTAAATGTAATTAATATTCATTTTGTGAAATATTTTATGTTTTTAAGGGGTAAAACAAATCGTTTACATATTTTCTAGAAAAATACGCGATTTTTTATTTTATTTTTTATTTTTTAAATATAACAAAATATGAAAATAAATATGATAAAAATTATTTTTCCCCGTTTAAAATTAATAGTACTGATGCATTTTACAAAACAGAACAGTAGATTCATTTAGAAAATACATTTAATCAAAAATATGATGGGAGACAAAATGGGCGAAATTTATCCCATGCGCATGTACTAACACTAACGTTACAAAAGTAGGCGCATATACAATACGGGGTAGGTAATATAATAATTAGTCCATTGTAATTCTAATTACTGATAGTTAGTTCTCTAAAACTTGCTCTTTTAATAAGAATGTTGCAAGAATTATTCAGATTCTTTAGATTAAAGTTTTCACATACACTGCAGACCCGCAGGGTATGGCTACAAAAATTGAGCAAGAAAGTCTGCCAGTAACTCAATATATAGTCCAGTCAACAGAGACCGTATAGGGACTCTATCTAGCAAAATTCTTGGTAATTCTGGAAGAAGACTTACTTTATGTTTTTTGGATAGCTGAATCCTAATTTTCAACTTCCCACCAAAATTTTTCTCGTCAACCCCCCCCCCCCCCCCAAATAAAAAAAAGTTTTTTTTTTATTATTTTTTTATTGTTTTATTGAAGAAAAAAAATTTGAAATATAGAAAGTAGACAAAACTTGCAACAAATAAGATATATGGCATTATGATGTACAATGAACGGGTAACCTGCCTCTCAACATGCGCTGCGGCAATTACTACAGGGTCATTCCACACGAATTCAACCAATGGGTGTTGCATCATAGTCACAGATTTTTTTTTTTAATTTTTATCATAAACAGACATAGTAGTGAAACCCTCAAATCTGAAATTTAAAAGTAATTTTCGCAATATTGGCTGAGATACAGCCATTTGAAAACTGACCATTTTCGCTAAATGGAGGCCATCTTGGAATCTTATCATTGGGTAAAAGAGACCATAACTTAAGAACTAAGGGCTCAAATTTTATATATCTGGTACCAATTTGAAGCTATTTGTACAAAGAATGCAATATTTACATCAAAACAATAAATAAATTTTCATTTATTTACTTTTTATTATGGTCAAACTGAAAATATCACCCAAAAAAATGGCTGACTGTAATGGCCCATAAAAAAAAAATGAATCATCATGAATTTTTCTGAAACTTGGTAACAACATTGCTCTATCTGTGGGCTTTAAATAATAAAAAACTGGAGAGGTAAAATCTTTTGTTTAAAAATAAATGATTTTTTACACATAAGGTATCATTAACTAAATAATGATCATTTTAGAATCTGTAACTATTGCTAATTTAAGAAATAATGGTTAAAATAAAAAATTTTAACATTTAAATTAATATTTTGTGTGTATATTATACAATTCAATAAAGAAATATCAATTTGCAGCTGTTTATACTAAATATTCATATATTAAAATACAAGTAAATTTTCATTTCTACAATACTTTTTATTTCATTTAAAATATGAGAATATAATTCTCAAAACATATTTACATAAATATTAAATACCTTACTATAATAGACTACATAAAAAACAATATTTTTTCTAAAATATTGGAGAAATACTATCTGTAAATCACAGTTGAATTCATTCAATTGTGTGATTTAAATAAAATAAAAAAGATATAAATTATATATATATAAATTTGACCACATAAATTTCATTTTTTTAAGTGGAAAAAAATGTCTTAAATAGGTTCTATGTATAGGGGAGAGTGGGGAAGAATAGGACACTTTTTACAAAAATTAGAAAATCATTTTTTTTACACAAAAACAAAAAATTTTGATTTTTTGAATACAAAATAAAATACTTTCTAATGTTCTTGAACAATATAGCTAAACAATTTTATAATTGAAGAAATTGTAAATTTCAAAATGTGTCCCATACCTCTGCACTAACAAGCAGGGATAAGACAACTATAAAACAATGTATTAAAGGAAACAAATTATTCTAGTGTTGGCTATATATACTATCTAAGAAAGATTATTGGTTGATAATGTTTGTGTTACAACATCAAATTCCAGTATCTTCATCACTGGAAGAATGATTCAGAATTGTTTGAGATATTGTTCAAGAACATTAGAAAATATTTTATTTTTTATTAAAAAAAAATCAAAATTTTTGTTTTTGTATTAAAAAAAAAATGATTTTCTAATTTTTGTAAAAAGTGTCCTATTCCTCCCCACTCTCCCCTATACATAGAACCTATTGAAGACATTTTTTTTTCCACTTAAAAAATGAAACTTATGTGGCCAGATTCAACTGATTTACAGCTAGTATTTCTCCAATATTTCAGGAGAAAATATTATGTGGCCTTTTTTTTTTAATGTATTAAATTTATTAATGTATTAAATTTTTATTACCCATTATAGTAAGGTATTTAATATTTATGTAAATAAGTTTAGAGAATTATATTCTCATATTTTAAATGAAATAAAAAGTATTGTAGAAATGAAAATTTACTTGTATTTTAATATATGAATATTTAGTATAAATAGCTGCAAATTGATATTTCTTGATTGAATTATATAATAAACACACAATATATTAATTTGAATGTTAAAATTTTTTATTTTAACCATTATTTCTTAAATTAGCGATAGTTACAGATTCTAAAATGATAGTTAATGACACCTTATGTGTAAAAAATCATTTATTTTTAAACAACAGCTTTTACCTCTCCAATTTTTTTACTATTTAAAGCCCACAGATGGAGCAATGTTTTTACCAAGTTTCAGAAAAATTCATGATGATTCATTTTTTTTTTATGGGCCATTACAGTCAGCCATTTTTTTGAGTGATATTTTCAGTTTGACCATAATAAAAAGTAAATAAATGAAAATTTATTATTCTTTTGATGTGAAATTTGCATTCTTTGTACAAATAGCTTCAAATTGGTATCAGATATATAAAATTTGAGCCCTTAGTTGTCAAGTTATGGTCTCTTTTACCCAATGATAAGATTCTAAGATGGCCGCCATTTAGCAAAAATAGCCAGTTTTGAAATGGCTATATCTCAGTCAATATTGCGAAAATTACTTTTAAATTTCAGATTTGAGGGTTTCACTACTATGTCTGTCTATGATAAAAATTTTAAAAAAATCTGGGACTATGATGCAACACGTTTTCTTTAAATTGGTTGATTTCACGTGGAATGACCCTACAACAATAAAAAATTGATTTTTTTAAACTCTTTTTTGAGAGCATTTTACCAAAATTTTGGAGGGGGGGGGTGTCGGAAGAAATTTTGGTGGAAAATTACAAATTCGAATTCAACGATCCAAAAGACAAAGTATGTCGATTTCTAGAACTACCAGGAGCGTGCGAAAAGAAAACTGCGTCCGGGACAAAGTGTCAATATGGCGCCCCCCTCCTCCAACTTTTTCTTGTAACAGCCCAGAAATGAAGTTGGTAGTATAAATTTGGCACCCCCTAAATTTCCGCGCCTGGGGCGACCGCCCCCTTCGCCCTCCCCCCCTTTCGCACGGCGTTGAGAACTACCATTAATTTTGCCAGGAAAAATCCTCTATTGCCAGTACTAATAGTGATATTAAGTACTGGCAATAAGCAAATATGTCCATTTTACGCCGATCCAAAAAAAAGAAAGCCTATCATAAAAAATGATATTTTAAAACTGAAAGTGCAAAACGGCCTGACCTGCTTCCATAGATAATACTATTAATACCAGGTTACTGACAGACCTTCAGCCTCTGTTTTCATAGGATTTTCTTGAATCTTATCTTTCTTAACTTTTAATGGGCTCGTGTTATATCGAAACCTATCCGACTGTAAAAAACCGCCACTTTATTCCTTAACAGGTTTGTAGTATTTAAATATATTTTCGTTTACAAATGGCTTTTTTACCACCCGACAAATAAAAAGCGTTTATCCAATTCAATAATAAAATTTCTTACAGTGCGGCATTGAACTATACTACATAAGATCTAACATTGCACGCATCATTGTATTTTCTCATGATAAAACAAGCAATTCTTCTTGTTAGTTTCACTATTAAGAGATAATATTTTTATGATAGGTTATCGAGAAATTTACTTTCCTACGTACGTAATACTTCAGCTAATATCGTTTCAAGCCGAGCCAGAAACAAAACAAGGTGGCCGATAACCACTTTTGCATCTTATGACTAACAGCAGATGAGTCCACAAAAACGAAACCGGTTCCATATAGTTGATAAAAAAAAAAAAAAAAAAAAAAAAATTAATGGAAAGTTCTTCGACTCCCGCGAGAAACATTTATTTGTTTATTTATTTCAGCGCTGAATGACTGTCTACAAAACAGCTTCCCATGATGTAAGCGCACAACTTCTAAAATCAGCTTACTCCCTTCGGGGTCAGCACATGTGGAGCCTCGAAACACAAAGATCCCGACCTATCACTAACTGCATAATTTACTACTCCATCCCTAAACAACAACGACAACAAGAAAAAAAAAAGACATCCAACACAACATGCAAACCAGACGGGAGCTTAGCTGGAAAGATCGGCTGACGGACAACCAATCAGAGTCCGATAATTATAAAGCTTTGCCAAAGATTCGCCAACGAAGGTGCAAATATTAGGAATGACGGCTTCAACTGACCGTGACGCCCAGGGATGTAGTGGAGGGTATACGCAATATGCCTTCTGGATTTTTTTAAAGAACACTGTATACCATCTGTTTCTCAAGAAAGCTAATAGTATTTACACTCTAAGGTATACCTTCTGTATTTTTTATGACTACATCACTGGCGCAGGGGCGATTGTGGGTTCACATAAAAATACCTGAAATTTCAGCAAGAAAACGTTTCTGCATGGAAACAGAGGAAGAGAACATAATTTATTACAGGGAAGTCAAATTACATAATATATAAATTTTATTATGTTTAACTATCATATGAAATTGATATTTTAATCTTATTTTATGAATTGAACTATCAGAAAAACAGGAATTTTCGTACTAAATTTTAAAAAAATACCTGAATTTAGGTATATAACCTGAACACAATCACCCCGGCTGGTGACGCCGGGTCTGAATCGAACATTATTTTTATACTAGTCTTCTGACTCGGGCGGGTCAGGGTCAAAGCAAAAACTTTATTCACAAACTGAAAAAAATAACTTTCTTTTTAAGAGCTAAGAATGTCTGAAATTCCTTAATCTGTTTTACAATGCTTTAAAAATCAGTTCGAAGGAGAATTAAATTGTTATTGATGGGATACATAAAGAAATATTCTATTTGATTCTGAATCCTTGGCATGGTTAGTGTTAGTAACATAAAGAAGCCGTGGGATATTCCTTGTCTATACTCAGTTTCTGTTTGGTGTCTTTTTCCCAGAACGACTGGAAAACATAGGACTCGTATCTTTCTGCTACAGCTGTAAATATTTTAAAAGAATAAGGAATTTCAACTTTTACAGATTTCTGACAGCGATTGGATATAAATAACAAATTTGTTATTCCGGACAGATTTTCAAAGAATCGCGACACGTTCTCATGAGAGTGTATTTAGGATTATGTAATAATCTTAATGACATTCTATGTAAGAAAAAAAAATTAAACAAAAAAATTAACATTAAGGATGCCAGTCACTCAGCGGCCGAATGTTAGTCTGAATGTAGTCTCAGTAATGTTAGGTATGTGGGCGTTTGATGCATTCTTATATTCAAAATATCTCCTCAGGGAATTAATATTTTTAACTTTTTCAGTGTTCTCTTCTAAAAGAATGTCACTTTTTTTTCTTGGGTGTCAAAATATTTCTAAAAATTATGCTCAATTTAATACTTTATATTCTAAAAACTGACGAACTGGGAGTAAAATTTTAGAAGTATTTTGAAAAATAAGAAATAAAAGACATATCCTTTAAAGGATACTAAAAAGGGAGTTAAAAGTATTAATTTCCCGAGGAGATATTTTGAATATAAAAATGCATCAAACGCCCACACACCTAACATTATCAAAGAGAAATGCGGCCGCTAAGTGACTAGCGCCCTTAATGTTAATTTTTTTTACGTTCATGCAAGGTGCAATGTTTGTAAAAATCGTATGATTTTTGAAAATATTTGATATTTTCAAAATAGACAAGATATTGATGATTATAAATATTTTCAGACTCAATATAAACAAGAAACTGAAAAATGATACATTTAGCATGAAAGCTTAAAACAATATTCAAAATGATTTAATAATTAACAAGGTAGAACCCGTCAAATTTTGACGAAAGAAAATGTTTAAGAAGGAACTGTTTCATTAACTTATAATAAACCTACAAAATTAGTTATAGTAAAAATTGCATTTTACATTGGTACGTCTAAATCTTAAACAAACGATATTTATCATCAAATTAACAAAATGCTATTTCTATAAAACACAGTTGTAGAAATTGTTAAATTTAAACTTTAATCGTATATGTAAGCAGTAAAAAATAATAATGATACGTTGTGATAAAAAGCTATCAATTAAAGTTCTTATGCTGGTATTCCAAAATGATAAAAGGCAAAATTCATTCAACTTCGACTCAATCATAGAATTTTTTTCCCGTGAAATCTAAACACGACACCATTTTCCCCATATCAAAATTTACAAATGTACATTTCACATCTGTATTCACATTTTTTTAAAAAATGGCATTTTAATTTGTTAATTTTGATTCAAAACTTGAAGTCTCAATGCTATTAGCTGAAATATATATTAAACTGTTGATATTCTTTTACGTGTAAATCAAATTTTGTAAATGAAGTCAAAATTCACCGGGTTTTATAACAGAAGATACTTAAATTTCAATTTTTTTCCTTTTAATGAGAAAATGGCAACATAAAGATGCAGCACTCAATTTTTTCCCTTTTTTCCTTTGCTTTAAATAGAAATGGAGTACTCCTGTTGCCACGATTAGAAAAGAGGTATTAAAAGCTACAAAAAAATTAATATTTCAAAAACAAATTAAGATACAGCTTTCAAACAAATTTCATTTAAAAGCAGATTTTTTTCCTACACGATGGTGTAGAAATTGAAAATCTGCTATATTTAGAAGTTAAAAAATTTGTAGTAGCAAAAATTGCAATACTGAAATTTCACTTAAAATTTGAAAGCGTTGCCATGCGCAAAATGACGTATGCGTTACACACAGATACGTTTGGCCTTTATAATATAGATATAACAATCTATTCAGTAAACAGAATATTTAATTTCCCCTCTTTTTGAATGTCTCCCCCCCCCCCCCCCCTTGAAGGAGTCCAGTCTAGACAAAATTAATCTCAACTTACGTTGCAAAAATCAGCAATTTTCGATTTGTTATTTCATATATTTTTTTCATTTTAAAATACCAGTAAGATACATAAAAAGGCTGGTTAAGGCGGCCCAAAGTCCGAATTTAAAGAAAGATGCCTTTTTTTTTTTTTTCTTCTTCTTTTTTTTCACGGCTCTGTTGTAAATGTTGCAAAGGATATTATTTCTCGCTTCTTTCGTTCATTAATTTTTTTAAAACCTTAAAGTGCAAAAAAGAAAAAAAAAGTGCTTCTCCTACAAAAGCAAAAAAAAAAAAAAGTCAAATGGCATTCATTCTTTTTATTCATTCGTTCATTAATTCTTTTCTTTTAAAACCTTAAAATGCGAAAAGAAAAAAAAAATGTCAAATGGCTTTTCTTTTCTAACCGTTCTGTGGTTATCAACAAAATAAAGGGGAGTCTCAAAAAAATGGAAAGAGGTGGAGATTTATTCTTCGGAAAGATTCCCAACCGATTCAGATCGTACAAAAGTAATAAAACAAAAAAACAACCTAAACGCGACAAAGAAGGATACATTTATAGGACACGTCTATTTGGACGGTAAGTCCCCTTGAAAATTGAATAATAGACAATTCTAAAATAGAAATATTAGTGCTAAAACAGAATATTGTTTGTTAAAAAAGGGATTCCTTCCCCATGTTACCTAACTCTTTTCCAATGATTACACTGATTGAATACGTTTTCCTTGTATTAGAATTAATCCCCCCTTTTTTATTTTATTTTTTTTTTTTATTTTTTTTAACTACATACTAAAAAGCGTGAAAATCTTAACAGAATTTAAACTATGAACCATTCTTAACGAGCTAATAGCTCATTTTAATCGTGATTTCGTTTTAAAAGTGCTTTTATTAAATGAATTTGATTGCATTTGGATATTAATAAATGTATGTTTCTTTAAGTGTCGGTTTGGGTCAACGAAAATTTTTTATCGACTTTGGATCGGGTTGACATGAAGCAGGGGCTTGCTAAGAGAAAACTGCGCCCGGGGCAAATTTTCAATTTGGCGCCCCCCCCCCCCATCCCATCCCAACTTTTTCTTGTGACAGGACAAAAAATGACGTTGGTAGTATAAATTTGGCGCCTCCTAAATTTACGCGGCCGGGGCGACAGCCCCCCTCCCCTTTCGCACAACACTAACTGGTAGTATAACTTTCGGCTTATTATACCTGAACCACGCAAGACAAACACAGAGACGGGTTTTTGCTTTTCGGCGGATTGGCGAAGCCTCGTAGTCGATTCTCCGTAGGGTGCAATTCAGCCACTCTAGTTCATTTGATTGGTTGCTCGCGAGCTGAGCTTTCAGACTACTAATGTCTAGTCAAACCGGAGTGGCAGCAGCGGCAAAAGGCCGGGTCCGTTGAAGGCCGGCTGCGGCGTACAGGTACTGACTGGCCAGTGAACGACCTGCCCCGCGGCCCACAACCACCGACTGCATGCATATACACATATAACCAGCTACAACAAACATGGCGGGTGCGGCAGGGACTTTAAGCAGCAATTAAGTGTGAGTTATGTCAGTGACTACGAAAAAATGTCTCAATACAAATTCTTAGAATGATTGCGCTGATGAATAAATCCGTACATCCAGTGGCGTAACGCCGGCAGAGCGAGATACTGGGAAGGGCAGGATTTTGGATCAATTGTGATTGTGGTCCGCAACTTAACCGCGTTTTTTTTTTTTTTTTTTTTTTTTTTTTTTTGAAAAGGTGAATATAAACAAAAATTAAGACAGTGAAAAATTTTTGTTCGAAAATCATCAAGTATGACAATTTTTAAATATAGCTACGTAAAAAGCAATACATAAATTCAGGCCATCACTTGAGAAAAGTGAGACCAGGCGAAAGAAATATGGTGAGACCCTTCTTTTAAATACTCAACTCTCCTGTCTCCTTTACTCTTTTACACAACCCAATACCTTCCGAAAAACTCCGCATGAAGTACGCATGCATGTGGACAGAACAAGAATTTCGTTTGATGAGAATAGAAACTTGATCACACACAAAAAAAATATGCAATTTGGAAAACTATTATGGTCGCAGAAAAGTAAATAAGCGTTGTTACATTAAATATAGCTATTAAAATAACAATGTCATTTATCAGACTCGTCGACGCACAGACTTGTTACTAATTCATGTACCTATAACGCCCCGCATCTCGTCTAGACTAAAGTATAATAGAGTGAAACTTGTTTAAAATACGTCCATTTACCGTAATTTCGAGTGTATAAGCCGCGGGTCAAACAATTCTTTTTCGACCCAGAATTTTTTAAGAAACAAGTGTAACTACTTAGATAGCCGTAAATATTTGTCTTCAATCACTAAATAAGATTTCTGGGTCCAAAAAGAATTGTTTGATCCGCGGCTTATACACCCGAAATTGCGGTAATATACGATCCCGCTTTGGATACGACTGATTTGCGGTCCCTTGAAAAAAAATCCTGAGTAAAATTACTTGGATAAGATACGAAATTTTCCCGGTACCCTGATTCGTTCCTTAAACGAGTTTCATTGCAATACCTATAGACAAGATACACTCTATAAAAACATTTTCTTTTCGCGAGCGCCCATGCCGAGTGTTGCCACATCTGGCTGGTTTCTGGTTAGGCATTTCGAATTATCACCAGGATGTTTTCAAAATTATTTTTGCTTTATAAAATGACTGAATGGATTATTTATGGAAATAAATAAAACAAAATTTTTAATAAAAATTTTCTGGTGTGAATTCAGTATTTCTAATAAAATGACCGCCATATACGGCAACACGTCCGTGCCTGGTTTATTTTATAAACAGACATGTTTAAATATACAAGTTTTCTCGTGAGACAAATAACTCACATTCAATAATACCGTAATTATCGTAAATATTTAGATATTTTACGTTATTATTATTTAATCCAGTCACGAGGGGATTTTGATGGGGGGCACTATGCGGCCGCACATATGTAGCACACCCCTAAAATTCGCTCTGCAGAAATTTAACGTTTAAAAATATAATATTCAAAGATGATTTTCTAACAATTTTTACAAGGGAAATCGGAACAGTTCTTCCCAGTCTGTTATTTCTTGGGATATAGCTATAGCTCTCGTGAAAATTGTGAAAAATAGAGCAAAGCAACGTCTTCTGTTGGGCGACATGCACCAAAAGTTAATCAGCATCAATTTATGGCGAGGGACTAGATCAATCTGAAGGTTTATTAAATTCCTTGCAGTAGTTCAAGAGTCAGAGAGCCCACAAATTTCGTGTCACACACACGCAGGCTCACAGACAAATAAAAAAAAAAAAAAAAAAAAAAAAGTCAAATCGTGTTCAAAACTTTTTAAAATGTATAAATCCGCCGAAAACAGAAAGTCAAAATTTTTCATGAATCCAATGTTTTTTTTTCCTTAAAAAAATAGAAAAGCAAAAAATGTTGTAGGCATCACAAAACGACGAAACTTTCTTAATCAAATCGTCTGCACCGAAAATTAAATGACAATTGATTTGTTCTTGAGATGTAGCTATCGATGAAATCGTGAAAAACAAAGCGTTGCAGCGATACCTGTTGATGCTGCACACCCAAACCTAATAATGATCTATTTATGGGTTCAAAAGAATATGAAGTAGGGAAAAATCCACACATTAAGATATACAGTCGAACCTCGTTAACATGAACCTCAAAGGGAATCAAAATTTTGTTCATGTTAACAGTAATTCATCTTATCAGAATCAAATCTTTGTAATTCGTTTCCATAGGGGACTGAGAAAAGAATTCATGGTAAGCGTGTTCATGTTAATGAGGTTTGACTGTTAGAGCTATTGCAGATATCCTGAAGAATGCAGCATAGCAGCGCCACCCGTTCGACGATTAACATAAAACCTAATAAGCGTCTTTTATTTCAAGGTCAGTCAGTATATGAAGTTTGATGAAAAACTGTTTATTAGTTCTTGAGATACAACTATCGCGGTTTTGATTTGGTTTATTTTGTGAGGCCGATATAGGCCCTAAGGAAAGCGCCCTTAGTGGTGGGGGTGAGAGTCTTTCTAAAAGAGCCTAAGCTGTATTTACACAAGGTTTCCTTCAAAGAAAACCACGAAAACGCCGAATAGTTAGGCCGACAGGTGCGATTGGGTTAGAACCCAGCACCTCCCGTCTACCAGCTTCAAGGGCACAACTTCTCAGCCACCAGCTATCGCGGAAATAGGGGGAAATGCAGCATAGCAGCGCCAACTCTAGGGCAATTTATATCAAAATATAATCAGCATCAATTTATGTCAAAGTCTAACTGAAACAGAAATTTGATTAGATTCCTTGTATTAGTTCTTGAGACAGAGCGCCTACAAAATTTAATTCACATACAAACTGACAATTCTAAAGACAGACATTTTCTAAAAACAATCAAATCGTGTTGAGGTACTTCTAAAACGCATAAAATCTGTCGAAAACCGGAAGTCTAATTTTTCACGAATCCAATGTTTTCTTCTTACAAAAGACAGAAAAACGTAAAAACAAATAAAATTAACTTTTATAAATAAAAAACAGTGACCTATTTTGCACGATTGTATTTGTCCATTAAATAAATAAATCAGTACTAACATCATCTGTATATTTAAAAAAAAAAAATCTTAATTTGGTGAAAAATTACACGAGTAAGAGTAATTACGAAGTAGCAGAAAATACCTATTTAACTCCCTGAAGAAAAGTGCGATACATTATGTCCCTTCTAATTTGAATCAAAATTTGTACCAGAAAATTTTACTTATATATATTTTTTTGGGAGGGAGGCGGAATTAAAATTGTTCTTCCTTATTTCAGTGTTGGGTTTCTTCCGGCCGGTTTTTTCCACTGTGGAAGAAACTTGCTAACCCTTCCTTATTTCGAAAATTCAGGTGTGAATTGAGAATTACAGAAATACAATAACTTACCCCTTAAAGGGTTAACAAAATGTCAAATATCGTGCAACAACAAACATTTAAGCAAAATTTAAAGCGCTTGTGGTGCGATATGTAAAATTTTATGAAAAGTAAAAATTTATCATTGATAGGCAACTTAAAACCAAAAATAAAGTTTTGAACCAAGAAGAAAAAAAACACGCTATTTATTTTTCTTTACCTATAGAATTAACAAAAAAGAAATTATGCGTCAAGTTTAGATTATGAAATACTTTCCAACAGATTCCGAATGTAACAAAACTGCATCACTTAAAAAATTAAAATATTATGTCTCATTTCACCATGGAAATTTATAACGCTTTTCAAAACCGAATTTCAGCTGTTCTCCTTTACAATCAATTTTTTTAAGCAGTCCTATATATGATATAAAGATTTGTATTCTCTAACACATGCATTCCAAAATTTAGTTCATTTAAGCGATACATATACTTTAGTTGAAAATTCTCCTTCAGCAAATTTCCTCTAATAAGGAGAATGGTAAGCGCAGCGCCGTGCGAAGCGGGAGGCTGTCGCCCCGGGAGCGAAAATTTTGGGGCGCCAAATTTATACTACCAATGTCATTTTTCGCTTGTTACAAGAAAAAGTCGGGGTAAGGGGGGCGCCAAATTGAAGCTTTCGCTTCGCAAGCTCCTGGGTAAGCGAATACTTTTGTGCAGCCTTGCATATGAGGCATAGAATTTATATATAAAGAGTCATATGAATAAAAAATTTAATTTAAAGACCTTATATCTAATTTTAAAACGTAGTCTCCAGCAATTAATACGCAAAGACACTACTGTAACAGATTTCTTTTGTATGTCCCTGTAAATTAATAAAAATGCCATGAATCTCTATTTTAACGTGATCGTAGTGAAATTCAGTGATTTATATATCAGTTTTAATACATTTGAAATGGCGTAATATCATCCAAATACTCTCCAAAAGATTTTCCCCATAGACCATAATGTAATCTAATTTTTTTTAGCGTCCCTGTAAATGAACCATTAATTGTACATAATTCATATGCAATAATACCAAACATGCTTTGGTGCCCTAAATAAGCTTTATCATTTGCATGAAAACTCGAATACATTAACGGGGGTTAGAACGTAGACAGGACAGACAAACCAAATGCATAAGCACTTTTCCACTTTGTTGGAACGGGCTAATAAAAACAGAATTAGCAAAAAGGATAATTTTGCCGCAGACACCCATCAGCGTAATTATGCTACTCCGTACATCATTAAAACGTGACATATTCAGATCAGAACGAAATTGATTATTTCAATTTAGATTCTTAAAAAATACATGCAATTCAACACGTATAGCAACTTTGTAACAGTTAATCTTCAATCAAATAAATGGCAATCTAAAACAGCTAATATGCACGAAGGATGTCCAAGAATTCTTGCAAGAAAAAAAAAAGGGGGGGGGGGGACAACGCCAAGGGCGCAAGAAAAAGGGTAATAAAACAATTTTTTTCCTTGCAAGAATTCATAGACATTTCTTTAAATTCATAGTTTCTTTTTTCTTTTTGAAGAATTAAATTGTGAAGGGTTACAACACCAAGAGCGGAAGAAAAAAAGGTAATGGAGCTACATAATTTAATTCTACAAAAAGAAAAAAATATATTAAAAATGCAAGCAATTTGCTCACAATCTTTCTAAACGTCAGTTTTTGAATACTTAATACGTGATTTATCATATGCGAACTAAGCGCAGAACCAACAGAGTGAAAAATGTCCAAGTCGGGGATCGAACCCGGAACCCTTGAAATAGCACTCCAAGTGCTGTAACCATTTAAGCCAGGAGGACGATGGCCAGCTTGGCATTTAACACTCCCATATGTTGGTAAGGTTGACAGTGCATATGGAAGTGAGAAATGCGAAACTGGTTATAGTCCCCGTAGCTTAAATGGTACAGCACTTGGAGCGCCATTTCAAGGGTTCCGGGTTCGATCCCCGACTTGGACATTTTTCACTCTGTTGGTTCTGCGCTTAGTTAGCATATGATAAATCACGAATTAAGTATTCAAAAACTGACGTTTAGAAAGATAGCGAGCAAATTGCTTGTATTTTTAATATATTTTTGAAAGTCCTGAAACTCGCTGAAAATCGGGACATCCTGAGTAAATCCCGAAACCTGGCTCCCTAAATTTCAGGTGCCGTCTCTTATTCCAAAATTCTCATTTCATATGAGCTCAAATGACAATTTCACATTCAATTAATCCTTAAATGGTATTAGCGAAAATAATTTGAAATCAATATCGAATTCAGGTTTTTTTTCTCCTTCCCCCCCCCCCTTTCTGGGAAGAGTTAGTACAGTTTCTGGAGTGAGGAAAAGCTGATGTGTTTAAGGAATTCCAGGAGATACTTGCTATATTAATTGCTATTAAAATTGTATTTAAAATTATTATATTAATTGCTATGCTAGTACTAATCAGTAGCTGATTTACAGCAGAGCATTCAAGGCACAGACCCCGGGCCCCTGATTGTCTGCCCCCCATCCTCCCCAAATGCTACTGAAAGTTTTTCAGTTATTGTCCAAAATCTGATGTAATTTTAATATCTAATGTAATTTTATATTTCATTCTACATTCTGTTGTATTCATATTGTATTTTTAGAATGTTGAACATATTTTGTCTGGAACATCCATTTATAATTACTTTATTATAGTGATTTTTTTTTAAATCTTTATCTATTTAAAAATTCATTGTATTTTTAATTCTTATTTAGTTCAGTTCCTGCTTTCGTTAGATTATTTAAGGGTTGGTGAGCGTATGTTGCAGGCAGTAGAACCCTTAATATTTTAAATAATTGTAACTTTGTGTTGTCGAAAATGTATTAGTTGTTGCATATTTTATCATTCAAGGTATGCATGCTTGCACAGAAAAATAATAATAATCAACGCTACAAAATTTATTACGAAACGTCTATTGATTTAAATTTCATAATTGTTAAAAAATAAATTAATGATTATCATATTTAATTTTTAATGGATATTTTAAATTATTGAAGTCAATGATGATTATTTTAGTATTTTTTTTTTTTACTCAATCCCACTGAAAATATTCATGGAAGCCCCCCTCCCCCAATAATCATCTGTGCAGGGGGTTAAATTTGTAAGATAAAGGAAAGTGGGGGATTTAATGCTCTGTGCCCCCCCCCCCTCAAAAAAAAAAAAAAAAAAAAAAACTCTTCTTTCAGACCATTCTTTGACTTCATCACTGGAAAGAAACAAAATGGTTCTCTCTTAATCCGAAATAACTGTTGACTATAGAATAATAAATACTCATTTCTCTTACTTTGATAAAGAAAATGATAACAAATGAACTAACTGCTACAAAAAATAAACAATGCATGACTGAAAAATCGCACCGCTATCTTATGAAAGATCAAGAGAAAAATCTAAAATACCAAGTACATCGCGAGTTCATGGTCAATCCCAAATCGGTAACAAAACGAAACTTTTAATCTGCGATTATCTCTGAATAGAATCGAGAGCCGAACCTTATATGCGCGCCGCATGCAAGGAAGTGTCGAAAGAGAAAAATACCTGCAATCGCGCGAAACGAGACGAATACGGCTACTCCCATGTTACGCGTACTTTTAAGAAGTAGCACATAATAAATAGTAGCGGCAGTATATGTCAAAATAAGAGTTGGAGCAATCCAAGCACAAAAACCTACATACCTGAAAAGGGTTTTCGAAAAAGGACTCTCTCAAAAAAGCTTAGATCCAGAGTGTTGTCCAACGCGGTTATGCAGAGTTAGGAAAAGTCTCAACCAGTTTCGATTCGTGGCCCAGACAAATGCGAGAGAAAGTAAACGCAAGGTAAACAAAACAAAAACAAGAAATCCGAAAAGAGTAAAGCTATTTGGGCAAAGTAGGTCGTGCGAGGTCAATAATTCACCGTTCGACAGTGGCTGCTGCAAAAACTTTCTTCAACGAGTGGTCAAAACAACTCAAAAAAGCAATAGGCAAGCTAAAGACGACGATCGCTACTAGAATAAAGTAAAATGGTTCATGTAGAGGAATCATTAACGAGTATCCAAAAACTTCCAGGGTCACTACGAAAAAAAGTTTTAAAAAGTTCTGACTTTTTTTTTTATTTATGGTCTCTAAACTTCGGTTAAGCACCATACATTCCATACTAATACGATTTGAGATTCCTTAATATCAACTTCCAATAACTTTGTTGGCAATATTGTTTTTGAGGCCCGTTTAGGAACCCTAAAAATCCAATTTAATAGAACAAGCCCCTACACAAAAATACTCTTAATAAAGTACCCTTCGCAACGTTCCATTTAGCAACTTGAGGGGATGTGGGAATCTAAAGAAATCTGTTTACACACATGTGGAAAAACACAATTGTTGTATTTTAATGATGTTATAATATGTTAATTATATTGAAACTGGCAGGGATTATTGAGGGGCGGGCACTACATAATCATAATGTTTACTGTAAAACACTGTATACATAGCATTTGTCATTCATTTACAAGGACATACAAAAGATTACTGTTACAGTACTGTCTACGTGCGATAATTACTAGAAGTGTGTTTTTTAGCTATGGTATTATGTTTAAATTTAACTAATTTCTTACATTTATTACTTAAAAAAAAAAAAAAAAAAAAAAAAAAAAAAAAAAAAACTTTTTTTGTTGGATTTTGCACCTAACTTTGAGATCTGGTACATTTTACAGCCTTATGGGTTAAAGTGAAAGAATAGAAAAACTTATTTGCAAAATTCATGTTTATTGATTTTACAGCAGCATTGCATAACTTTCTAAAAATGCAATTTTTGAAACTACTTCTTAAACTATTAATATAGAAGTCTTTTAAGAAAAAATCTTTTAAAATACAATTTAGTTAATAATAAAAAATAAAATACTGAAAAGCATTTAAAAGTTCCTTCTGCAACTTACGAATTTCATTTTGAAAAAATGCAGCATTATAATTGTATTTTTGACAGCACAAAATTAGCTTTATTCATTGCATAAAATTTTTCTTGGCAATCTTGGCTAAATGTCACCAGCTGTTTGTGATTAGTGGTTTGGATTTATAGCCTCCTATTTGGCAACTTATCACGATTTTAATATGAAATTAACTAAAAAAAATTCATTATTTTGAAGTTAAATGCATAAAAGAAAATATAAGATTAGTTTTGCATTTGCAATAAGCAGATGAATTTCAACATAAAATGCATTAGGTCTTAATGCTATGTGCGAACTTACAGCAAAAAGGGTACATGTGTTAGTTTATAAAAATTGTATATAAATTACATGCAGGGTGCACAAAATACCTGGAGTATATTTCTGTTTATTGATCGAAACTGCTGAAGGGAGATTTTAATTGTGCCATTTATTTCGTTAATTGACCAAACTTTTAGCTTTTCCCATGGTCAGTAACTGATGGACTGCAGTCCACATCCAAACCAAAATCATAAAATAAGAAAGTTTTATTTCAGGTTTAGCCAGACTCAATAATCAAAATGCTTGATTAATGCATAAATACATTTGCCAAAAAGATTGTGATTACTAGTAATATCAGCGATACCTTGAATTTTTTTAGAAACAGATTTATTTTTTTTCCCATGAAACAGCCCGAGTTCATTAACGAAAATTATAGATTATTGTATGTATAGAATTGATATAAAAATTAAAATGTCAATTTTTGTCCCTATATCTGAATTGAAAGTTTCATTGTTTACACCTGTAAATTATGTGCGGATTTCAGGGTTGCAGATTTGAGGGAGTCTACTGTATAATAAGACACAAACAGTATTGACTACATATGGAACAGAACAAAGATTTAAGTTTTATCGATCAATTTGAAACGCAAATAATAACCAGACTGTCTTTCAAATCATCTGTCGAACTGGCAATTTTCGTAAAATATCAGTCTTCTAAACACAACTTATATCAAGTTGTCAATGAAAATAAATCTCCAGTTTTCATTCTATTTTCATAAGAATTTTACATTCTAACCAAAATTGTCCTCTACAGCTTCAATTATTCCTATATAATTTATGTCTGCTTTTTTGGGATAGTACTTAACAAGAACAAAATCATTGGGTCATTCCATGCCAAATCAACCAATGACTCAACCTGATCTGTTCAGATTTCGATGAAACTCTCGGGAATCGTTCTGGCTGATGATATAAATTTGAGCATATTTTTATTTTTTATTTATCGCTTTAAGTTTTCCTACAATTAATTATTTAAATTTTGAAAAATTATCATTTTTTGACTTACTTACATGTTTTTAATTTAGAATTCCTCAAGTTCTATCAAACATAGATAGTTCTATGACCACTCATTTTAAAGAGGAGTTTATAAGGTTTAATTTGATATGCAAGTTTATGCATAGTTAAATGATAATAATAATTTAACAATTTTTTAGATAGTCATTTTAAAAAAATTTGATAAAATTATATGTTTGTTGTAATATTATAAGCTTAAAATTCTGAAATTTTTAGAGTGGGGTCCTCAATGGGATCAGGAGTTATGAAATAAAAGCTAAAAATTACCATTAAAATAACAATTTAACTATATCTATTTTGTTATTTAGTTATAATTTGTATGGTAATTTTCAGCTTTTATTTCATAACTCTTGATCCCGTTGAGATCCCACTCTAAAAATTTCAGAATTTTAAGCTTATAATCTAAACTTAATTACAATTTAAGTTTATCTAAAAAATTTTAAAATAAAAAAAAATAAATTTTATTTTTTTAACAATGCATAGTCAACTTGCATATCAATTTAAACCTTATAAACTCCTCTTAAAAATGAGTGATCATAAAGTTTTCTACGTTTGATAGAACTTGAGAAATTCAAAATTGAAAACATTTATATGCAAGTCAAAAAATGATATTTTTTTCAAAATTTAAATAGTTAATTTTATGAAAATTTAAAGCGATAAATAAAATATATGCTCAAATTTATACCATCATAGAGAATAATCCCTGCCAATTTCATTCAAATCTGAAATGGTCAGGTTGAATATTCAATTTTTTTGGTTGATTTGACATGGAATGACCCCATTTATACCAGTGCCAACATTATAATTATGCAAACTGATTTCCTACATTATAAATTTTAGATGTTCAGTGGAAATGTGAAAAGGTGAATATCTGTGTCACAATATCAAATTGCAGTATCTGCATCACTGAAAGCTAAAGAGTATCTCTCTCTCTCTTTTTTTTTTTTTTTTTTTTTTTTTTTTTGTTTTGTTTATTTTGTGTCTTTGGCTTAAGTTTTAAAATATATTCTGTTCAACTTTAAATTTAATGCTTTTTTTTATTAAAATATTTGCAGATTATTAGAAATTTAAATTTATCTTATCCAAAATAAAGAATTATACTTTTTGTCCCATTCTTCCCCAGAACTTTCTTTTATGTTAAACTTCTTGAATAAACAACAGTGCTGTTTTAAATCTTAATTATGGGTAATATACAGTATTACACTTTAACAATTTATTAACCTTCTCATTGACAAGTCTTTATTAGTATGTTCACTAAGCTCCAGGTTTCACTACAGTATAAGCAATATTTAAAATAATACAATTATATTAGTTTAATCAATTTTAATACATTAACAATAATTAATGCACTCAAAAATTATTTTCATATTCGTAATTAAGATATTTTGGATAATATTGAATGAGTCATCTTTTTTTTAGGATTTAAAACAAAATGCAGAGAAAACAACATTGCAATTTTATCTTTTTGGAAGACAGTGCAGAGTTTCCCCCAGAGGGTTTCAGGGGGGCGCTTCGCCCCTCTTGCCCTTTAGTTTAAAAAATAGCGCCCTTCTTGCCCTTAATCCAAAAACTAGCGCCCCTTTTGTTACTCATTCAAAAATTGCGCTCTTCTTGCCCAAAATTGAAAAAACGCAGCCCTTGAGCGATGATGAGGACGCGCAGTAGCGTATAAATTAGGCAAAAAATCGGCGATGGAACGCAAAAAATAACTTTTACGCTTCTCGTTGGACACGTAACTTCGTAAATTTGTCAAACGATTCGCGAAAAACTGAAAATTTTGCCAAAAGTTCACAAAAAATGGCAAATTTCGCACAAAAATCGCAATAAAAAAGAAAATTCTCTCAAAAAATTCACAAAAAACGGCAAATTTCACAAAAAAGCACAAACTTCGTCAAAATATCCTGAAAAAAAAAAGAAATTTGTCAAAAGATCGAAAAAAATGTAAATTATGTCAAAGGGGCACACAAAAAAAAGTTAATCCCGAGAAGTGAATTTTTCTGTTCTAAAAACTAATTTTCTTGCTTCAAAATAGTGTTTTTCTTGCTCCTAAAGCGGATTTTCCTGATTCCCAATCATTTTTGTGTGAAGAGAAAATTGCATCCGGGGCATAATTAGAGAATAGAGGGGGTGATTCCATTCCCCTTACAAACTATGTGTGTGTGTGTGTTTTTTTTTTTGTTTTTTTGTTTTTTTTTTCCGCACCCCTTTTTTTTTAAATTTGCGTTTTTTCGTGTTTAATCGTGACAAAATTGGCGATTTTTTGAGATCTTTTGAAGAAATTTGCCATTTTTTGTCATCTTTTAACAAAATTTGTCTTTTTTTCGCGATCTTTTAACAAAACCTGCTGTTTTTGCTATCTTTTAACAAAATCGGTATTTTTTCACGATCTTTTAACAATATTTGTCGTTTTTCTTTTTTTTCTTCTTTGACAAAATTTTTGGATTTTTTTTCTGTATTCTTTGACGAAACTTCTGTATTTCCACGATTTTGTAACCGTTATATTCTAGATTCAACCCTATAAAAGTGTCCCTAAAAATAAAAAAAGTGCCCTCAAAAATTTAAAAAGTGCCCTTTTCAGAACAGTAGCGCCCTGCCCCTTTTTAAACCTGGGGGAAACTCTGACAGTGAGAGAGTTAATATAAAGCAAGCGTAAAAAATATATGAAGCAAATTGACTTCTGATTCTTGAAATAGTTTTTTTCTTTATAAAATTATCTTTAGTTGTCATTATCTTATTCTTAAGTTGTCAAATATTTTACAATTTTTTATTTCTAATTTTGTAAAATGATTATTTATTGCATTGGAATTGCCATATGAAAGATAATTAAGTTAGAATTTAATGTAAATGTATTATGTTTTACAATTGCTAATTAATATATAAATAACTTAAGATGGATATGCATTTTATTTACATACAATTTTCAACAAAAAGTTCTAGATGAACTGAACTAGTTTTTCATTTATACAAAAAATACTTCACATATTTCAAATCTGTATATAAATATGCATATGTGATAGTTTAACATAAGTTTTTTATTTTATTTTTATTATTATTATTATTATTTATTTATTTTAAATGGGAAAAAAACAACATATTTATTGTTTAATTCTGTATGTTTAATTTCGAATTTTCAATATTAAAAGTGGACAAAATGATATTTTGTCTGAGACGCTGATTTTTTTCCAAAGTGAAAAAAAAAAAAAAAAAAAAAAAACAGACAATTCTGTGTGTTTGACAAATTTTCAGAATGTATGCAGCAATTTTTCAGAAAAAATATCTGACTTTTCTATTTTATATTATATTTAAGTGTATTTAAAAATAACAATTTAAAAAAAATGGGTACTTATATTGCTCAAGTTTTTTTTATTCCAGATCTTGATGAAATTTTTAAAAAATATTTGGACCCCACTTAAAATTTCGGATTTTTTCCAATATTGGTATATTGATACTAATTACTAAAATTTGGCTTGAAATAATATGCATATTATACTGCATATTTATGAATTGTTTATAGACGGTATCTTTCACCAGGGTTGCAACGTTTCTTCCACAGTGGAAAAAACAAGCCAAAAGAAATAGGCTTCTTCTACAGTGGAAAAAAATGGTTATTCTTGATAAATTTACCAGGTAACTTTTAACTTTGTAAGATACAATAAATGTCTTCTTGCTATAACCTTAAGTAAATTAATTCCATCAGACCTACACAAATTTAATTACAAGTAAAATTAATTAATTACATCAATTTTTAAACTAAGATCATACTAGAGATGTGTCATTTGTTGAGGAACGATTCCAAAGGAACAGTTCCGGTGGTGGAACTGAACGAACGGTTCCTGTCTGTAAAAAGGATTCGTTCTTTTTCGGAACGATTCCGAAATGGAACGGTTCCTCGGACTCGTTCCGAAAAGGAACGGTTCCTTGGACTAGTTCCGAAAAGGAACGGTTCCTCGGACTAGTTCCGAAATGAAACCATTCCGAAAAGGAACGATTGATCGGACTCGTTCCGAAAAGGAACGATTCCTCGGACTAGTTCCGAAATGAAACCATTCCGAAAAGGAACGATTCCTCGCACTCGTTCCGAAAAGGCACGATTTTTCGGACTAGTTCTGAAATGAAACCCTTCCGAAAAGGAACGATTGATCGGACTCGTTCCGAAAAGGAATGATTCCTCGGACTAGTTCCGAAATGAAACCATTCCGAAAAGGAACGATTCCTCGGACTAGTTCCGAAATGAAATCATTCCAAAAAGGGACGATTCCTCGCACTCGTTCCGAAAAGGAACGATTCCTCGCACTCGTTCCGAAAAAGAACGATTCCTCGGACTAGTTCCGAAATGAAACCATTCCGAAAAGGAACGATTCCTCGGACTAGTTCCGGAATGAAACCATTCCGAAAAGGAACGATTCCTCGGACTAGTTCCGAAATGAAACCATTCCGAAAAGGACCGATTTTATTTTAAAATAAGATATATTTTGATTTATTAAAGCAAAGTGTATTGCCTAAATATCCCTCAAATGTGCATGAAAAAAAAAATCGGGGGGGAAGGGAGACGAAGAAAAACGAAAGAAAGGGAAAAGAAATTAAAGTTGTAGGAGGGGATAAACGTTTAATAAACTACAACTGTGCATTATATCTAGAGGTCTGGACGGGCCGGAATTTTCAGGCCCGTAGGTAAACTATTTCGGCCCGGTCCGTTGTAAAGCTCAAAAGTTCGGCCTGGGCCCGGCCCGTTTAAATTTTTATATTTTAGGCCCGGCCCGGCCCGTACAGAAATCAGTGAAAATAGGCCCGGCCCGTTTTGGCCCATTACAATTTCTACAATTTCTAAAAAAAAAAAAAAAATCAGATTTTTATCATATAATTAAGATTTTTTTAAAGAATACTTTATACATATCTGTGGAATGATTTTACAATACATTTTACAGGAAATACACATTAACAACATTAATGATTACTTAGACTCTTAGGCTATCAACATTCGAATAAAGATTCATTAAAAATTTAATATGGCTTAGAATAAAAGAAAAAAGAAAGAAAGCTAAAAACGTCGTTACTTTTGAAGATGTTTGATAAAAGAATATTTATAAAAATATTTCTATATCATTTTATTAAAGGTTTTAAATCCCAATTCATTCTTAAATTCAAAGAAGCTTCTTTCTGATACATTTCTAAATTCACTTTTTTCTCAGAAATGCATAAGATTAGCAGGTATCTTTATTCAAAAACTATATAATCGAGGGGCGTTATCTATTTTTTTATACAAGCAATTTAAGAATACTACAAGTAAATAAAATACTGTCATAATCATATGTCACTGCGATTTGAATAGAATTTCCGGAAGCGATAGCATGGGAAGGGAGAAAAATCTGCAATCATTTGAGAAACTATTACATCTCAAAAAGGTCATACAAGTCAGACTCAAAAGGTCATACAAAAAGGTCATACAAAGGTCATATTCACCAAAAATAAAAAACGCTATTCGATTCCAAATCTCTTCAATAATTAAGCTTATCACTTTTATACTTTTACAATTTAAAATTAATCAGAAATTAATTTAAAAACCATCAAGAAGTATATATCCGAAGATAAAGCTAACATAAGTTCTTTATCGCTGTTAATAATTTTACAAATCATGTTTTCTGCCCTACAGATCTTGAGAACAATTAAGTGTAATTCCGGTCCGGCCAGTCTATATGTAGAAAAATAATGCGAGTTTGATCTCGGACCGGCATGAGTCAGCTAAAAAAATATTAAAACGCGTTGCACACAATGTAATTCTCCGATGCTGATCTCTACATTGTACATTTTTATATTGATGCTATCAAACTAGTATGGCTCGTGACGTACATTTATACTTATTCTCGTTAAAACCATATAAAATAGCTCATATTTTATCGTTCCAGCTCAAATTTTCAGAACGGGCCGATAGGCCCGAAAATTTTTTTAATCGGCCCGGCCCGTCTGGGCCGTTCAATTTTTTTGCCGGCCCGGCCCGTTTATGTTGTTTGTCGGCTCGGTCCGTTGAAAAAACTATTCTAAATCTGCCAGCCCGGTCCGTTAGAGAATTTAAAACGATTCCGCCGGCTCTTTATTCGGCGAAAAAAACGAAAATTTCGATTTTATAATTTCTTGTTTTAATTGTGCTTTATTATCGCTAGTGTATTCTGATTAAGTTTTTATAAAGATTCGAGTATTATAAATACAGTTTAAAGTGATTTTATTACACCACTCTCCATTTAAATGCCACAATCCACTTCAATTAAAAAATAACTTTCCTCAGTTTTCTTTTCTTTACTATAAGCATGTTTAAAGTTATAAAACGTTTATGTATGTTTTTCAAGTGCATCACAATTCCAAAATAAAATTTAAAGTATATTTAATTTTTCCAATTCTTCGTAATGCTCCATTACGGAATTACGGATACTATAATTGTTTATCTCGTCGACCCATTTCGACATATAATCGACAAACTATTATTAAATTATGCAAATTAGCATAATTTTTACTTTAAATAACGAAATAACAAATAAATTAGTAAAAGATTAATAGTACCACACATAAAATATGAAATGAAAAATCACTTGATGGCGTAACAAACACATGTAACGTGTTTAATGTTAAGTGAATGTGACATTTATGAAGTCATTATTGGCATTTAATCTTACAGTTTGGAAATAGTATTCTGATCGACGGGATAATACTGAATTTCGTAAAAGAAGCATCCTAATAACTCCAAAAATTATAGTTATGTTAACTAACAGTTTACTGCGTTGGTTTAAGTGTCTCATTTTCAATTAAAATATGCCTTTGAATTGAAATTTGAATGAAATGAATGATCATGAAAAATCGAAGAATGTGGAAAATATTAATACAATTATTCCGGCAAATAATTATCCGAGTGACTTTAATCTTTATACAAAATTTATGTTTTTCATTGTATTTTTCACCCACTCTTTAAGATAAAAAAATTCGAAAATTTCTATAAATTTTCATCAGAACGAATATTTTAAGAGTCCTAAAAAGTAGTTCCGGAGAATCGAGTTTACTGATATTCAATAGGCTTCTTCTCATTACTACATATTAAATACACACAAAATTTTAAGTATCTATCTCAATTTGTTCGAGAGATAGAGTATTTACAGACAGACGGACAGACACGCGCACAGACAGACGGATTAAATAAACAATTATACTAACAATTTACTGCATTGGATTAAGTGCTTCATTTCCAATTAAAATAAATCTTTGAATTGAAATTTCAATGAAATACAGGGTCGTGAAAAGTCGTAGAATTTGGAAAATATGATTACGAATATCTCAATAATATCTGTCATCTGAACGAATATTTCGAGAGTCCGATAGAAACACTTCCGGATAATCGAGGTTACTTCATATTAAGTACATAGCAAATTTAAGTCTCTATCTCAATTTGTTCGGAAGATTTACAGACAGACGGCATGTTTTTTTTTCTAAAATTATGTTTTTCGTAATCTTCACTATCCGTCAATTTCTTTTTTCGATTTTCAAAACCATTGCAAGACTTATCATATACCACATATGATGAGAAAGTAAAAATTACCGGAATCCTAATAATCTGCAATACTAACAATTGTAGCGTTCCCCCCCCCCCCCATATTGACTCCAATCTGCATATTTAGATTTCATATATTATTTGCAAAAGCATTTTTTTTTTTTAGCAAAATAAAAATTTTAAATATATTTATCAGCATATATTTATTTGTCAACTATTCCACTTTTTACTTATTACTTCTTCCGATAGAAGTATTTTCTAATTTTAATGTAATTAATCGCAGAGTTCTGGTATTAAATATGGTAAGATTTATGATTCAGAAATAGCATTAACACACACACACACACACACACAAAAAAAAAAAAAAAAAAAAAAAAAAAAAAAAGTCACATAGCTATGCATTTTTATAAAAAAAAATGCTTGAAATTCACTGAAATTAATATTTATATGTTGTAGAATGGAACAACATTTTCCAATTTTCTTTAAAAGGTGCATATCTTAAACTATAATCGATTCCTTCCGCTTATCAATCTTTTGTAACGAGTCCAAAAACTAAAAAACAAAATAAAAAAATTGACACCGCTATCGGAAAAATTCGATGCTTTTATTAAAAAAAAGAGAAAACACTGCTCGATTTCTTTCTATCAGAATAATAATACATGACAGTTAGATCCACTTGCAAATGAAAATGATAGAAAAGAAAGTGAAATGTGCAGAGTTAAAAAATGGGCAGTATCCATGATACAAAAAAAGCTCCATTGAACTGGGCTCCGGAGCCCTACATTTATGAGATCTGGTGAATTCCAACCAATACTTAAATATTTTTTTAAAAACAGAGACGTACCTGAGCTCCGGCGCAAGTTAAGCCTTGACATATTCTAAAACATTTCTGGAAAAAATTATTGTAGTTGCATTTTGTATTATTTTTGTGTTTTAAACTACTTTAATTTAGGTTTTTTTCCCCACTATTGCATTAAAATTCTATTATTACAAATGTCTGCTAATTTAGCATATATTTTTATTTTTACGTATTATAATTCCTAACATTCTTATTTTTTCTCCACATGTCTCAATAATACTTATTATGTATTAACAAAATCATTAGAGCAGAAAATGATTGTATAACATTAAAATTATTAAATGTTTAAGTTTCCAAAATTTTTTTGGATCATTTCTAGTTATTTGAAAAATATTTCGGTTATAGCAAATTTCTCAGATAAAACCTTAGCGTAACAAGCACATAAAACAATCACTTTGTGTGAATTTCAATACACAAGCTAAAATTTTTAGCAACGTTTAAACGCATAAATAAGTACAATACCATGATACAAAAATCACATACGTCCATTTAGAGGATTCTTGGAACTCCATTTTTAGTATGGAAAAAAATTAAAGGATTAAAATAGAACGATTTTTTTTAGCCCCGTTAAGGGGCTACTTCTGTCAAATGAAAAGACCCGCTTACTAATGCTAATCCTATGGAAAAAAATTATAAAGATAACTCGGTTGCATTTCAATATTTTTAAATGATTTTTTTTTTCATTGGATAGCTGAGATGGATCAAAATGCAGGCCGTTTTTTATTTTTTCAATTTTGATTGCAGATATTTTTATAAGGGTGCTTTCCCTTTCTAAACCGGTTCTGAAAATGAAAGTCCCGCATAAAAAATATCTGTAAATATAATCGAAAAAGCAAACAACGACTTGAATACAGATCGATCTCAGCTATCCAATGCAAAAAAATAAAAAATAAAATAAAAATATTAAAATACAGCTGAGATATCTTTATAAATTTCTTGCACAGGATTAGCATTAGCAAACGGGTCCATTTGACCTTCCTTTGAGTGAACCCATTTGACTGAAGTAGCCCCCTAACATCTGTTATAGTCCTGAGTTTTTCGGGATTATACCAGGGGTTTTCAGAGTTTTATTCGGGGCTATAACCGAGGTGCTCTTTGAATCCATTTTAATCTTTTATTTTATCTTATTTTTTACGCACTGAGGAAGGGGATCCACACAATCCTCGAAACGGCCATTGTGGGATTTTTTTTTTTTTTTTTTTTTTTTTTCATGTCATGATACTGTACATATTTACGTGTTTAAACATTGTTAAATGTTTTAGCTTATGTAACCTAACTTCATAAACAAAAATTATTAAAGAAATTTGGTTGTTTCTAAAATATTTTAATTACCGTCAATAAATGAAAACTTTAGAAGTAATTTACTATTCATGACAGCTATATATTATGTATGTTAAATTTCTTTACTATAAAAAAAATAATGTTGAATTGTTTGTTGTACTACCATTTTAGCCTTGCTCTTATTGCAACGTATCATTTTATGATTTCACTAAATCAGCAAATTTTGTGTGCTCCTATTTTTGAAATAAAATTCTTTCGAACAACATTGTATTTTGTAGTTTTTATTTTTTTACTTATTTTATGTATTTCAAAACTTATTTGTCTTAAAATATATAATTGAAGAAAATTAGTTACGTTATTGAACTAAATAGTTATAATTTCCTTTCTTACTACATAAAACCACAGTTTTAATTATGTGCAATTTCTAAATTTAAATATCCTGGATTTTCATTTGTATCCTTTTTCAGAAACTTACAATCCCATTTTCAGCTCACTAAGCTTTGAATTTCAGAAACTATTTCTTTAATGGATTTTTATATTATAGTAGGTAGTAACAGCTAAAATTTTATAATTTTAGGTGTAGGCATTTCGGTTTCGGCTCCGCATTGATGATTCAGTTAGGAAGCACACTGTTATATACATACTAAGGCCGTTATATGCACTCCATTTAACCAATTATGTCTCTCCAAATCGATAAATATTGAATTTGATTATGTAAAAGATTCTATTCATATTTAGCTTTAACCCTTGAGGACGAGCGACACGTATACGTGCCACAAAAAAGCCTAAGAATCCTTGTTTATTTCCACCAGTAAAATTTTACTGCAAAAGTAGCTTTATTTAATCGGAGCATTTTCTCGATTTCATAAGGCACAAATTTCTGTTTTTAAAAAAAGATGACAATACATTAAAAATTTCATAAAATACTCCCGTCACGAAGGGGTTAAGGGTGTATTCCAATCCAAACTGCTTATTGTCTGATTTATTCTTAAATTCATTTTTGCTCTCAAACGTCAATTCTCTTTCTTAGAAAGTACACAATGCGCCGTCCTTGTCTTTTTTTTTTTTTTTTTTTTTTTTTTTTTTTTTACAATTGCAAAAAAATTGTTGTCAAAGTTGGCGTTTTGAACTGAATTTCCTGAAGAGGGAGATCTGCGAACGAAAAAAATGGTCATACTGAGAAAATAATTGTTTATAAATCAAATTCTAACGAATTGAGCGAAAAAAAAAGAAATCACGCGGCTTCTTATACATCTCTTTAAAAATCACCTCAGCAAGTTTCACGTATCTACCTTTAACCCTTTCCGGCACGGGCAAAATCTGTTAGTAAAATAAGAAAATGTTGACTGACACCGGAATTGACAAACGATTTTTTTTAGATATTTTGAATTCCTTAATTTAAACCTTTGTTGCAAAAGCAAAATTTTACTAAAATGTTATTGGTGCCGTTTGCAAGTTTCGAATTAAAATTAGGTATCCCAGACCGGGCACAGTGTGCCGGGAAGGGTTAAAAATGTGTCTGAAACTCTATCGGATATTTTCGAGCTGTTGAATGTGGAAAAATATTTTTTTCAAATACACCCTAAATTCCTAAATAGATGGACTTTTAGGAATTTTCTCGAAATGGGCAGACTCCGAAATTCCCAATATTCCTGAGGAATCGTACTGAAATGGACCAACTTGGAAAACGGCCGGTTACGAAGGCCGATATATAAGTTAAAGATTACGTTAGGGTGAATTTTGAAGAGGAAACAAATCATAGACCCCGATATCAAATATTAGATCAATAAAGAAATTTCCTACGCAAAAATAATAAAATAAATAGAGGGTCATTTGACGACAGATTTTGGAGGGGAAAGCAATGATTACATTGAAAATCTAATAGACCGCCGCAACAGCCTGATGACCAAAACCAAAGCTAAAGTAAAATTTCATGGATAAACTATAGTGATAAATGAAAGGTCAACCAAATGCAAAATTTCAAGAGGAATTATGCTTAATACAATAAATCATAAAGTCAGGGAATACTTATATTATGGGGATTAGAAATAACTATGCTAATTAATAGCGCACACAGATGAATAAAATGAACTCTTAAAAACAAAATGAACTGTCCAAAATATTTAAAAATTAAAGCAAACGATAAGAAATGATATGAAAAAAATGAATACGTAAGAAAATAAGTTAGTTATAAATAGTAAATATTAGGGATTGCATGTCGGTCCGAGATCTGTTATCCCTGTTTCCGGATTCGTTCCCTTTTTTCGTAAAATAGTTTCGGACGCGTTTTTTTCCCTTGGAACGTTTTTTTCAAAAAAATCCATCCTATTTTACCGGATTCCTTCCTTTTTATCTCGAAGTCGTTCCTTTTTTTCGCGGATTCGTTCCATTTTTATCGGATTCGTTCCTTTTTTCTTGAAATCGTCCTTTTTTCTCGAATTCGTTCCTTTTTCTCAAAATCGTTCCTTTGTCGGAATCGTTCCTTTTTTTGAAATCGTCCTTTTTTTTCGAAATCGTTCCTTTTTCTCAAAACCGTTCCTTTGTCGGAATCGTTCCTTTTTTTACGTATTCGTTCCTTTTTTTCTTAAAATCGTTCCTTTTTCTCAAAATCGTTCCTTTGTCGGAATCGTTCCTTTTTTCGGAACGATTCCAAAAGGAACGAGTCAAAAGAACTCGTTCCTTTTTTTCGGAACGATTCTAATAGGAACGAGTTCAAAGAACTCGTTCCTTTTGGTGAACGGTTCCGGCTGGAACGGTTCCTTAAAAGGAACGATATTGCCCATCTCTAGATCATACAACACCAGTCTAAAGATCATCAACCATTGGCAAAATAGACAAAATCATTTAAATGTTATCCATTTTAACTAGCATATTTTTCAGTTATTAAAATTTACTGCCTAATAGTAAATAGCACAGATCATTTACCAACAGTTGAAAGAAACTCATTTAAATAAAAGACTGTACTTTTAATTTACATCAATTTTATTAAAGTAGGTATTACAGTACAATTATTACTGTATTAAAAAAAAAAAAAAAAAAAAAAAATCTTTAAAAACCTCAATTTCCTTGCTGCAACAAAGTATAATAAAAAAAAAAAAAAAAAAAAATAGCAGAAGAATGGTTTGATTGAAGAATGGTTTAATTTTTTTTTTTTTTTTTTCAAGTCCTACAAAAAACTTTAGGAGAGGTTAAAAGCTTTTTGACATACTCATAGGCATGGGTGTAAAAATCTAGGTGCCAGTGGGTTCTCTTATCATTAAATTTTATTTGTTTTTTTTCACTTAAATTTTATTAGAATTCCTACAAAAAATAAATAAAATTTAGTGGTGAGAATCTGCCCACTGGCACCTACATTTTTACACCCCTGCTCATAGATATTTTTAGAAAAATAGTCTTAAAATCAATATTGAAATATGCATGCTAGATGCTAATATAAATAATTGCAAATTTGTTTATTGACTGTGTTGCACAGTTTTCAATAATGTGTTTTTATACGGAAATAATGTATTTTTATATGAAAATAATTTATTTTAATATGAAAAATAAACATTTAATGAATAGTTTTTTTTCTCTTTTTCTATATAAATGGCATATTAATAAATGTGTATTTCCATAAGCACTTGTTGAGTAAGTCGCATTTCTAGTAACTACTAAATTGTTGGCAACCGTTATTTTCAAAAAATTTGCATGGCCTTAATTAAAGAAATATATCTGATAAAATAAGTCACATTTTTCCATTCTAAAATACGGTATCCAAAATCATAATATGTGACTTACACAACATGTGCTCATGGAATTACCCAAATAAAAACATCCCTCTATTTCTCAACTCTCAAAATCATCACACCATTTGCTAAATCTTAAGGTTGTCAAAAAAAAAAAAAAAAAAAAAAAAAACTTATTTTTCTAAAAATAATATTTTTAATATCAATTTAATTTTCCAAATTAGATTTCATATAACTATACTTTTAGTTTAATTCTTTTACATAGTTAATGCTCTTTAATTTTGAGCATGTTTTATTTTCTTTTGGTTTCTTTTATTCCTTCCACTGTTCTGGAAGAAACTCAACCTTGTCTTTCACCTTAGCAAAATGAAGTTTTCTTACACTATTCTGAATGTATTGGAAAGTCTTTGGTAATCTATGTTTCATCGGAATTTTTTGTTTTTATTTAATGATTATATAATTACTCAGAGTTCAAAATCAGCAATAGTATGTCATATTTTGTCCCTAAAAATTTTCTTTTTATAACCACCCCCAATTTACACCCAATCATCAGAATTGTATAATATAGATGCAAATATGCAAGGAAAGATTTTGTAAAATTTGGAATTTTGTGGAAACAAATTTAAAAAAGGAAAACAATTTTTCATTTTTGTAATTTTTTTTAAATACCTAAAAATTAAAAATATTTTCCAATTTTACACATGATTCATTTATTGTCTGTGCAGGAGGAGCAAGGTTGATTCTGTTCAGAATTTTCTTAAAATATTCATCAGTGTGAAAATTCAGGTACAAAAAAATCGTGAATTTTTACACCGTAGGTCATCGTAAAAATCTATTTCGTCAATAGTTCACAGAAAAAAAATATCTCTAATTAAATCCAAAAATTATGTGGAGAAAATGAGATTTTGTTAAAAATGATTGCAGAAAAAAACCAATTTCATCAAATTATCTGGGTAATGAAACAAATTTCATCAAAGTGTCTTCAAAAAAAAATCAGGGATCTCTTTGGAAAACAAAACATATGCAAACATCTATGTTTGCAATTATAGTTATTGTTTTTAATCTGATATCTATACTGAACTAATTTTTGAAAAGTCAAATTAACCTGAAGCAATCTACACTAAGACCAGGCTTGCTGGATTTTAGCTACGCCAGTTTAAACAGGCCAGTTTTTTCTGGTTTAAACCATTTAAAAAAGGCCAATTAAAAAAAAAAAAAAAAAAAAAAAAAAAAAAATATTAAAACATTTTTTTTTTTATTGTTAAAACAAAATTTACTATTTAACATTTATTTTTTAATTACCATTGACATAAAAATGTACATCAAGAACTGTCTAGTAAATAAATTTTCAATTAAAATATAAGTGAATTGATAGTAGAAATATTTGTGATCAACAGATAATAAGAATGCTTATTAGAAAATTTGTACAATAAAACTTTCTAAAATAGTTCAAATTATTTTTTCTAAATAACATTTATTCGAAAAGTAATATGCTACTACCGATCTATAGAATGTATCGATCATTTAGCTCAGTTTTTAAATATCAGTAAACTTTAACTAATTTTTTAGCATCTAAGCTGTTTCTGATCTTGTTCCAAACAAAACCATACATTGAAAAAAATTTCTTAATTCCCCCTTCCATATCCACATTCCTTTAAGAATAAATATACAGTAGACTCCCTCAAATCTGCACTGCTTGGCACCAGAGGTTTTGCAGATTTTAGAATTTTGCGGATTTCTGGTCATTGCTTTGTTTACATTTTTTAAAAAATAATTTGAATGTAATTAATAATGAAATCAAAAGTATAATGAATGCATACAATATACTAAAATATTAAAAAAGTAATAAACTAAAATAATAAAAATTTAGATATTTTTTAAAATGATTAAAATACTAAAAGAAAAGGTCAAGTTAATAATCAATAATGTACAATTAAATATTTATTATAAAAGAGGAAATGTGTTTTTCCTAAATTATTCAATGAAACTTGCCTCATAAAGGTACATTACTAATTCACATCAGGATCATAAAATCATGAAAATTTATTTCAGGTTTAGCCAGACTTAACTTGATTAATACATAATCGAAAAGTAGGATTTGGTAGGATTTTGATTACCAATGATATTAGCAATATCTTTATTTTTTCAGAAATAAATTATTTTTTCTTCATGAAAAAACATGAATTCAATAACCTTAACAAAAATCATAAATTATAAAATGTATGGAATTGATATAAAACTGAAAAAATCAATTTTTGCACCTACATCTGAACTGAATGTTTCATTGTTTACATCCGTAAAATAAATGTGGATTTTAGAGAGTTGCGGATTTGAGGGAGTCTACTGTATTAGTTCCTGTAATCTATTATACTAAACCCCTCCTATTGTGAGAAATTTGAAAATGAGAAAGTGTGTTAAGTGATCCAAATCAATTCCCCTCCTTTTCGTTGTGTGGATAGATTTGTGGAGGAACAAGAACAAAATATTTAGTCAATGCAGGGTTGCAAAAAAGCCGGCTAGAATTAAAAAAAGCCAGGCCGGTTGGCTTTTATTGATTTTAGCCGGCTTTTTTTGGCCAAAATTGGCCTTTTTTGGCCATAATTGGCTTTTATACAGTGAAGTGTTTTAATTAAAATCTATACATTTTTAAGTGTCTTTTAAATAATTTTAATGATGTTTAATTCACTTTGACTTTAATAAATTTATTTATTAAAATGAAAAATTGGGATTTTAATTATGATTCATTATGAGAAATTGGGTTATGTTATAACCCAATTTTCAAATAATGAAGATATTAATACTAGAATAACACATTGATGGAGTTGCCAGTGGTTTATAGCAGAATTGCAAATATGTCAGCTAAATTATAAAATGGCCATACCAAGTGCATTTTCTGATTTACATTGACCATTAATCCTACCCTTGTTTTTTTATTTTTACTGCTTTATAAAATTAAAGAGGACTATGGTTACTTGTTTTATTACTTAACTAATTTTAAGAGTTATTAAAATGTCATGTTTTATTCCCTATAAACATTTAAAATCATACATATAAAAAAACAACATTTCTCACTATTGAAAATAGTATTTCGAGTTATGCATTATTTCATAATATACAATAGACTCCCTCAATTCCGCACTCCTAAAATCTACAACTCTCTAAAATCCGCACATATTTTACAGATGTAAACAATGAAACAGTCAGTTCAGATGTAGGTGCAAAATTTCACTTTTTTAGTTTTATATCAATTCTATACATTTTTTATTTTGTAATTTTTGTTAAGGTTATTGAATTGATGCTTTATCATGAAGAAAAAATAATTTATTTCTGAAAAAATAAAGATATTGCTGATATCATTGGTAATCACAATCTTACTAAATATATTTATGTATTAATGAAGCTTTTTTAGTTATTAAGTCTGGCTAAACATGAAATAAAGTTTCGTTATTTTAAGATTCTGATGTGAATTAGTAACGTACCTTTATGAGTCATGTTTCATTGAATAATTTAGGAAAACACATTTCATACTTATAATGAATATTTAATTGTACATTAATGATTATTAACTTGACCTTTGCTTTTAGTATTTTAATCATTTTAAAAATTATCTAAATTTTTGTTATTTTAGTTTATTACTTATTTTAATATTTTAGTATATTGTAAGCATTCATTAGACTTTTGATTGCATTATTAATTACATTCAAATTACTGTTTAAAAATTGTAAACAAAGCCATGACCAGAAATCCGCAAAATTCAAAAATCTGCAAAACCTCTGGTCCCAAGCTGTGCGGATTTGAGGGAGTCTACTGTATTCACAATTTATTCTCAATTAGCATATGCATGAATATATTAATTCATGCAGGTGGGCATATATGCACTATTAAATAACAACGAGCTATTCAAAATTTTAATTCAACAAATTTTATTAGAACATTTTTTGTTGTTGTTTTAATTTTATGTAATTATGCATTAAACTCTCCTCAAATACTGAATCCTTCCTAATTTCTCTTTCAACATTGTTCATTTTATGACTTAATCTTTACATATTGACCTGTAAGAACGTTTCCATGAATGCTTTGATGTGTTTAATTTTGTCATAATTGAATTAAATATAATTCTTAAGAATGTGTAATATAAGAACTAATGGAATATAGAAGTTTAAAAAACATTTTTTGAGTATATTTTCTTTTTTCCAAGATTTATATTTTTCAGACATAATGCCTTCACAGTTGACTTCTGGCAGTTATAAAGACATATTTATTTGAAAAAATAAATAGAAATGTATCACTTTTTTAGTAGTAAATAATTAAAAATGTATTAAAAATAAATCAGTCCACGTTTAATATGGATTCGATACAAATTAACACTTAAAAAATAAAAGCCGGCTTTTTTTAAGTGGATAAAACCAAAAAAAGCCGGACGGCTTTTATTGGCCCGGCTAAAAGCCGGCAACCCTGAATCAATGTATATAAGAAAAGAGTATATATGTTTACAAACATGTCCATCAACCAATCTACCACACCACTGCTTTTTTGTCGTAGCGATCATTGCAGAAACTTTCATGGCGGTACAGACAAATCATATAATAGACCTGTTAAACAAAGACCAACCAAATTGGCCAAATTCATGCATACAGCTGGAATTATAAAGAACAGACAAGTGTTTCTTGAGTTAGATAGATTTCCGTCATACACAGAGTCCCCTTACAGAGAATTTACTGTATTTAGAAAGATAAACGAATATAAAAACTATGATAAAATTAATTATTAATCTATATTTCCTTATTTTTAAAGTGAAATGCTGCCTCATGTTGACTTTTTACATAAACAAGTGACATATTTTTGTTCATAGTACTAACATGTTTATATGGGTGATTCTCAAAATAGGGGACAATTTATGTCTTTCGGCATACAAAAAAAATTGAGAGGTTTTCTGTCATGTTTTTATATTTAGATATGTTTTTCTTAATATTATTCATTATTTGCACTCAAGAATTACTCACTTTTTAGTTAAAAACACCTTAAAATAACAGAATAAAGATTCAAAATGTCATTAGCATGGATGTCCACAGCAGCTGTGCCTTGTGTAGGGGAGAGTGGGGATACTTGAGCCACCCCTATTATCTCTACAGTTGATTAATTTTTCTTTCTAAAACTGCCAATATGATAACATATTTATAGTTCTGAACATGTAAAAAAGAAATCACACATCTTGGTACCATTTTGAAAGTATAGTGATTAATAGTTGTCTTTTCCCTATCTGAAAAAAATATTTGGGTGCATGGTTTTTTTGTTTTTTTGTAATCAAAGTTTTGTTTAAAGTTGCAACTATATACATACACTCAATAAGCATAATTTCAATTGTATTTTGAGTCTAAAATAGTTCTAATTGCTGCATGCTTTATTTAGTAAAACTCTCGGAAACAAAAATAGTGATAGTGGGGATACTTGAGCCAATGAGAGTGGGGATACTTGAGCCATGTCTTAACCATTCTCACTAGAAATTAAACATGGGTGAAACAAACAAAAAATAAAATTCCATCCTTATATTCACTAATAGATATTTTTCTGGAGAAAAGGGAGAATAATTTTTCATTTTATTTTTTTTTCTTAAAAAAATAAAGACCTAAAAATGTTTTAAAATGCATATTTTTTAAATGAAAATGTCTATTTTATTTTTCGATTTGTTCAATTTGACAAACGACCAAAATTCGAACAAAATAGTCTGTCTAGATAAATGTAAACATAGTTTTCAATTTAATTTTCATTAAATGAAAATAACTTTTTAAAACGGTTTTACAGGCTAGGGTCACCCGGGGTAAAATGGGTATATTTTATTTATTTATTTTATTATTTTACCAGACAAATTTTTAAAATAAATTAAAATTATGAACAAAGTGCTTACATATCTGGCAATACTTAAACCTTATAAAAACAAACTGGCGATGCATATAATGGGCTTAGCAACCATTTTGTTTTTCAGAAGATAGAACAAAGTGTTTTTAGTGGTTGAAAAACTTCTTTCCAGAAAAATATACAGGAAAAATTTTAGGAATAAACTGTTTGATATTTACAGAAGAAGGATTCTTATAACTGAAAACTGTTAAATTAAATAAATTTATTTACTCACAAAAATTGTATAGCGTTTTTTGTCATATGGGGTAAAATGGGTATAGGTCAAGGTATGAACGTATGAAGATTGAAAAAAGTTGAAAGAAACTTTTGAGGGCAAATTGTTATTGATCCTATGTTTTAAACTGAAATTATGCTTTGTTATATGAAATTAGGCTATTATTTATATCATCAATTTATCATTTATATTATAAATTAGGCTATTTCGGGTGACATTATAATACATGCAAATTGACTAAATGTACAGGAACACAAGGTAAGAAAAATATCGCAAAATTAAATTAAAACACATTTTCTAGTACTGGCGAGGCTATAAAAAAACTCAGAGAAAACGCAAGAGAGTACAAGCAAAGGTAGGAGAAGTTTTAACTACAGAGCAGGTAGCTGCAAGTCTAAAAAAGTACAAACAGTTAAAAGAATCGAAGCAACCCATAAAATAGAAGTTAAACCAAAGGTTTTCACTGCAATGAATCCAGTGATTGGCAATTGAGTCATGTAAAAGTTAATGTAAAGAAGTCTGTTCAAGAATTCACAGGTCTTATTGATATCCCTGATGAAGGTGAAAATACTGTGAAGTTTGCAACAAAGTCATCTGCTGGATTATTTTTATATCTTTCCTGAGAAAGATTATGTTGCTGATATGAACGCATCCTAATTGCCAGAGAGCTATCTCAACAGAGCTGCAATAGTCCTTGCCAATATACACTTTGCATGTAAATTTTTATTATGTTATACCTATCTGCATCAATTGCTTTTGATTAAACACTGATTTTCCAGTGTAATTTAATTTCTCATTTTTTCCCTACAGATATTCATGCTGATATCTATCTGCTTTTGAATTTCATTAAATTAAATAAATACTTTTAAAGAGAAACACGATTCACAACATGTGCGTAAACTGATGTGGTGAAGGATAGGATTTGTCAGTACTCTCATCTTATTTACATTAGTTTCATAACAGTGTTTTTATATGTCAAGAAAAAAATGTAAGCAAATTGAAGTGGGGAGTTTTTGAAGCCCCTTCTCCTCACCTTCCAAGTTTACACATGATTCTGAGATGAAAGTACAAAACTTTTAAATGGTTTACACATTAATTATAGTGTATTTAAGTACTTTTAATTTATTATTCAACTTTAACCAGCATATACCCATTTTACCCCGAACCACGAGGTAAAATGGGTATACACCGGGGTAAAATAGGTATAGTGTTTTACACAAAAATTTAAAAAGAAAGTAAACACAAATTATGTTTAATTTAGACCTAAGATACACAATGTCAAAAATATTGAACAAAAACATGAATTTATTTCATAATATTTCTGCTATGAAACATTAAAATTAAAAAAGCTGATTTTTATACCCATTTTACCCCGGGTGATCCTATAATCTCTAATACTTTAATTAGTTAGGTCCAACATAATAAAATATTTATTTTTTAATATAACATATTAAGATTAGTATTTTATATTGAAATCGTAACCTCTGTTGCTGTAACTTTTTTTTTAACTAAGAAAATTGAAGAAAAATTGGTAAAAAGAGCGCACAAAAACAAGAAAAGCAACAAAAATCCCAGTTCAAACTTACCTACATGGAGCCAAAGAGGAAGACAAAATCTTTTAAAAAAGTGTTTGAAATAGTAGAATGATACATCTGGCTTAAATTCCGACAGCTACTAAACTAAAAGCATGAGTTCGACAATATCATTAGAGGAAAATTCTGTCGATGGTGATGATGTGAAAGAAAACCTTCTATTGATGGTTGGTTACTAATAAAATATGCCAGAAAGAAAACTGTAAAAATATTTGTTGGATAAGTGCTTAATATTTTGAAAATGAAATTTGCAAGAAGAATTGCAGATTCCAAATTTAAATGGCTCTGAACTGAGGATGTTTCTACCGTCGTTATAACTGAGGTTCAAATTATCCTTCGACAACCAGTTTTAACGACAAAAAATGATCGTATTACTAGCTTTGTTTTCTTAATTGGTTTTGAAACACTTTACGTTTCATAATTTATCATTCTGTAAAATATTTGTGCAAAAATAAAGCGAAAAAAATTACTTTTGTAGGTATTTTTCCGTAGTGGCTCAAGTATCCCTTCACTATGGCTCAAGTATCCCCGCCATGGGGATACTTGAGCCATGATGTAAAACAAAAAATAAACATTTATTATGCATAGAAAAATAGTTCAAAATTTATTGAAAGTGGTTTTTAGTTGAAGGAAAAATATCAAATTTTCATTTTCAATATTTTATTTTATTCTAAAAAAATATAAAAAATTTAAAAAAAAATAAAATTCAAAAAATGGCTCAAGTATCCCCATCTTCCCCTATACTAGCATTTTTCAAGAGTTAATATCATGTTTATAAAATAAACAAATGTTATTCTTTCTTTATATTAATCAAGGAGAGGATTTATCCAATAAATTTCTTTTTAAAAATAAAATTATAGTATATAAAAAAAGAATTAAAGTTTGTCCTCTATATTCTATTTTCAAAACAAGATCATACTATAACAGCTGGTTATTAATCAAAATTTCATTTTCACATATGACAATAGTTTGAAAATATAAAGTTTCTCCGTGGCAACAAATAGCCATTTTATTCCAGCCTGAAAATAGAAGCATGTATTGTATTTTAAGAATAGAAGTTGAATATTAGGGGCGTACATCAATTGTATGTCATTAGAATGGATAATAATTTTCATGTTTATTTTATAGTTAAAAATTTTATTTTATTTATTTTCATAGAACTTTTGTGTTTTAAAAAGCCCCAGAAAGGACTATTGCATTGTGATTATATTATGGCTCATAATCTTATTTAAATTAAAATTTGTCATTAGCATGGACAGATATCAGTGTCATTAGCATGGATTTTCTGTCCATGCTAAAGACTTTTATATGTGCATAAATGTAACCAGTGCTTATATTGTATCCTTTATAAAGTTTAATTTTACATATAAATTTAGGTATTACATTTATTATCCCTAAAATATGCATTAAATCTGTAGGAAAATCACTAAGACAGCTTCTTACATTTTTAGTATCAGAATGTTGCTCATGTAACAAAGTTTGCTCTTTGGTAATGTTTTTATTCTCCTTATATGTATATATGTAAAATTGGAAACCATTTGCTGAAAAGGAAGGCCAATAAATATAGAAAAAAATATTTAAACAGGAAGAAAATAAAAATTTCATAATATATTTATTCCATGCAATTTGTTTTGTCATTAGCATGGCTCGAAAAATACTAATTATTTTTTTAAGTTAATTTTTAAATAATTAGCTCTGCTGACTACATGGAAAGTATACCTAATACTATATTAACAACATCTATTTTTTTCAGAAATTTTGCTAACAGTAATTTTTTTAAGATTTCATTTTTGAAATTGTCCCCTATTTTGAGAATCACCCATATATGCTAGGAGTCATTGTCCAAGTGAAGTCCTTTAAAGGCAGTTTCATTTTGTATATTATTTATGAATATAATTCTTATCCATAGCAACATCATGAAAATAGCTTTACTAAGCATAGGAAGTGTCACTGGATTGGATCATAGTATAGATTTCTTGAAAACATATTGGCTATTTGTGAGGCTTTTCTGATACATTTTATTAACTAGCTATAAAAATGGACATCTGAAATAAGATTAAAAAAATTTGAAAAAAAAAGCAGGTTTTTTTCAATAAAGACTGATTTTTTCTAATAAAAGCCAACCGGTCTGACCTTTTTTAGAAAAGGCTGGCTTTTTTGCAGCCCTGACTCAGCCTGAAATCCACCCAACCCAACAGTGAACTCAATGGGCAGCAAAAATATTTAGCACCAGGAGAAAATTTTTTGACAGGTTACAGCACAGTAAAGAAATTTTTTTACTCTGCTGTAACCTGTCAAAAAATTTGTTTTTAAATTTTTTTTTTACTTAGAATCACTTCTGTCTTTCTATAATTTTTTAAATATTAATTAATTTCTAATTTAAGTGGTAATTATTTTAAGCTACTATTTTCAATTCATATCATCAAAATATTTTAAAATGTAATTTTATTTAAACGCTAAATTATTTGAAGAAAGTTTCTGATCCAATATTTGCATGTGCATAAGGTTTTTGATTTATACAAGTCTGCCAATAGTCATCTTTTATACATAACTTTTAAACTTTCTTTTAAAAAGTATTATTCAGTTTTTTCTAACCAACCAACAATTTAGTGCTAAGGTTTCTTAGTAAAACTTTTTATAGTTGTTTTTATCAGTTATAATGCATTACAACAGTGTTTTGATAAAAACAATGAGACATGCTTTGAAATATTTGGATTTAATAACTAAGTTTGAATTTTTATAACATTATTTTAAGTATCAATGTGAAAATTTCTTTTTTCCCTTCATAAACTTTAATATAAAGTGACTGAATATTCAAGGTGCAAAGAAAAAGAAAAAAAAAAGATGGTATTGGTCAAAAATATATTACGATTGATTCATCAAAAATAAAGAAAACTTATTTGTAAATATCATAAGTCTAAACCTTAATTAATTGAAAGTTAACACATTCCATTATGCGAATGGAATACCACTAAGTTTTATTTAAAAGAGATCAACATTTAGCATTTATTTTTTAACACAAAATTTATTTTTGATCTGTTAAAAATTAATCTGCAAAGCCTAAAATAATCTGCAGTACTGTTTCTGCTACCGGCCATGGCAGGAGGGGAAAAAAAGGCATCATACCCATCGTTCCGGCATAAGCACTGCACTTATAATAAAATTTTTAACTTTTAAACTTGTATGCACCACGACATTTCTTTCTAAAAATACTGTACCACAGTACATTGCAAATAATTTCTAGCAAACCTTTTTTTTTTTTTTTGCCCACTTGATAAATAGTCTGCAGACTGTCTCAAGAATTTGCCAGGGGCGTCGGACAGATTCTCTGCCCGAGACCTTGATAATTTTAAGAAATTTGTAAAAAACTCCAAAAACTGTTTGTAAACTTTGAAAATTTTCTACAAACGAAGTTTGCGTGTTTGTTTATATTATCTGACTCTGGAAAGATAAAGAATAAGACAAACACACTTTTAAAAGTTATACATTTTTATGAAAATTAAAATTTATCAGATCATTCATAAAATTAAAGTCAAAGCTAATACACTATATTGCCATTGATTATGGGACACTTGCGATTTTAGACATTTTACTAAATATCTAGAAAAATACATGAGGAATCATCTCGAAACTCTTAGTGTATAAATATATTAGTATACGTCATACATCTCCGTGAAGATTTTTTACCGAAACGCCATAGGGGACCGTCAACAAATTAAAAAAGAATGAATATCTTTTGAATAACCCTGTCAAAACTAATGTAGCAAAAGCGCTCAAACTCTAGATTATGATTGAATGCCTTATTGTAATACACTGTGTTCATTTTTATGCAAATAGCATGCACACTCGCAGAGTAATTAAGGTTTTTATAAAAATGGTCCCAAATTTTTCCAAGTTTTTCCTTTATAATTTTCAGAGTTCTTAATATAAAATAATATTTTTTTCAGAAAATATGACAAACAACATTGCACACAGTACCCTGTAATCAGAATTAAAAAATAATAAAAATTGTATGAAAAATGAGTAGGTTTACTATATAATTTTTTACTGCGCATGCGTCAAATATATCAAAATTTCATTTGCATATTATGTTAGCTAAATGTATAGAGCAACTTTTGTAAAAGTCTCAAAATCATAGCTTGAAAATTCTGAAAGTAATCGTCTATATAAAAAGGACAAAATCCGTTGTTTCCAAAATGAAGCAAAAAAATGAGGGATTTTATCCAAATGCAGTAGTACATCCCATATTGTGTATTCTATATTGACACTAATCAATGAATATATGGATACAACCCCTCTTGTTTTTGCTTCATTTTGAGAATAATGGATTTTCGACTTATTCAATTGACGATTATTGTCAGAATTTTCAAGTTATGATTTTGTGACTTTCACAAAAGTTGCTCTATACATTTAGCTTACATAATATGCAAATGAAATTTTCATATCGTTGACGCATGCGCAGTAAAAAATTATTTAGTAAACCAACTCATTTTTTATACAATTTTCATTATTTTTTAATTCTGATTACAGGGTACTGTGTGCAATGTTGTTTGTCATATTTTCTGAAAAAAAATATATTTTATATTAAGAACTCTGAAAATTATAAGGAAAAAACTTGGAAAAATTTGGGATCATTTTTATAAAAACCTTAATTACTCTGCGAGTATGCATGCTATTTGCATAAAAATGAACAAGGCTTATTACAATAGGGCATTCAATTACAATCTAGAGTTTGAGCTCTTTTGCTACATTAGTTTTGACAGGGTTATTCAAAAGATATTCATTCTTTTTTAATTTGTTGACGGCCCCCTTTGGAGTTTCGGGAAAAAATCTTCACGGAGATGTATGACTTATACTATTATATTTATACACTAAGAGTTTCGAGGTGATTCCTCATGTATTTTTCTAGATATTTAGTAAAATGTCTCAAATCGCAAGTGTCCCATAATCAATGGCAATATAGTGTATTATCTTTCAATAATAATATATAGATAATACATTTTATATATATATATTTTTTTTTTTTTTTTTTTTTTTGCTTCTCATATCATACATATTCATATTTTTAGTTTTGCCTATTTTTAGACATAAATTAACCCTTTTGATTCAGTTTTTTTTTTTTCCCTAATTTTTAGAAGAAACTACTTACGTTAATAAAACATTAACACTAGCTATTCAAACATATTAATTAGAGTTTAACGAATGTTTCTTTGTCTGAAACATAAAATATGACAATAGGTTAAAGTAGAGTTTTTCGAGTTTTTTAGAAAATATTATATTACAACAAGATTAGACTGATATTACAACTTTAATACTTTTTGCACTTTATTACACACGATTCTTTACAAAAAGCAGGGTTGGCAAGTTTCTTCCGCAGTGGAAAAAACCGCGGAAAAAACATGGAAAAAACAGTCCGGAAGAAATAGGTTTCTTCCAAATGGAAGAAACTGTTTTTCTTTAAGAATTTACCATATATTTTCAATTTTGTAAGATATAATAAATATCTTATTCCTATAATCTAATATAAATTAATTTCATTGGACCAAAACAAATTTAATTAACCATATAGGCTAAATTAATCATTGCATCAGTTTTTCAGCCAAGATCACACGCAACACTTATCTAGAGATCTTCAACCATTGCATAAATGAAAAGAAATTTTATTCAAAATACACAAAATCAGTTAAATGTTATCCATTTCAATTTAACCAACATACATTTTTTTTATTTAAATTTCTGAAACTAGTAGTAAATAGTAGAGATTCTTTACTAATGGTAGAATGAAACCCATTTAAATAAAAGCTTTTATTTTACATCAGCTTTTATTCACATTATTTATTAATGTGAATAATGTATAATAATTACTATATTAAATAGGGATCAATGAAAAAAAAGTTTTGTTTTTGGCCTTAAATCTGAGTTTTGCCAAAAACGAGGGTGAAAATTCGGCCAGATCGAAACACTTAGTATTCGAAAAATCTTGTTTCTTCCTTCAGAAATTTTCAATTTTAGTTATTGATTTGAACTGTATCGGCTAAAATGAATGTATTGCAATGAACTTCATTGTTTATAATTATCAGTCATGATTTATCAATCATCTCATAGAAAATTTTTAATTTAAACTGCATTAGATTTCAAATATTCTTTGAGAACGTTCTAGAATAACAAATGATCATTTACAAAAATTATTATAGAAGAAAAATCAAGATGTATATACCTAAAACAAATATTTTTTAATTAAATAAAATTCGTATAATTAGATTTTTTTTTTTTTTTTTTTTTTATGTTATCATTTTTGGCCAAAAAGTAGAAAGATCACCTAAATTCGGTTTTGGCTTAAAAAACCTGTTTCGATCTATCCTCAATATTAGAAAAAAGTCATTAAAATCTTTATTTTTCTTAGTGTAGTGCAACATAGTATAGCAAAAAAGTTTTTAAGCAGTAAGCTGCTGCAATCAATTTCTCAACTTAAATTGGATAAAAGCAAAAAATTTTCAAATCCTACACTTCAGGATAGTTTAAAAGCATTTTGACATATCCATAGAATGTTTTTAGAACACTAATCTTTTAAAATCAGCATTGAAATATTCATGCTAGATGAAAAATATAAAAAATTACAAATTTATTTATTTACTGTGTTGCACAGTTTAAAATAATGCACATTTATATGAAAATAATATATTTTTATGTGAAAAATAAACAATTTGTAGGTAGTTTCTTTTTCTTTTTTTATAAATGGAACAATTAATAAAAAAAACCCATTCCATAATTAAAAAAAAAAAATCCCAGCCTCTACAGTAGTAAAAATCTATCAGCTGAAAATGTCTACTGAACCTGAAGTTTGTTATTAAAAAAATAACTTATCTTTGCAAAAATAATATTTTTAATAATAATTAAATTTTCCATTTTAGATTTCATGTATTTATTCTTTAATTCTTTTACATAGTTAATATACTTTAACTTTGAACATTTGTTTTGGTTTCTTCCATTTCTTCCAGTTTCTTCCACTGTCCTGGAAGAAATATGTTTCTTCCGGAAGAAACCCAACCCTGACAAAAAGTAACCTTTATTTTAAATTTAAAGAGTGAAATATATGCTTAAAATAAAATTGAAAATTGTGCAAATAGAATTAAGCAAATATTCATTATTATTATTATTACTAAATGTTTACACATTTATGAAGTCATATAGCAAACTCGGCATAAATTAACATTACTATGCATGTAAATAATAGTAAAAGTTTTTGGTTAAGACAAAACAATACTCAATTAAAGGACATGTATATTTATTTATTTTTATTTATAATAATATTAAGAATGAAAGAGCTAAACAATAATGTAAAGAATAAAAAATGCCTTATGGGGAGGAAAAAACAGCAATAGAGAAAAGAAAATCTGCATTGCTTCTCAGCTACGCACAGTTAGATCAAGAGAAATTTTTGCTCCTCTTAAAGAAAATACTGTCTGCCTATCCCCTTCCCTCAAAAAAGTTTGAAATAGAGCTTCTGCTCAAAAGTAGGAAGTGAATATTTAACTTGGATTTTGGTACTTGCTATAATTTTTAATTTTAAGAAATAATGAATCTAGCAGTTAAACAACAAAGAAAGATCTAGGACTTATAAGGTAATATTTGGAAAAGAAAGGATAAAACATAGATGGAAAAAAAATCTTTATATAAAAATTTAAATTTTAATGATTTATTAAATATAAATTTGTTTATTTCATCAAAACATTTATAAAAATTGACTCATGCCGTAAAGCTTCACGCATTGAAAACAAGACATTACTTAATAATATTTAAAGCCTCCAGAAAACTAAAAATAACTGCACTATTCAGACAAAATACGTGGCTAGAGATTTTTTTTTTTTCCGCACAAGAAATTAAAAACAATCAATGTACATGTTATTTTAATGATTTCAGAAAGACTAATTGTACATAAGATTCCTTTAGCATAAATAATTTGTAATTAAAAGGCCATCAAAATATTACCTACATACAAATATCTGATTGAAATTACATGTTTGGTGTCTCTCACCTGTAACAGCTGATACGCAGCACAGTCACATCTTTCGTATATTGGTAAGCACAAACAATGATTTTTTGGTAAAAGGAAACAACCAAAAATAAAATAAAACAAAAATTCTTGAAAGAAACTTCGAATTTCCGATGTAAAATCCAAAGGTGAAGACACGCTACCCGCTAAGCACCTCAGGCGAAGCTGTAAACGATCAGTATCTTCCAAAATCTAGTGTTTACGAGTTTCTGAGGAGTATTGCCAACTTTAAAAAATTGTCGCATAAATATTTATGTGTTTTTAAATTTGGAATGTAAAATAAATTTAGAAATGTTTCTTTTCCTTTCCTCTCGTTTTGTTAAAATTTTGTGATTGTTTATTTATTTTCCGTTTTAGACTGTGATGATGTTTACATTGCAAGTTCTCTTTTCTTGGTAATATTTTTTTAGGAACATATGCGATTGACATAGGAGGACAAGAGTAATTTCAGTAAGTTTGCGTCAGTTTGCGCCCTTTTAATTCTAAAAGTGCTATTACACGAGGGGTCAAAATCGCTTCAAATTCCAGGCGTCTCCATGTTATATATGGCAATAGTCGAAAAGCGAGCAATTCTCTTGTGTCGGAACGTCTTGGACGCCTGAAACAAAGCGAGACGCTTGTAACAGCCAATCAAATACTTGGAAATCCGGATGATGAAAAAGCAACTTCTCGAACAACCAATGAAATGCTTAGAAAACGAAAAAACGCAGGCGATTTTTTGTCGCTTGAAGTTTTTACGTGCAATAACACTTTAAGCATTTCTTCATGAATAACTTCAGATATAGCACTTTAAAAGTGCCATTACACGAGGGGGGTCAAAGTCGCTTCAAATTCCAGGCTTTCCATGCTATCCTCTGACTCGGGGAGTCGCTTGGAAGAGCGTGATTCTTTTGTGTCGGAACTAGAGCTGTTGCAAACCGCACATATTCGTTACTAAGTAACGAGTATTTTCTAAGATACGAAGTACTGAATTTTACTTAGAAATACGACTCGTGAGTAGTTACCAGGGACAAGGGAAGAGAAAACTGCTCCCGGAACAAAGTTTCAATTTGGCTCCTCATCCTCCCCCAACTTGATGCTAAACTCCCCAAAATGACGTTGTTGCATAAATTTAGCGCCCCTTAAATTTCTACTCCTGGGGCAATCGCCACCTTCGATCCTTCATTTCGTAGGGCGCTGGACGTTACCGAGTCAATAAGGAAAGGACATGTTTACAAACAAACGCTTCCTTCAACCAATTTACCAATTACATTTTTGCTTTAGCGATCATTACAGGAATCATCATGGCGACGTGGACCAATAATACAACAGAACCTTTAATCGCAGACAAATCAGACCAACCAGATCGCCTTGACATCTTGTGTACGATGGGAGTCAAAAAGACGGGTAGGAAATTACTGTGGATCCACAGTAATTTTGTCCACAGTGACGTCAGCTGCCCTTTCCTTATACGCAACCAAACAAAGTGAAACTAACTTCAAATGCTGGTTACGTTTGTGTAATTCATGAATGCGGCCAGACAGTCGAATGCGGTAAGATGCGAAATTGTGTTCAGACGCTAGTTAATAAGCGCTAGTTTCAGTTGTTGTCTTATTCAGTTTATGCGTATCATTCTGTTTGTATCCAGGGCCTGATTAAGGCAGGGGCACGAGGGGCAATTGCCTTTGGGCCCCCCGACTTTTGGGGGCCCCCAAGGACAGATATAAGTTTTTTGTTAAAAGGGTGTCAATTTTGATAATTTTTTATCATTTCATTTTTATAATAAACAATTATCAAAATCGACGGAAATTCTTTTTTTTTTCAATTTTAAGAGTCTCTCTTCTTCTACTCACTCTGTTTCCATACCCAATGCCTCCTTAAGGTCTCAGATTTATCCTCATATTCCTACTATCGAAAAAAACCCTTTATTCTATAATTTCTTAAAGTTGTCTTTCTTCTGCTATTGTGTATATACACTATATTGCCATTGATTATGGGACACTTGCGATTTTAGACATTTTACTAAATATCTAGAAAAATACATTAGGAATCATCTCGAAACTCTTAGTGTATAAATATAATAGTATACGTCATACATCTCCGTGAAGATTTTTTACCGAAACTCCATGGGGGACCGTCAACAAATTAAAAAAGAATGAATGTCTTTTGAATAACCCTGTCAAAACTAATGTAGCAAAAGCGCTCAAACTCTAGATTATGATTGAATGCCTTATTGTAATACACTGTGTTCATTTTTATGCAAATAGCATGCATTCTCGCAGAGTAATTAAGGTTTTTATAAAAATGGCCCCAAATTTTTCTAAGTTTTTCCCTTATATTTTTCAGAGTTCTTAATATAAAATAATATTTTTTTCAGAAAATATGATAAACAACATTGCATACAGTACCCTGTAATCAGAATTAAAAAATAATGAAAATTGTATGCAAAATGAGTTGGTTTACTAAATAATTTTTTACTGCGCATGCGTCAACGATATCAAAATTTCATTTGCATATTATATTAGCTAAGTGTATAGAGCAACTTTTGTGAAAGTCACAAAATCATAACTCTAAAATTCTGAAAATAATCGGCAATTGAATAAGTTGAAAATCCGTTATTCTCAAAATTAAGCAAAAACAAGAGGGGTTGTATCCATATATTCATTGATTAGTGTCAATATAGAATACACAATACGGGATGTTACGACTACTTTTGGATAAAATCCCTCATTTTTTTGCTTCATTTTGGAAACAACGGATTTTGTCCTTTTTCTATAGACGATTACTTTCAGAATTTTCAAGCTATAATTTTGAGACTTTTACAAAAGTTGCTCTATACATTTAGCTAACATAATATGCAAATGAAATTTTGATATCTTTGACGCATGCGCAGTAAAAAATTATTTAGTAAACCTACTCATTTTTCATACAATTTTTATTATTTTTTAATTTTGATTACAGGGTACTGTGTGCAATGTTGTTTGTCATATTTTCTGGAAAAAATATTATTTTATATTAAGAACTCTGAAAATTATAAGGAAAAAACTTAGAAAAATTTGGGGCCATTTTTATAAAAACCTTAATTACTCTGCGAGTATGCATGCTATTTGCATAAAAATGAACACAATGTATTACAATAAGGCATTCAATCATAATCTAGAGTTTGAGCCCTTTTGCTACATTAGTTTTGACAGGGTTATTCAAAAGTTATTCATTCTTTTTTAATTTGTTGACGGTCCCCTATGGAGTTTCGGTAAAAAATATTCACGGAGATGTATGACGTATACTATTATATTTATGCACTAAGAGTTTCGAGATGATTCCTAATGTATTTTTCTAGATATTTAGTAAAATGTCTAAAATCGCAAGTGTCCCATAATCAATGGCAATATAGTGTATATGTGAATAGTACTTGGTACGAAATTTATGTACACATACAATAATTATGTTTGCCCCAGTGCCCCCACTGTCTAAGTCGGGCCCTTTTAGTATCAGTTATTTTCAAATCTCAAATGATCATTTGAGATTTAGATTTCATATGGCAGGGTAGTATGGGTCCTGGAATTTCACGACCAGAGAATTTTTTGTACCAGCATTTTTTCAAAGAAAATCTATTCTTAAATAAGAAGAAATCTCGCGCGTCTGAACTAGATTTATTTTTTAATTAAAAAAAATACTGATATTTCACCTGGAAAATAACAGTTATTCGTACGAACCATGTATGGGCTTGTTGATTCATTTATTTCTTTTATTATGGAAAGAAAAAGAAGTAAACTGTGGATATATTTTTCTGAAGCGTCAAATGATAAACAAAGTGGGATTTATATTTATGCCAAGTATGCTAAGTATTCAGTTAAAGAAAGTTCAACAACAAATAAAAGAAAAAAAAAAAAAAAACACGTATTGGTAAAGCATTGTTTATCATATCCAGCTCCGTGCGAAAGAAGGGAGAAGGAAGCGGTCGCATCGGACGTGGAAATTTAGTGGGTGCCAAATTTATACTACCGACGTCATTTTTGGCCTGTCACAAGAAAAAGTTTGGAGGGGGGGGGGGCGCCAATATTAACTTTGCCTCGGGCGCAATTTTCTCTTCGCACGTCCCTGATCATATGCAAAGGCAGATTTAGTCCTCAATTCAGAAAGAGGAGGGGGGGGGGTCACATCACTTCATGATCAATTATTATATAGAAGGTTATTTTTAAATTAAAAGTGACGATTTTTCTGATATTTTTATTAATTCATTTTTATTCATAAATACAAAAAAAAAAAAAAAAAAACTGCATTAGTATTTTAAAAAATAAAATAATTTACACTAGTCAGAAAACGCACAGATTATAAAGTTATGTTTTGATAGTAATTAAAAATATTTTTAATTATTTTTCGGCGCGACTGAGTTTTAACCCCCTTCTTGGCGCGTTTCCAAAATATCGCCACATTGGCGTGCTTTTGCGTTTTGTCTCCCGGAGCGGGATTTAAGTCCAGGAGACACTACGCAATACAAAGCTTTTAGAAGAATAAAAATTCTTTCTCAGGGCGGCTCCGCCCCCCCCCCGGCTATAAATTTCATTAAAACATGTATAACATCAAAACAATTCCGTTCAAGGAACAAATAAATTGTACACATACCTTCTTTTAAAAACAAAACCAGCCTTTTTAAAATAAAAAAAGAAATTAATAATAGATTTTCTAAAGAAATATACTAAGCTTTGAAGTCAAATAACGTTTTTCTTTTATATTTAATATGAAACTAAATAACATTAAGATTGAAAACATCTAAAATACTAAAGCAAGGCATAAAACACTTACTTTTAACTACAAAGCACAGCTTCTACATTCAAAAAACAATAGAAATGTAGAAAATACTTCCTTTTAAATACAAAACAAAGGTTTCTAATTAAAAAAATCACTCGTATATTCCCCCCAAAAAGTTTACTCATTCGATGTTACTCTTCGAAATCCAACGGCCTCTAATGAGACACAAGAAATTTAATTAATTTCAAGGCACGAGACTTCAAACTTTTAAATGTTTCTCCTCTCTCGTCCAATAAGAAAACTAGAAAAGAAAGAACGAACGGAGCATGCGCAAGCCAAGAGCGAAATCTCTCCGAATCTAACGAGGGTTGTCAAGAAGAGCAACACCTAAATGGAAAAGAAAGCAAGGCATGGCGCAGTCATCGCGCGTCAAAAAAAAAAAAAAAAAAAAAAAAAAAAAAAAAAAAACGTCGCCAAGAAGTGGGTTAAAACTCAGTTTACCCTAGTGATGGGCGATTTCGATTTTTTAAATCGATTTAATCGATACTACGGCCAACTCGATTTAATCGATACTTTAAAATTTTTAATCGATTTCTCTGAAGATAATATAATTTTCATTTTCCTTCAAAAGTCGAAGATAAAATTGTCGGATGTGCCAATTCCAAAATTTCAGTGTATTAGTTTCTAAGATAGAAGAATTAAAGAAACCTCAGAACCTCCTCCCCTCCCCCCCCCCCCGTGCAAAATAGCGTTTTTTTGTTGAGTGATGTGCGCCAAAAATTGATCAAGATCAATTTTTATCAGGTACCAGCTGAATCTGAATTTTGATGAAAATCCATGAAAGCGCGAGATACAGCTATTGCGAAATCATAAAAAAATGCAGCATATCAGCGCCACCTGTAGGGGAATTTACACCAAGAACTAAATAACACTAATCTATGTCAGGGATTTACTGAATCTGAATTTCGATGAAAATTCGTTCTTGAGATAGCGCTATTGCGTTAAGTATGAATAATGCAGTATAGCAGCGCCATCTCTTAAGCGATTTCCACCAAAATATAATTAGCATCAAATAATATCAAGGACTAATTGAATCTAAATTTTTATGAAAGTCCGTGCATTAGTTCTTGAGATAAAGCTAAAATGGAAACGGGCGTGCGAAAAGAGAACTGCGCCCGGTTCAAAGTTCCAATTTAGCCCCCCCCCCTATTAACTTTTTCTTGTGATAGGCTAAAAGTGATGTTAGAAGTAAAAATTTAGCGCCCTTTAAATTTCCGTGCTCGGAACGACCGCCTTCTTTCGCCCCCCCCCTTTCACATGGCGCTGAGTGGAAATTGTGAAAAATTCAGCATAGCAGCGCCATCTGAGAAGCAATACACATCAAAATGAAAAAAAAAACATTAATTTATGTCAAGGACTAACTGAATCTGAAATTTGATGAAAATCCGTGCATTCGTTATTCAGATATAGCTATTGCACAAATCGCAAAAAATGCAACATAACAGCGCCACCTGTTAGGCTATATACACCAAAAATTAATTAGATTCATTTTATATCAAGGTCAAACTAAATCTAAAGTTTTGTGGAATTCCGTACATTTGTTCTTGAGATAGAACAATCAGAAATTTTTGTCATATACAGACTCACAGAGTGACAGACACACTGACAGATATTTCTTAAAAATCATAAAATCGTATTAAAGACCTTTTAAAATATAGAAACCCACCTAAAACGGGAAGTCGAAATTTTTCACGAATCTAATACTCTCTTCTTGTAAAGTTACAAAAGAAAGTAAAAATGTAAAATCGATTCTGCGCGTAAGATCGGTCTTTAGATTCGATGTCGATCTTTAGATTCAATTTCGATTTTTTTTTTTTTTTTTTTTTTTTTTTTTTTTTCTAGGCTAAATCAGTGTTGAATGCAGGTATTTTTCTGCGACTCCGGAGGAAGGTATCATGTTTTACAGCTCTGTAAGAGGGGGGGAATAGCAATTTGTGCATTAGAAAGCATAAAATCTCATAACTTCTTGGGGGCCTGCGGGCCCTGCGGGCCATCCCATTAATTCGACACTAGGTTAAATCGTTATATTTTTGTTTAGAAGTCCAGTTATTTGAAGTATTAGTTTATTATGCTTTATTTTTCACGCTCGTCTCTTCTAATTCCCACCTTCCGCGTCAGTTTTAACTTACAGGGTCGCTCGAAATATGCATACAGTTTTGAAAATGTCCAATTCTCGGTCTGTTTTATTTTAGATCCACATTTTAAATCCTTGACGAAAGATAAATACAGGGTCGCCCTTCCGCCCGTTTGGGGTTTATCTGCGCCCCACCGGGGGGCATATTTTTTTGTTTCTTCAAAAGAAACAAAAAAAAAATGCTGAGGGGATGCTTGCACCTTCCTCCTATATACACCTTAAAATTTCGCTCATTTAATTCTCTACCATTTTTAACTTAAAAGTTTAAGCTACATGGTACCCTCCAGAGCTGTGGACTCCTCCCCCCCTGTCGGTCACTCACCTAATTTTGCTTATTTCTTCACTTCATTTCAATCTTTAAAAGGCTATTACTGCTTCTATAGGAATTACAGTGGGGAGAAAAATTCTAGTATAGCTAACCATTTCTCGCCGTTCTTTTTACTATTCCAGTTTCCCGATTTTCCCTATAGGACCTTTTTTCGGGGGGGGGGCAGAGGGGGGGGTTTCTCATTTCTTGATACAATGTGTCTATTGAAAGCTTATGCTTCATACATTACAAATCTAGCATAAGAAATTTTCTCCCATCATTTCAAGTCACGTTACGGACCCATAATGTGTTAAAATTTTAAGTTTTCAAACTTCGGAAAAAAAATGATATATATCAGCGTAATTGGGGTTCGAACCAACAATCTTTTGATTGCACACGTAATCCCTAAGCTTATTGGCCACCGAGTACTCGCTATTATTTCTTTAGATTGTCATCTTTAAATTCGTAATATTTTTTGAATGGAATGTCCGATTTGAATAATTCAAAAAGTAATCTACAGATATTGTAACAGGCATTAATACAAAATGATTTATTTGAATAAGGATTAAGGTATCGATAGTATGGTCTAATTTTGGTTGGTGTATTTATCGCGTTTTAAAATGTAAAAAAGTAGTTATAGTGAGTTAACTACAATAGCTGGACATATAGTATCGCGCGTTTTTTTTTTTTTTTTTTTTTTTTTTTTTTTATAGATATTGATATGTTCTTTAATATTATAGAACTTTCTTTTTTTATTCTTTTAAAAGTATTTCCTGACGATTCAACATTATATATCCTAACGATTCAAAAAATACTCACGTAATTGTTCAAGGTTTCACTTCTGTCGGCACCCTCAGAGTGTCACTATTTTTTATTTTATTTTTTTCATGTTCGCCCATCCTAACCCCCCCCCCCTTCCTCACCAATCTTAACTTACAGGATCGTTCAAATTATGACTGCGATTTCAAAAAAGTCTAATCCTCGTTCTATTTTATTATAAATCCATATTTTGAAACCTCAACAAAAGATACATTTGGGCCGGGGTCACCCTTCTGTCCGTTTGGGATTTACCTTGCCCCCTGGGTGGGAGCATATTTTTTGTTTCTTCCTCACCATCTCATGTAACATATCATTATAAAGCTTTTATCTCCTCGTTTTTTTCTGTTACTACTCCTCTCTTCACCTAGTTACATGCTCTTGGCACTTTTTATAGTTTCAAAGAGTGCATGTTTTCCGCGGGCCAGCCCATGAATTCAACACTAAGTTAAACACTATATTTTTGTTTAGAGGCTCAGTTATTTGGGTTATTAGTTTATTATGTTTTTTTTCCAAGTTCGTCCGTTTTAATCCCTCCCCTCCCCCCTCCTTCCTCGCCAATCTTTACTAAATGGGCCGTTCAAAGTATGCATGTAAATTTTAAAATCTCCAATTCTCGTTCTATTTTATTGTAAATCCTCATTTTGAAACTTCGACAAAAGATACATTTGGGCTATGGTCGCCCTTCCGTCAAGAGTGGGGTTTACCTGCCCCCTTGGGTATGGGGCATAGTTTTTGTTCTTCCAAACTATCTCGTGTAACATTTGGTTGGCATTAGAAAAAAAAAGTTTTTTTTTTGTCTATACTCCTTGTTCCCCATCCTAGTTACACGCTCTTGGCACTCTTTATCCTTGGTTTAATGCCAAGTTACTCAGTGTTGTTGTTAGTTGAGTTATGTCTCTCAAATTTGTCAAAGTTTTTGTGTAAGTGACAATCATTTTAAATTTAAAATTCTTATTATCCGACTCTAAAATCTGCAATAGCTTAATTCTATGCCTCCCTAAATGGGGATGGGGAGGTGGGAGGCAGTCATTACGGTCTTCCTGATTGTCTAAGTTTTGGAATTAGTAATTTGGATCTTCTCTGTGTGAATCTGAATATCGAAATATCGATTCTAGTATCGATTCTAGAACTGAGAAATCGATTCTTATTATGATCGATGTTGTTTTATACGATATCGATTTTAATCGATTCTCAAAATTTCCAGAATCGCCCATCACTAGTTTACCCTATTTTTCTAGTTTGTTTATTGTGTTAATTATTATTCCACTTACACACATTGGAATTACGAATTGTTTTCGTTGATAGTGCATCATCCTTCGTACGAAAATTCGCTTTTTTTTGTAGGGTAGGATAGCCGATAGCTTATAGAGGTCATACACTATCTACCAATAAGTATTTGGAAACTTTCAATTTTTGACATTTTCTCAAATATTTAAAAAAATAATTGTCGGGTTCTCCAGGAACTTCAGGATTATAAAGATTATGTTTGACCTCATATTTATCACCATTCATTTGATAAGCAGGGCAATTAGGGGGCCGTCAAAAAATCAAAGAATAATAGAAATATTTGGGATCACCCTGTACATGAAAATGCACGAAATGCTTTATAGCTGCAGAATACAAATATGTGGATGCTGTACAACATGTACATTGATTTTTGTAAGAATAGCATGTATATTCACAGAGAAAGAGCGATTTTTTTGAAAAATTCAAAAAATTCTGGTTTGTTTTTTGTTTATATCATGCAATGTCTACGACCAAATTTAACGCGAATTTCTGAAAAATTGGCAAAAGGCGCAATTGGAATTTGGATAAACTTAATATTTTATGAAATATGAGTAGTTGTATGAAATAATTTTTATCTGCGCATGCGCGAAAGATAAAAATGATATTTTTACATTATTTAATAGTCAATTCTATGGAGTAACTCATAAAAAAAAAATCCAATCAAATATCGTGAAAATTAAAAAAGATATCATTATTAATAGTAAACTATTTTTACTGTACTCTCTAAAAACAGCTGAATGATAAGGGATTCTCCACAAATTGACATTTTTTATTAACTGACAATTAGGAAAAAATTAGTATTTAATGAATACAATATCTAATACAATATTGCTGCTAATAAGTATCTTGACACTTGTGATAGAAAAGAAAAATAGCTTTTATTCACACTGAGGGCCAAATCTAAGAGAGGGGGGAGGGCATGTGCCCCGCGGGCCAAGACGAAAGGGTGCCAAATGTAGATTTTGTCTGGCGATATTTTTCCATGTCTATGTTTAGCATGATATTGTTAAAATCGTCTTATCTGGGGCAGGGCCTTAGCTAGGAGTGAACAATAGGGGGAGGGGGCTCATAATATTTTTCTCTTCTCTTTGATGCAGAAAGATAAATTAGTGCATTATTCACATTGTAGGTATTATGTTTCTTATTAAACTGTTGTAATAACTTCATTTTATCCTAAGAAAAGTATATGATGATTAAAATTTTGAGTGTATGACTGGTGCAAAATTAAATCCCATGTTAACTTCATAAGTACAAATAGGATGAGGGAGTGTTGAAACACTTATTTTAGATACAATTTAGTAATTTTGCAAAACTCTGAAAACTAAATTAGATTTTTGAACAGAATTTTTTTTTAATTTTTGGAAAAGAAATTCATTTAGTGACCTTGGAATCTTTTCCAGCGGGGGCTCAAAATATTTTAAGGGGGGCTGAGCCGCCCATAGCGCCCCCTTAGCTACGGCCCTGATCTGGGGAATGCCAAAGCATAGAAGAATCTAATGATGATGGCATAAAAATCCTGTATAAAGAATTTTAATTTTTTTTTTTTGTTGTTGTTGTTGTTTCCTATTCGGTTTTACGATTTTAAGATATTAATTTTTAACAAAGCAGATTACGTTGTTCAGTATTATATATCTTAAGTTTTAAAATAAGTCGGTTATTAATAAATTTTGGAAATATTCTTTGTAAATGTACTTTGCGAACAAGGGGTGGAGGGGGGGGGGGAGGTCTCCAAAATCCACTTTTGCCTTGAAATAAAAAGGATGATGACATAAGGATCCTTAAAGCCGAATTTTTTTCGATTCGGCTTCAGGACTTTAATGAATCAATATGTGACAAAGCAGATTACGTAGTTTAGTATTGCACTATCTACCATTGAGCATTTAAAAACGTTCAACTTTAGAATTTTGTCCAATATTTAAAAATTTACTTGCCGGATTCTTTTTAAATTTCAAGATTTTAAAGATTATGTTTGACCTCATATATATCAAAGTTTCTTTAATAAGGTAGAAAATTCGGAGACCGACAAATATCAAACAATAATAGAAATATTTGGGAACACCTTGTACACTGAAATTCTTGAAAAGATCTATTGCTGCACAATACTGGATAGTGTAAAATATAGCCTCCATTTTTTCTAAAAGTAGCATTTACATTCATGGACGTATAGCGATTTTTTTTAAGTGCAATTGAAATATAAATATATTAAGTATTTTTTAAGTTTGACACATCTTCAACTGTAAAAGTATAAAATTGACAAGCCTGAATTGAAGGTATTTGGAATCGAATAGCCGCTTTCATTTTTGGTAAATAATACTTGCATAATCTTGTTGAGAAATAACAAATTCTTGTCAAATGGTTGCAGATTTTTCTCCTTTTCCATGCTGTCGCTCCCGGAAATTCTATTTAAAACTCTAACTTTGACAGTATTTTCTTAAATTGCTTGTATCAAAAAATGGATAACGCCATTCGAGTACATAGTTTCAGAATAGAAATACTTGCTAATCTTATGCATTTCCATAATAATAATAATAATAATAATAATGTATTCAAAAATGTTTCAGAAAGTATCTCTTTTGGATATGAAAATGAATTTGGATTTGGATTTGGAATCTTTAATAAATTGATATAGAATATTTTCATAAATCTACTTTTATAACCATTTAACGAAAAAATAAAGCAGAACGCGTTTCGAGCCACAACAATAACAGCTCTTCATCAGTTGAACCAACACGAGTCCGTAAGTGTACAAAATAGCTCGAAACATACCCTGCTTTGTTTTTTTGGTTAATGGTGATTTTTACAAAGTGTATTATTCTGATTATTAATTATCGCCAGTGTTATCAGTGTTTTTTTTACTACTTTTATTACACAGTTTCAAAAGTTACGATGTTTATAACTTTCTTTTACTTACCCATCATACGTAGTATAGGGTAAGTCTTGCAATCGTTTTGAAAATCGAAAATTTTTTTTTGACGGATTTACACGTTTTAGATAGTGGAGATTCCGAAAAACATATTTTTAGAAAAATTTTTTTGCCGTCCGTCTGTCTGTCTGTCTGTAAACGCTCTATCACCCGAAAAAATTGAGATAGAGACTTGAAATTTTGTATGTAGTTAGTATGTAAGAATGGGACGAAGCCTATTTAATATCAGCAACCTTGATTATCTGGAACTAATTTTTTCGGACCCTCGAAAAATTCGTTCTGATGAAAGGTACATAAAAATTTTCGAATTTTTTTGTTCTAAGGAATGGACGTAAAAGGCAATAAAATAACACACATTTTACATATAGAACGAAGTCGATCGGATTACTAGTTGCCGAGATATTTGTTATCCTGTTTTCCACATTCTTCGATTTTTCATGACCCTGTATTTCATTCAAATTTCAATTCAGAGGTATATTTTAATTGGAAATGAGACGCTTAATCCGACGCAGTTAATTGTTAGTTAATATAATTATTATTTTTGAAGTTATAAAGATGTTTCTTTTACGCAGTTCGGTACTACTTGAGTAGTTTGGCGTTTTATATAATTTGTCGAAATTGGTACATCAGCAGTTCTTTAATATAGCATTACTTTGTATATTAACAATATTTAAATTTTGTTTATGAATTGCAATGCATTGATGGGTAAGTATTACGGTGGCCCCCAACGACTAGTTTTTCTTTTATGGCCCGTGGAGGAGGTCTAGAAAGGAGGTGGTCGCCCCGGGCGCGAAAATTTAGAGGGTACCAAATTTGTACTACGAAGGTTTTTTTTTTTGCCCTGTCAGTAGAAAAAGTTGGGAGATGGAGCGCCAAAGTGAAACTATGCCCCGGACGCAGTTTTCTCTTCGTACGCTCCTGTTTCAAGAGCAGGGGGGGGGGAGTCATGACCACCGTGACCTCACCGTTGGATCCGCCACTGATCATACGCTATTTCCCAGAGCTTGCAGATTTAGCAAAAAGTATCTATCCTTGATGTCTCTATCAGTATCATCTAAAAGAATTTTTTCAAAATCAGGTTACATATTATCCGAACGGCCCGCTTCATTAAAACCAAAAAAGAATGAAAAAAATATTTTTTTTAAACATAAATTTTTTTTTTTGAAATAATAAAGCGAGTGATGTATACTATTGTTTTTAAGATGTTAAAGTCTAAAACAAAACACATTTCTTTTAAATGTTTTGAAAATTTTCAAGCGATTTGTTTGCATTTTTTAAGTAAAACTTAGAAACTTCATTAAATGTAAGTTTTACCAAAAGATGGCAGCACATAACAGATGCGAATTCTACTAAAGGGCTTTTCTGTATGGTTTATACAGTTTTGTAGTACGTACGATGATTGTTAATGTATCTGATTTCTGAACAGTAAGGAAAGTAACGAATAACGATAACTTTCGAATGGATAGCGAGTCCGAAAAAAGCGATATCATACGGGTATTTCTTTTGTCGTTATTTTTACAGCCTAGTCGGAACGTCTTTGACGCCTGAAACTAAGCGAGCCGCCAGTAGGAGCCAATCAAATACTTTAAAATCCGGATGATGTTAAAACTTTTTTTTGACAGTGAATGAAATGCTTAGAAAACGAAAAAACGCAGGCAATTTTTGTTGCGTGGATCTGATTGGCTGAAAGCAAAAGGACGTACTCCAAATGCCACTTCTTAAACTTTTCGCTTGACCAATCAAATTTTGTTGTTTATGAAGATACTCTATTTAAAATTAACAGTTGCATATGCGAAAATCGAGCTGAATTTTTCCTTGCTGCGTAATCGAATCGCTTTGTTAACTGTCAGCAGCATTTCGTCTGGTTTCGTGATTTGAAAGTTTATTTTTGTTTTCAGCTTTAAAATTTAGTCAAGTATCTTTTAATCGATAACATCTTTCCTCATGGGAATAAAGATTATTGTTCCAGGTTCAATTTATAGAAAAACTTATGCATGTTTTAAACTTTGATTTCACATTTCTGTGTTTTTAAAAGTATTTTTTGCTTATTTAAACATTCTAAATGTTTCTGTTATTTGAAAGTAGCGTTTTATTTTGATCTGTTTCTCTTTAAAGTATGATTTCACTTTAAGGGTCATGGTAAAATTATTCAAGTACTTTTTAACTGCTTTAGTTACAATGTCACTAACGGAATTCATGAGCAATTCATTTATAAGGTACTAGGTTAAACGTATCTGTAATGGTTATCGTCCAATGTTTTAGCCTGAATCACTGTTGTCAATCAAGTCAACTAGGAATCAAAAATACTGTTTAGCAATTCTACCTTTTCTCATTAAAATTTTTAATGAATAAACTATTTTACTTTCTTATTTTATACATGTAAGTTATCTTCATGCAAAAATCTCTTTTTCAATAGAAAAAAGAAAGTATGAATTTTATTTGCTAATGGTCATCTACAAAATTTCATTTACTTTTAAGGTTTTATGATTAGTGTCCATTTCTGGAATGATTTATCAACAACTTCAACTATTACTTTCATAAATTTTTGGGTTAGGTACTATTTAACTCGAAGGGTTAAAGGATCTCAAAGAAAGGGTCTAAAAGAATTTTATGTAGAAGACCAGTGATGGTACCTGTGAATCAGTAAATTCTCATGATCACTGTTATTGTTTAAATTTGTCAATAGCTCTGGTTTTAAATTTGGCAATAACAAGCTCCAGCTTTAAATCTCTATAGCGCCGGCTTTAAAATTCAATAAATGTCATTAAATATCAAAAACCTTGTTTTTAAATTTCATGCTGGTATGCTTCAAAATATTTAATTTTCTCTTTTTTTCCCATAATTATTACTTAATAATGAATTAAATTATGGTTAAATACACCATTCCATTATACAAGTACTACTTTTGATACTCCTTTAAAAATCTGGAATTTTGAAGAATCTGGTACGTTCTCAGTTGCGATGATGCCAGATTTTAGAAGTTATATTGTATAGGAAAATACATAAAAAGTATTAAGGCACAATGCATTTACAAATAATGCACTTTATATGTGTTTTGTGCTCATGAAGATAAAACAAAAAATGAAAACATAATGGAATGCATTAGCTTTGTCATATAAGAATCTTTAAAAAAGGCAAGAAATTTAGTAATGCTTTGATCAATATGGTACATGTATATTTGCGTTTTGCATCTATAAAAAAAAAAAAAAAAAAAAAAAAAAAAAAAAAAAAAATCACTGAATGGTGCAAGCTTGTCATGCATGAATCCAAAAAAATATAGGAAATCTGGCAATACTGCAATTAGCATAATGCATGTATGAGTGCTTCACATACAGATAAACACACACACACACAAATATATATATATATATATATATAATACCATTAAAAGTAGACAAGATTCACCAATGGATTTTATCAATAAAAGAATTAAATTGAATTATAGTAAACAATATTAACCATATATATATATATATATATATATATATATATATATATATATAAAGATCAGGGTACTTCTAACTACTGGAAAAGACTGCTATAATAAAAATGATAGACTGCTGTTTTCACTAGTCCCTACTAAGTAATTGTGCTTTTCCATACAGATGTTGATAAAGTCTTTCCAAACATTAAAATTTTGAATTTTTTTTTCTGGAAATTGTACTTCTAAAATTAACGGCTTAGGACTCTGCTGCAATGGACTCTTTATTTTGTGTAAAGGTTTTTGAGATATTGACTAACAACAGGTTTAATGGAGGAACCTCAATGTAAAATGATGCAACATAGTCAGAAGATTAGTTATTACTTGGTTATCCTGTCGACCAAAAAACTATCGCCAAACTATAAAATTAAGTGCCAATAATGAATGATGGTGAAAATGTCACATTAAAACCTCATTAAATGATTTTTATTTCGACTTTTTATTTATATTTTTATTAATGTTCTACTAATTATTTGTTTTTTCGTTATTTAAAATAAAAATTATATCAACATGTATAATTTGGCTATTAGTTTGGCGATTTGTATAATTCAGGGGAAATTGGTCGACTGGATAACCAAGTAGTACCAAAAATTGTTTCAGGGAATAAAAGTTCAGCATATAATATACTAAAAAATTCAATCAGTTTAAGTTTTGTTTTATGCATATTAGCTCAAATTTAATGTGTATTTTTTCTGTATAGATAGATCTATAAACCATCAAAATATAAAAGAAATTTGAGCTTTATCTTACCTTCCCTTGTTAGTAATAATTTTCATTTGAGAAAATTTTAGCTCTAGAGCAGTGGTTTTACCAACCTGTGGTACATAGCAAGTCTGTTAAAGGTACATGAAAAAAAAAAAAAAAAAAAAAAAAAAATCGGCGATGACAGAAATTGCAAAAACCTTAGAAATGACAATATAATTTGTATCAATTTATTATATGTTTGTGGTAAGAAGATTACTAATAAAAATATGTTTACATTATTTAGTTGACTAGTGAGGGGTGAAGGGAGGGGATGTTTTTATGGGAAATTGAAGTACAGTAGAACCCCGATAATTCGGATTAATTGGGACCAGACCCAATCCAGATTATCCGGAGAATGAGAAAAAAATGAAAAAAAAAAAAAAAAATTGTAATTTAAGAAATTACCCCAACCATTTGAAAAATGTTTCACTCGATACATTCATCTATCATTTTAAGCTAAATACCAGTTGTTTTATTGTGTATTATCCGTGCCACTGCTATAAATGACTTTATACATGCTGCAATTTGAAGGTACGGTTCGTTTAAGTTATATCACTCTATTGTCGCCAAGCATAAAAGTTGGCGACGAAAGAAACATTTCAAACTATTTAACATTGTTGGTGCAAAAGTAATCATTATTAAAATACAGCTTTGGCATATACTGTTATACTTGTAAGACTTTGGCATATATTGTTTGATTTTACAGAGCAGAATTTTGGTGATGGAGGTTTTAAACCAAAATCGATCGCAGCACATGCATCTGTGAATGGGTCCATCAGACATCGAATCAAAAAAGTTTTTTCCCAGTTTTTCCCAAGCCGATTGCTTTTTAGTTTTCTTTTTAGGTGGTGGAAAATCAAGAGTAATAGCTATAACATTTTCCGGCTTGTTAGAATCACTATTGGCACTCAAATTTTCCTGGTTAGAACCGACCGATAGTAAAACGCCATGGCTAGTGGATTGGTCGCCCTGGCGACATGATGTTTTACAATTAATCGGTTCGGCATTAAATTGCTTCCTTTTTCGTGATCGCCTTTCAACACGTAATTGGTTTTCAGCGGCTCAATAATCTTTTGATTTTATCATTTTCTGCATTGAAAGACGTTTTTGCGCCAAACCAAATACAGTATTACTCAGTTATCCCGTCGACCAATTTCGCCAAATGATACGAATCGCCAAACTAATAAGCAACTTATACATGTTGACTAAATTTTTATTTTAAATAGCAAAAGAAGAAATAAAAATCACTTTATGATTGTTTAAGTACGCGTATTGTGTTTAATATCATTGAATGCGATATTCACGTTCATTCATTTCTTTGGCTTCGGCTTTTTCCGTATCTGTTAATTTCCGTCTACCCATTTTTAAATTTGTTAGTTTTCTCCTTTATTACAATGATTTTAACCATTTTAATTTACTATTCAAATAAAAATTCTTCTAAAAGTAAAGAATTTAATTTAAATTCAAATAAAAACTCTTCTAAAAGTAAAGAAATTAATTTAAATTCAAAAGTGGTAACATCATTCAAAAGTGGTAACATCATTCAAAAGTGGTAACATCATCGGGTTCATTCTCCCGAAAACAACAACCATTTTTCAAATGGTTAATAAAACATACTTACAGAAAATCACCTTTATATTAAACATACTGAATATTTACAGACAATAAAAATGTTTATTTTGTAATTATAAAATCTGCTGCTGTACCAGTTTTGCATAACTTTTGCAGACCGCACGGTCACATATTCACTTGAACATAGTTAGTTTGTTAGGTGTAGTCTCCACCTGATGTTCATAATATACCATTAATTGTAAAAATGATTTGTTACTTCATAATGGCTTAGGACTTTAGGTTGATCATCATTGATAATAGTGTTTTCGTCTGAATCATCTTCTCTTTCAACTTCTTCATTAGTACATAAAGTGATTATTTTCTCATCTGTAAATGAGGCGTAAACTTAAAAATTTTTTGCTTCATTTCAATTGCTAATGTTGGTGATATCAGCATCTCAGGAATTATTATTATTATTAACAAGCTCACAAAATTTTCAGGTGTAATTTCCCTTTCATTCTCCCTTCTGTTTCAAGCTTGCTTGTTATTCAAGAAATTACAATTTGTAGAACATAAAATCTTCCACGACTTTCGGAGAGTACTCTCAGCAATCTTCTTGCAGACTTTAAATGATGCATTGTTGTTTTTTGAAAGGTAAGACCAAAGAGTTAAAATGTAAAATATTAAGGTATTCTTCCAAAAATATTTCAGAAAATACTTTTTTATTCAGAATACGAAAATGAAATGAATTCAAGTTATCGAAATTTTGCCGATCCCTTATCAAACTTAAAAACTGACCAGACTGATCCAGATTATACGGAGATCCGGATTAACGGGGTCCGAATTTGCGGGGTTCTACTGTACTCTGAATTGGATGTTTTTTATGGGGGATGGAGGTACTCTGAATTGAAAAGCTTAAGAAAGGGGAACATGGAAGAAAAAAGGATAAAAAATTCTGTTCTAGAAAAGTCATTTTTACAGTACCATTAGAAAATTATAAATATGAGGTTCTAAGGACAAATTACATTTATTGTCTAATAAATTTGCACTACCAGTGGCCGAGTAGTTCTGCCTCCAAAACTGATAAATGGTAGGTGCTGGGTTCGAACCCAATCGCGACTTTTGGCCTAACTGTTTGGAGTTTTCCATGCTTTTCTTCAAATCTTGGATTTCCTTGCGTAAGTATGGATTAGGTTCCCTTAAAAAGACCTCCACGGAGGGCCTATATCCCACATGTACATAATTCGCCGACATAAACACAAACAAACAAACAAGTCTAATAAATTTCATGCATAGCTGAATGTTAAATAATTTAGTATTGCTTTTTATTGTATTGATTGCTGGAATATAAGGCAAAGTTCCAACAATGAGTTTTAACTTTTCAACTGAGTGAAAAATATCCCGATCAAGATTCAAACCAGGAATCTTTTATCTTAAGCTTCTAGTATTGTGCCAAATGAGCTATACTGTGAAAATTTGGCCATCACATTTTCAATCTTTTGTCTAGGATAGGTAATTGAGTTGGCAGAGTTTTGGCAGCTTAACCCTTTTCGGCACAGGCAAAATCTGTAATAAAATGAGAAATTATCGACTGACACTGGAATTCAGAAACGAATTTTTTAGATATTTTGAAAGCCTTAATTTAAGCTTTTATTGTAAAAGCAAAATTTTAGTAAAATATTACTGGTGCTGTTTGTAAGTTTGGAATTAAAATTAGGTATCCCAGACCGGCACAGTGTGCCGGAAAGGGTTAAACCAATAAGGTCACTGGTTCAAATTCTAATCAAGACACTGTTTCTACCTATTTGGAAAATTACAACAGTTTAACAATCAGAATAATTGTGTTAAATTAATAAAAAAGTGCTTAATAAGTATTAAAACAGTGTTTAACCCCCTTCAATCCCGTATGGAATAACTCTATAGAAATTTTTTCCACTAGTAGATTATATAATAGAACTAATTTTTTTTCTTTATTGATATTTGCATACTTTCTTTTCTAGCTCTGGGACATGAAATAATTTCTGATCATTTTAGACCTATACATCGTTCAAGGCTTTCTGCTGAAGTATGTATGAAAATTTAATGTATATGATTATAAAAATATATTCTGTTCATGATAAGTTGACTGATAACCTTGAAAAAACTTTTGATGCTAATGGTAAAGAAAGAAGTTAATAGACACAAATAGAGAAGAAACTAATATATATAAATGAAAGACTAGGTTGTGTTAAGGGTGTGTTTCGATTCAAACTGCCTATTTTCCGATTTATTTTTTAATTCATTTTTTGCTCTCAAATACAAAAAACTTTCAAAATCTCTTATTTGGAAAGTACACAAGGTGCCGTGATTGTCGATTCTTTGATAAATGCAGAAAATATTGCAAAACAAGCAATCAAAAACGGCATTTCGAAATGATTTTTCCCAAGCTTGAGATCTGTGAACGAAAAAAAACGGTCATAATGATAAGGTAATTGTTTATAACTCAAATTCTAATGAATTGAGCGTAAAAAGACATCACACGGCACCTCATACGTCCCTTCAAGAATCCCCTCAGCAAGTTTCATGTTTCTACTTTAAAAAATGTGCCTGAAATTGTATCGGAAAATTTCGTGCTGTTGAAGGTGGAAAAGCGTTTTTTCGAATACACCCTTAATTGCTAGTTGTGATTTTCACCAAGATTAAAAATTAAATTCGATGCTACTTGGTTATCCCGTCAACCAATTTCACCAAATTATACAAATTGCTAAACTAATAGCAAAATTATACATATTGGCATAATTTTTAAATAAATAATGAAAAAACAAATAAGAAGTTGAATATTAATAAAAATACAAATGTAAAGTCCAAATAAAATCACTTAATGATGTTTTAAACACGTGTATCATCTTTAATGTCCTTGAATGTGACATTCATGATCATTCATTATTGGCATTTAATCTTATAGTTTGGCGATGGCTTTTGGTCGACAGGATAACAAAGTAGTACCTTAAATAGATATAAATGTGTGTTATTTATTGCCAACTTATTGTACAGATGAATTATAATTATCCCTTGTCATTAATCTTTTTTCTAGGATAAGTGAGAATTTTTGCAATTTCTTTGTATTCACTTTCAGTTGGAAATAAAGGATGAAAAACGCTGCGCTGGGCTTTAAGCAAAGATTTCTCTATCTCTTAATCCTTACCAGCGATGAAAAATAATTTGTATGTGTCAATATAGCAGAGTGAAGAATAGTTTAGTCACTCAAAACAAACATGATTTTGAAAAAAAAAAAAAAAAAAAAAAAAAAAATGGAAATTTTCATCTTTAGTAATTCATATTATACTTTCAGGGAAATTTGAAAGGAATCTTCTATTATGTATAAAAATGCAAATTTGCATTTTTATATATAATACAAGATTCTTTGTTGAATTCCCATTTATGAAAATTTTAATCCAGCCTTATATAACTTTGAGAAGACTTGCACTGTTAGATAATTTTCCAGATAAATTTTTAGTAATATAACTAACTGCCCTGCCCTGCATTGTCCAGGACCATGATATTATTCAGTTTTCAAATGTATTATCTGTTTTCCAAATCACCCTTAAATGAAAATCATATTTTGTATGGTTTTATATGTTTAAGTTCATTTTGTCAGAATTTATATTTTTAAATGGAAAAATTTGGAAAAGATATTGAATTGAAATCGTATGCTGTTTGGTATTTTATTGCCTGCATAATTTGATTTTTGTAGTCTGTGTGTACCAAAAGCGAGCGACACTTAGACAAAACAGTCAGGTTCTCATTGATTTCTTAGAAATTTTCACACATTTTATTTTGTAAAATATAATTCTATTCATCCAAAAGTTTCAAAATGTTTGTAATTGATATAAATCTGGTTTATTGAAATGTCCTAAAAAGATTGTGTTGAAATATGGACATTTAGTTACTTTTAGCATAGAAAAAATAGTCTCCATGAGGCACAATATGATTTTTGTTTGCTGGTATATTTGAAAGGGTTAAATCTTATTTTTTAAAACCAATTGCACCAAAATTGTAAGAAGGTTTTAGTTTTAAGAATAAATATTTGGTTTGTCAGTACCTATAAAAATGCGCCATGGAGGGGCAAAACCACAATGAAACAATTTACTTTTTATTGATTTTTTCATTTTTTTTTTTTTTTTCGTAAAAAATATTTTTACTTGTCTGAACATTTCAAAATTTTTGTAAAGGGGTGTAAAGCTGGTTTATTGAGATGCCTTTAAATTTTAAAAGATTGTGTTTGTACATTAAGGTACTTTTAGCATATTAAAAATATTCTGCACTTGTACATAAGTCGCAAAACAACATCCTTTTTCCAATGTATTTGAAAGGGTTAAAACCCATATTTTAAAAAACCGATTACTTAATCAATTAAAAGAAAGTTTCAACTTTAAGAGTGTTATCTGATTTGTTTATATCTCCAAAATAGCACCCTGGAGGGACATTGACATAAGGGAGTAAAACCTTTTTTAAAAAAACATACCTTTTTGAAATTTTTTTTTTTTTTTTTTTTTTTTTTTTTTTTTTTTTTTTTCAAATTCCAACATTTTTTCAAATTAGTTGTAGCATTTGAGACCTAAAAGTATGGTCTTTTGAAATATGTCTTTCAAGTTTAAGAGTGCCAAGCAGTTTGGTTGTTTTGAATTTAAACAAAATGACAGAGAAATGTAGATGGACATTCAGTTAAAGTTTCTTGTTGTTTTAAAACAGATCAAACTCAAGGCTGTATTTCGTTTGATTCAGAGTTTTTTTTTTAGAAAAACTGATCAGCACACGCAAGCAAACCTTGCTAGTTCACCATGAATTTCACGCAAACAATGGCATGATTATTGTAGATATTATATTTAAATGCATTAACTCTACTCAGTAAATGAGGAAAAAACATGGAATTATGGAATTTTTCTTGAACACACCAACACCTGTTCAAATCACTAATTACATTTATTTATGTTACCAGTTTGTTAAAATTGCCACCCAATTGTGCAATTAGTTAATCCTGTCTCATTTTCTGCTTAGACTTCATCAGGTATTCCATCATTCTTCAATGTACATAGGCCTTTTTTTTTTTTTTTTGGTTCAACATTGAGGTGATATAAGAACCAGATTAAACTATTTCTTTGCATCAAGAGTAACTGACCAGTTTACTAGTCACTTTCTAATTCTGGAGCATGAAAAACTTTTTGTGTGTCCAGAAGTAGTTTAAAATAGTAGCAGAGGATGATCGTAGATGAAACTGTTTATTGTATTTGTTAAATGTTAGGTAAAATCAAGACAGCTTGTTTTTGCCATTTAGCATTTCATTTTAATAAACTAAAATTATATAAATGGACCATACAATACATAACCAGTAAAAATAGGCAGCAATGGCTTCTTCCTCAACCCAACATTTTCAGAGTGATTGAATACAATGGTACATATTATTTGAACTACAATTTGATGAATCATAAAAATATGCAAGTTTGACTGTATTGCAACATTGGTGTTTTAATTTGTATTACTTCCAATATGTAGTTATTGGTATTGTTTCATTTCAGGATTATGTATGGAGCGCTTACTCTGGTGTGGGACATTATATTTTTGAGCAGTGCAGATATTTGTCTGAAGAGTTAAAGAGAGTGAAGAATACATGGCAGCATATCTTAAGGTTTTTAAATATCTTTGAAATTGTTTCTGTTACTTGAATGTTTTACAAGAAAAATTATTAAATATCCTAGATAAGAGCTGTATTTATCGACAAATTTTCCACATACCATATATTTCCATGCATAAGCTGAGCATATGAACTTTTTAGTGAAAAATCATCCGAATTCAGAAACCTATATATAAGCCGATGTTAAAAAATTGTGAGGAAAAATTCAGTGAACAAAGAGTTAGCACTTTTTTGTACATAGATAATTAAAAAAAATGAGCTCTTCAAAATTATTTATCTTTCTGATTTTCTCCTAGATTTACTGCATAATTATTTTAATTGGGTCCCACTCATTCTTTTATGACTTGCTCATTCCTAAAAACCACATATTCTATTTTATTGCTTGAATTATCACAATCACAAGAAAGAATTACCACAAGAATCTTTTGATCTTTCAAAAACTGTTACATCAATATTGCAATAAATGGGAATGGAGATGTCATTTTAGAAGAAGGCAGCGATTTGTAATGATGATCAATTAAGACACTGTTGGTATTCATATTGATGTATCAATAATAATAATAAAAAAAGCAATTTTAATGAATTGCTTGCAAAGTATAATAATTATTTGGATAACAAATGAAAATTATCAATGTTTTTTATTGCACAAGAATGGAGCTTTAAAATATTTACAGAAATTTTAAAGTTTTTTTTCAATTTAACACCCTTTTTCATTTTTGAATATAAATTTTTGAAATTTTCTTTAGTCATGTATAAGCCGATCTCCTAATTTGGAGCCAAAAAAATGTTCATAAATTGTATTTTATTTGAATCTAAACTGGACATAAAAAGTGAGAGTTTATTTAGAAGGGTCTTAAAAAAGTGTAGATTCTAAGAACAATGCATTTATTACTATGGAAAATGAAATGCATTTCTCTTTTATATGGGCCTTGGCAAATTTGAGAAAAATATCCTTGGCAAGCGGGAAAAATTTTTCTGTATGTATTTTTTTTACACCTTATTCCCTGTTTTTTATGCACAGTTATTTTTAATATTTACATTATTTAAGTTAAATACATTTACATATAAAAACCCTGTATTTATTATTCCATACAAAGAAAAGTAGTAATTTAATGCAGATCATTTATGCTGCTATGATAAAATGCAATGCTGTCTGAACAGTCAAGATCATTTGGATCATAGGACTCAGCCATAAGAGATTTTGAATTTGAAAAAAACTCTTGGTGAACAGATTTTTAATTATGAAGAATTTTCAGCATTAATTGAGTCATTTATATTGCACAAATTGAATCATTTATATTAGAGATGAGTTTGAACTCGGTTTTCCGAGGCCCGAGCCCAATATCAAGAATATACGAAACAAAATCTGATCTCTAAAACAAGTAAATCCGTCGAAAACTGGAAGTTGGAAAAATTTCAATTACAATATTTTCTTCTATTGAAGATAAAAGAAAGTAAAAATATTTCTTTAATGCTTCAACTTTGTGCTATGTATCAATACCAAAAAAAAAAAAAAAAAAAAAAAAAAAAAAAAAAAAAAAAAAAAAAAAATGCACTTCCATGATTTTGCATTTGTTTTGCACATTTTTTTTCTTGCTGTTACACTGCATTAAGATAAGCTTACTTTGATCTATCCATGATTATTTATATAATATTAATTACTGTTTATTTTTTTTGCAGGAAAGCAAAATATACATGGCTCTTATTTGTATGATCCTCTTGATGCCTTCTATATTTGTATATCTAGCCTAAAGAATATGATTACATGAACTGTATTTAATATTTTGTAGCATTGGACTTAGGCTATTATAATTTTACCCGTCATGTATCCTTATGAGCACAATTTGTTTATAGTGTAACTTTCTGAAAAACTGAATGTTTTTCCATTGTATGTGTTGTAATTTTTCTTAGAAAAATATTTTGAATGTTTTTATTGTATGTGTTGTAATTTTTCTTAGAAAAACTCTTTTATTGATGTTGTATAATTATTCCTCTACAGAAATAATAAAAATGGTAAAAAGAATGATTTTGTGTATTAGTGTACTTGAAACATTATTAATCATATGTTTAAATTAAATAGCAATGAAACTTAAGTTGGTACAAACTCAAACCTTGTTAGTATGCCATTCCCTGGTCCACGTAAAAATGAATATGCAGAGTTTGTATTACAATTTAAAATGTTTATAAAATATAACTAAATTACATTATAAATCAGTAGAATAAGAATTTATAAAATAAATGACAATTTAAGGAAGCATAATAACCAAGTATGTTATGTAGATTTATCTGTACAATTCATTATATACTCAATTATTATTATTTTACAAAACAATCATATATTTTTGTTGGATGTCAGCTTTTTAAAATCAAATTTTATTTTTTGATAAGGGATATGGTATATTTTGTTTTTTGTCTGTTGTGTCTTTCAAAGATGAAATGTAATTCCTTAGTTCTTCCGTGTATTCTTAAGATTCATTTCAGTACTACTTATTTATCCCGTAAATCAATTTCACCAAATTATAGAAATCGCCAAGCTCTTAGCCAAGATATACAAATAGACATAATTTTTATTTTAAATAATTAAATAACAAATAAATTAGTAAAACATTAATAAAAATACAAATAAAAGGTCAAATTTAAAAACACTTGATGACGTAACAAACACACGTTTCGTGTTTAATATCAAGTGAATGCGACATATACAGCAATCCATTATTGACATTTAATCCTAAAGTTTGGTGATAATTTTTCAGTCGATGGGATAACCAAATAGTACCTTCATTTCTTTGTAACAATCGGAGAGGTTTCTTTCCATGATTGCTGCCAGATTCTACTGCTGACCCCTGCTTCACTTATAGAAACCCAGTTTCAATTGCTGTGACTGAAGTTTGTAAATTGCTGTCTTGGGCATCTTTATCAGCCTGTTTTATGAGCTCTCATATGTGAAATTTCTGAAAAAGTGCAATCAAAGGAATATCTTCATCTTCTGTCAACTCTGAGTTTGAAACAATTATTTGTTGTGATTTTTGAAACATCATCCCAGATCTTATGAATATAAATTGCATCTAGAACAGCAATGCAAATCTCTTTGATCTGATTAAAATGCTTCTGTATATTTCTAAAGTTTAAAATGGGAGCCTAGATAAAATGGTTGCAGCACTGACATAATATCTTTTCTGAATAAAACTATCTGAAAGACTTATACAAATTCAAAACATATCAAATAAAAGTTCTTTTTAGCAGATAAGTTTTTTTTTTTTATGAACTATTATAGTTTGTCTTAAATATTTTTTAAATCCTTTGTAGTTCTGTAGGATAATAAATTCCTACCCAAGTTGTTTTTCATTAATGCTTTCTAAAGTGTTAATGAATCTGTATTTGTTATTTAATACACATTGATGTATCTCAGCATTCTTACTCATTTCTCTACACACTATAATTTAGCTTTTTCATCCACTATTGGATCTTGAACATCTCCATTTTTCTTTTTTTGGAGTAAAGTCCGTTTTGAATTATAAAGCACTGCTATTGATATGATGTACATCTTATTTGTATTACATACTATTATTACAAGAACAAACTTTCTCCTGCACTCATATTGCTTTGAAGGATGACTTTTTAGTGACTGATAAAGAAAGATTTATGAAACATGTTTCACTTTTTTTGTAGGTATGTTCATAACTATATAAATATGTAGCACATATAGTTCTCAGTCCGTCTCTCTACCTGCATATGCAATGCAAAAACTACCCAACAGAATCACTTTAAATTAAAAATATATATTTGTTGCATAATTCTGTTGAGTCGTTTCAAATTTTATGAAAATCTAATGTACAGTTTAATTACAAGGACAATCAAAAGTATTCTGTTACATTACAGCCACTGGGGCAAAAAATAGATTAAAGTGCATTTTCATGATGTTATTCTTTGGAACATTGTAAAATTGATATGAATCTATTAATTATAATCTAAAATATACATTCTGATCAATCCGTGGTGCAAAGAATAGTTGTTATTCATTTAAGGGCTTCACAAAAATATTCCATTACATAATGGTGTAGGGGAAAACATTGTTTGGACTATGCTTTTAATTATATTAAACTATTTCAACATTTTATGAAATTGATATTCATTTCCAAGGTTTGCTACAAATTACTACCTGTATAATAGAAAGCAGCTTTTATTAACAGGGGACACCCAAAAGATTTCGGCCACTATACGGTATCCGAAGTACTGTATACTATTACAAAATCCGAAATTTTTAGTACTTCATTACAGGGGTGCAGAATATGTCCGATCTAGGATCGGGAGAAATTTTAACCAACCGGGAAAATTTTGCAGAAACATTTGATTTCTATTTTAACAACGAATTCCATAATTCCCCCGAGATAGAAAATTTGCTACAAACAAAAAGATCTGTATGGCAACCTTCACAAAATTGATGTGTACTGTATGTCATGGATGATTTTGTTACAAATTTTCTGAAAATTAAAAAAAAAAAACCATTAATCTGAAAATTTAAAAACAAAAATACTAGGAATTTTGTCCAAGAATTATGAAAAAAACGCAAATTTCATCACGAGATCAAAAAATAACTGCAAATTTTGTCTAAAGAACTGCAAGTTTCATCAAAAGACCAGAAAATGAACACAAATTTTATCAAAAGACCGCAAAATGAACGTCCATTTCTTCAAAAGATCGCGAAAAAACTGCAGATTTAGTAAAAAAAACCTCCATAAATTTCGTCAAAAAATCCCAAAATTCCATCAAAACATAGTGAAGCAACCACATATTTCCGTATAAGATTTCTGAAAACTGCAAATTTCTTTATTAAAAAAAAAAAAAAAAAAAAAAAAAAAACACAAATTTCACCTAAAAATGACGGAAAAATCCACAAATTTTGTCAAAAAATCCCAAAACAACCACAAATTACGTCAAAAATATTTCTAAGCGACCACACATTTCTTCAAAGCGGACAAAAAAACTCCTAAAAATTTTAAAACATTGCTAAAATTGTCAAAAAATCACAAAATAAAGGTAAATTTTGTCGATCACGAAGAAATCTGAAAATTTGTTAAAAGATCATGAAAAAAACTACAAATTTCGTCAAACGATCGCTTAAAATAGTGAATTTAATCAAACAGCTGCAAAAAAAAGTTACTGCTGGGAGTGGATTCCCCCCCCCCTCCCCTTTCCGAATTTTCAGCAGTAGAAACATTTTCTGCACCCCTGTTTTGCTATAGTACCATAGTATCTCATTTGCTACATTTGATGTGTGACTTCAGACTTATATATTTGGTAATAAAGAAGGATGTATCTTTGGTATTATAAAGTGAAACTTTAGAAACACTAATTTTTCTATGTTCATAAAACATTTAGAAAAGAAAATCTCGATTTCAAACATACTTTAAAATAGATTGTTAAATTTAACCAGTGCTGATCCAATGATATTTTAACATTCATCTGGGTATTCTACCCATTCCTTCCTACCCTTACAATTGAAATTTCTTGATTTATGTTACAACTTTTTACTATTCATAACTTTTTTAAAATACTGTTACTTATTATAATATTAATTATGTACTAATTTAATATATTAATTTAAAGTTGTTCAAAAATAAATTAATTTTCTGAATTTAATTGTAGCTTTGAGTTTATCTAATTATAAATTAGTTTCATAATGAAATTTAATTTTACAGTAATCTAGTCTTAATGTATAATATTAGAATCCAAAAGCGAAATATAACACAGCACATGTTATTTAATGAAAATTTAACCTTTTTAGGTCCGATGCCTTAATAATACATGTTTTTTTTATTCGAGCATTATTTTGTTTTAACAAATACTTTTGTTACTGTTTATATGTAGTAATGTTAGTATGCGTCTGCATTATCTATATGACTTCATTAATGTTTAGGCATTTAGTAATAATAATAAACATTTGCTTATTTCTTTTTGCACAGATTGAGATTCTTTTATTTTAAACATGTACACTCTTTAAATTTAAAATAAAGATTTATTTTCTGGAAGAATTATACGTAATAAAGTGCAAAAAGTATTAGAAAGTTGTAATACCAGTTACATTTTTTTGTCGTATAATATTTTCTAAACATCTCCAAATATTCTTCCTTAGCCTATTCTCATATGAACTGAATTGTATGCAAAACAATATTTGTTATGTTTCAGACAATGAAAAATTTGTCAAACTATTTTGGATAGTTAGCATTGATGTTATTAATGTAAAAGTACTTTTTATTAAAACCGAGGGGAAAAAAATTGACCAGAAAGGATTAAGTAAAAAAAAGAAAATTTATAATGCTTCTATAATTAAAGAAGCTGAAATGTTAGTAAGTAGCTACTAAGGAAGATGAAAGCTATAATCTTACTCATTATTTATTACTTAAGATGTATGAGTAAATTTCATATTTGAATATAGATTTTCTGAAAGGACTAGATTTTCATGCTCAAAATTTGAGAAATTGAAAAAAGATTTTCTCCTTCTCAGCTAAACAGGAAATCAAATGTTATTGTTTAGGGATTAATCTAGGGCTAGACAAAAAGGTAACAGAGCTCTTTTAGCCCGAAAAAACAATTAGTGGATTAGCAAAATAGCTACAGCCCAAAAAATGTACTATATCATTCCCATTTTATAGTTCGACATTTCATAAACCTGCTGCCATCACAAGAAGAAGAAAAAATTCATACTATGTCTTGTCCACACTGACAACTCTTCAAAATTTGTCCCATCCTCTTTGAGTGAGTATCTTAAATCTATCCCTGTTAGACAAAGACACTTGTGAGCTAAACTTATAAGGAGCTTATTTGCTAAAATCTCATTTGTATTTCAACATTTTTAAATAATTTGTTTTCTTATTGGATTGCAAAGATCCATCTTTACATTGCTTTTTTTTTTTTTTTTTTAAATAAAAGGTATTTTTACTTTCAAAGTTAGTTCCAAAAATGAAAGTGTCAATTATAAAAAAAATTCTGCAAAATATTTAGCATTGGCTTGCCAGAGTCTTTGCTTTACAGGGACTGGAGCTTTAAGTACTGTCCCGTAAGTACTAGGCCTGAGTGCTGACACAAAAATCACGGCTGTTTTAGAGATATTTTCTTAAAGAATTTGTATGGTTCCTTTATAGTTAGACATCAGTATTTTTCAAAAATTTTCTTTGACCTAGTTTATCATAACTATCAAAAAGCTATTAAATATTAGAAAAAAAACATTAAATATTATTGGTATTAAGTTAAATGGATCATACAAATACAGAAAAAAAAATTCTCCTGCGACAGCTTTTTTTTTGGCATATGTGTGTGTGTGTGTCTGTGCTCAGATCTAATTCAAAACGCAGTTTTTTTCAAACATCATGATGTTATGTACATCAGACGCAGCTCCAGCATATAGCTTGATGAAAAACTGCAACAGTATATGTGCATGATACAATGTACATTAGTTCTGAATCATCAATGTATCAAATGCATGTTGTATATGTTTTACAAATTTGAATATTTACTTCTTAGTAACATAACAAATCAAAGTGATGAAAAGTTTAGTACACAAATGAAACATTTTTCTTGGCTAAAGCTACTTTTATTTGGTTAAATTTTTTTGGCTGTATTTAGCCAAAAACTACAATATTCCTTATCCTAGATTAAACCCTATTGTTCTTATTTCTTAATTTTTCAATGTCTCTTTTTCTCTTCCATGAAAACACGATTGTCTTTCTAGATTTTGTGCTATTGCCATCCATGTTAAGACTAAATTTACCACCCTAAAGAAAGCTGTATGTTTAAGTATGTCCGAGTTGACATCCTAGTGCTACGCCAATATGGGATAAACAAATTTAATTGTATGAATTCATTTAAGTTATAAAAAGGTATTGATTTAAGATAACATGAAAAAGAGAAAAAAAATAGTGGGTACTAAAAGAAAAAAGTTATTTAATGTGTTAAATAAAAGTTGTTTTTTCTCAAGATAAAATAGATTCAATTTCTGTATGTTAAATTTGCAAGTGAAAAGACAATGAAGGGCCAAGATGGACTTCTTTAATTATGGGAGAAAAAAATAAAAAACATGAATGGAGACAATTCTGAATGACAAAGGAAAGGGGGGGGATTTACTTTAAAAAACATCGAGAAAAATTGTGCTTAAGCACAAGTTTTTATTATAAAAGGGATTATTACAAAATTGTCCCAAAGAAATATTACTTGTAGATTTCATTCTTCATGCATTTATGGTACAAGTTATTTGACAAAAGAATGTAAAATCTTAGTATTTCTAATAGAAATCTCTTCCAGACTATGTAAAGTTTGGCTCGGTAATGAATACATAATTGGATTCCAGAAATATCTTTAAAATTTAATTTTATGCAAATTTCTGGCAGTTTAAAATTAGTAGTTCTTTAGATTTGCAGTTATTTGAATTGCAATATGCATTAACACTTTGCACTGGGCCAAAGACTATCACACTAATAAATAAACCATAATGATAATTGAAACATCAATGAAAACTGAGTATCATTATGGAGCAGTTATAATATTAATGTTGTTATTTTTCTATTACTGAAAGCTTTCCAACCATATGTTCTGGTAGGAGGGCAGTGCATAAATTTAAGTATGGATTGCTGAACAAAACCAGTGAAAGGCTAAGATTTTGCAATTTCCGTGTGTCTTTTGTAAGAATATAAAGCTTAATCTCATTTTCAAATTTGAGAACTCATTCTGTCTTTTAAGAGCATTTCACTAGTTGCTCTAAAAAACTGATGATAATATTAAGTCTACGGAGGCATTTTCAAATATATTGCTCAAATTTTTATATTTTCACACTTTTTTTTTTTTTTTTTTGGGGGGGGGGGGGGATAGGATAGTTGATAATGATCTACAACTGGACTAGTTTTTATTTTTTAGGCTTTTGTTTCAAATTTAAAAAATATTGATTTTCAGAACTGGTTGCAACTGATTCTGAAATTAAAACTATCATAATATCAAAAATATATCCAAAATCAAAGTAATAACTAGTCTGGTTTTAGATTGTCCTCAGCTATCTTATGTCAAAATATTAAAGTGTGAGCGATATTTGAAAATAATGCCCCCCCCCCCCCCAATAGACTTAACATTATCATCAGAGTCTTTTGGAGTGTGTCAAGTAACCTCTTTGGATATTTAAAAATATGAACATAAAACTGAACTAAAAATGATCTTTTAAAAAGGTTCATGAATTGTTGGTATAGGTGAAAATTAATGGTCGCCAATCACCACATGGTGATTAAAGTTGTAAAATTGACGATTAAAAATCAGTGATCGATTGCTACTCACTATGTGGCCGTTAAAAAAATCTATTAGAGAACGCCTAGTTAAACTTTTTTCATGGAAATATACATCTACTTAGATTAAATCTAATTAGCAAACTAATTCTTTTCCCTATCAAATGCAAGAAGATTTCAATGACTTGGCTGTATTTTTAATATTTTCGCATTTCACCTTGTGCTTGCTCTTCAATTAGAATTTTTAAATAAAGATATAGGTTTTTTTTTTTTTTTTTTGCAAAATATATTTATTAGGATATATTCAACCACATGCATTTCAAAATTTATTATTTAAAAAAAAATCCACAATATACTCAATTTTTTTTTTTTTTTTCAAGATTGCCTTTTGATTCTTAACATAGCAAAAATGAGTTAAAAGTAATATGCATTGTATTCCATGGACAGTTTCTCTTTAAAATAGCACACATTTCTTAAAATACTGCAGATTTGAAGAGAAAAAAAAAAAAGATATGTATTGCATCTACTTTTCATATTTGGTTTTAGGATTATTATATAATTATTTATTCAAATGAATCTTCTTTTTCCGTACTCAAATTTAAAATATTCTTGAGACAATTTAACAAATTGAAAGCAAGACTAAAAAATTTTCTGTATTTAAAATGTACACTTATTTATAATATCAAATTTAAAAGTTATGAAATCTTTTTTTTTTTTTTTTTTTTTTTAATCAAACTACGTTATAAAAGTATTTAATTTTTCCTTCAATAGTTTTCATCCTTTATTTTTTCTCATTAAAGAATAAAAAGACCAGAAAGAAACTTTAAAATACTAAGTATATATACTATTAGCTATAATGTCAAATAATTTAACTGGAAGAGTTGTCCTTCCTGTTCAGATAAGTAATAGAAATATTTCATTTTTCTGACAAATTTTTTTATTATTTATTTTTAAATGATAGAATAAAAACACAATTATTAAATTACGTTAATCCATTACTTATTGTTCATTCCTAAATGTAAATAATTTTTAATACAGTCTTTTCGTTCCTAAGGCTAATAATCAAACTTGAAATTTCAGGCATGTACACAAAACCTCAATTTTGTATCAACTTAATATTTTTTATATTTAAATAAACAAGCCTGAAATCTATTACTTTGCATTTACTCGTAAATGAATATGATCTATTTATATGATGATTTTCAATAATATCCGACTCTTCAGCCACACATGATTTGCTTGTTTTGTATGGAATGACCCTAAACCGAAAAAACTAAAAATTTAGAATGAAGTTTATTTGTTGTAACATTACTTGAAAATATTCGCAGGAGAGGTAAAAGTCTTGTGCCATAATGGCGATGCCCCTTTTGAAATGTGCCTGAAGACATTTGTTCAATTCAGGATCTGATGATTTTCGGAAAAATAAATTGAGAAAGCTATCCCGACCTTTTAATTCTAAAAAACACTCCCAAGCCCCCCCCCCCTTTATTAAATGGGTAGAAATTGTGGCTAAAGGCATGTTATTGTTACCGTTTTGTATGCAATCAAAACATGATGGGTTCAAAATATTCTATTGATTATACAGTGTCTCACATAAGTGATGGGACACTTGTGCTTTACAAAAGGAAACTAATCAAATAAATTAAAAAAACATGTACACATTTTTTGTGGGTGTGTTTCATACTTAAATTTAGTAAAGATTATTACATAACATACATTTTGTCAAAATATTAAAATATTAATTTAATAAAAATACAAATGTTTAGAACGGAGCAAAAAATAGCTCACATAAGTGATGGGACACCATTATATATGCAAAAAAAAAAAAAAAAAAAAAAAAAAAAAATAGTCTGAAATAAGCAATAAAAATATTTTTGGGGGTTTTATTTTTACTTAAAATCAATTGGCAATAATTTATAAAATCATCTGCAGTATTTCTCTCCAGTTTGTTTTGGAATCTTTGTGTTTTTTAGCTCTGTGTAGCCATGAATGCTAAACGAAAAGAAACTTCGCCTGAAATTCGAAAATTAGTTATTAATTTGCATATTGAACGTGGAAAATCTATTAGAAAAACTGCTGAAACAGTTAACTTGAGTCGTTCAACAGTTTTCAATATCATTAAACGATATAAAAAGAATCATATGATTCAGGATAAAAGAAGACCTGGCCGACCATCAAAGCTATCCAATGGAATAAAGCGAATTATCGTTCGAAATGTTAAAAAAAATCCAAGAAATAGTGCTTCAAAATTTGCTGCTGATTTACAAGCATTATATGGAATAATTGTTAATCCTGAGACTATTAGAAGGGTAATTCGATCTGCTGGATATCACGGTAGAGTAGCCAAGAAAAAATTCTTCGCAAGTGAAAAGAATAGAAAACAGACTAGCTTTCGCAAAATCCAACATAAATAAGAATTCTGATTATTGGTATAAAGTTATATTTGCTGATGAGACTAAATTTAATATATTTGGTTCTGACGGTAGAATCTTGGTGTGGAGAAAACCCTGGGAAGAATTTCGCAAACAGAACTTGGTACCAACAGTAAAACATGGTGGAGGAGGAGTTATGGTATGGGGGTTTATGTCGTCCGCTGGAGTTGGTAATCTTGTTTTTATTGACAGTATAATGGATCAGTACAAGTATATTGATATTTTAAAGCAAAATTTGAAATCTTCAGCACGAAAATTGAACCTTCATAACGATTTTAAATTCTACCAGGACAATGACCCCAAGCACACTGCTCTGAACGTTAGACTCTGGCTGCTATATAACTGTCCTGAAATAATAAAAACACCGTCACAATCTCCAGACTTAAATCCCATATTTTTGGATAAATATTTGATGGAAAAGTAAGTGTCCCGTCACTTATGTGAGTCATTTTTTGCTCCGTTCTGAACAATTGTATTTTTACTAAATTAATATTTTAATATTTTGACAAAATGTATGTTATGTAATAATTGTTACTAACTTTAAATATGAAACGCACCCAAAAAAATTTTTGCACATATTTGTTTATTTATTTTATTGCAGTTTCTTTTTATAAAGCACAAGTGTCCCATCACTTTTGTGAGACACTGTACTTTGTTTTCTTGATCATAAATTTTATTTTCATACATATGACAGATATTGAATTGAAAGTATATACATAGTATGTGCAAAATAAAAATTCCTTGAATTTGTATTAAAAAAAAAAAAAAAAAAAAAAAAAAAAAGATGATCCTAGATGCTATCTTAAATTTTTGTCATTTTTTTCAGGAAAATTAACCAGATTCTTATTTTAAAAAATCCCCACCGGCTCGGCCTGCAAGCAGAGATAGATTTGGGGCCGTCCATTAATCATGCGAGGCTCGAGAGGGGGGGGGGGGAGGGGTCCATAAAAAAATCACGAAATATCACAAGGGGGGAGGGGGGGTGTAGTAATATATCACGAGTATTTATTTTTTCGGCAAACGTGCGATACTGAACCCAAAAGCGGCGTTTCGTGTATTTATTTTTTCGTCAAACGCGTACAAAGTCGAAAGCAGTTTGTAGTGTGACCTTGATTCACCGTTGCCAGGCAACGAACGAAGTGAAGTTCCCGCGAGAGAGATTCTCTGCGTAGTGTGCGAAAATGATGACGCTGAGTGGCTTGATGAAACCGATGTTAATCTTAACAAAGCACTGTGCCTACAACTGACTTGCAAGATGCTTATCCAGTTATTGGTGTTGAAGAAAGTCTTGCTAATCCGTGGTCTGAGGACATTGTAAATTAAATTATGTTTATGTATTACTACAAAAAAGTTTTTCGCATTTCTTTCGTTATTTTAATGTCAGTCCAAAACAACTTGCAACTTTTCTGTTTACCTCTTAAGGTTATTATTGTAGTTTTTTTTATTTTCTATAATAAAATTTGATGATACTTGAACCTGTATTTTGTAATAAATATTCTAAAAAAATTAAGATTCTTTGTAGGTACTAAAAAATACACGTGATGTAGGGTTGGGGAGGGGGGGGGGTAGTCTTAAACCTCACCATGTATCACCAAGGGGGAGGGGTTAAAAATGCTAAAAAAAATCACATGATTAATGGACGGCCCCTTTCGAAGTTAGGTATAAATTTCACCAACAAAAATTAAATGAAGATCAGAGAGAATCCTAGTTTCATCACTAAAAATGTGACTTAGGGACCTAAACTTTTTGTGAAAATTTAATATTTATACATATACAGATATGTGTGTATATATATATATGCAATAGATTTAAAAAGGGTTTAAATAAAATTAGAACTTCGAAATGTTAATATGCCAATATCTCCATAGTTTGATTTTTATCATGTTTCAATACATTTTTAAAAACTCATGATGTTATATATTCACCTGCTTTTCGTCCAATATATTTCCAATATGACGTACTATTAAAAAAAAAAATCTGTTAAGCTATTTATTTTTTCATGTAGAAATCTTGCTATAGAAAAGTTATGATGTAATATTCAATTTTTCTTAAATTAACTGTCTTTTTTTTCCTTTTACACGAGCAAATCTTGCAAGAGTAAAAGGATTATAGTAAAATTAATTTTTTTTTAATTGTTGGCAACTGTTATAACGAAAAATGTTCAATTGTTCCTGTCATTGTTCTGCAAGAACTTATCCCGATTGGTTGTCACAAAATAACACGCAGATGTTTAACTTAATTACATTTTTATTCTACAGAACTATGAGCGCAATTTCTGACTCCATTTATCATAGAACAACCAACTAATTGAAATGTAAACAAATTACCGTCTGCGATCGCTATGGTAACCGCTCAAGGCATTGCCATTCTAAACTGTGAAATATTTCCAACCTTCCGTGGTAACCATAGCAATCACCATAGAGTATCCCCCCAGTGACGAAGGGACCGAAGAAACGATATAATTTATAGTTATTTTTAAGTTTTTTTTTTTTTTTTTGGTCAGAATTTACGCTGGTTGAAAAAAAATTACAAAGATATACCTTGAAATAAAATTGAAATGCAACAAAAATAAGAAATATAACAAAATAGAGAAATAATATATAGATATGCAAAAATGAACAGTTTTAAGAATAATTTCAGGAAGTAATGTAAGATGCCAGTTTTTTAGGAAAATGGACATGTCTGCCCGAACGTGTGACAGTTTTTGTTTGGTCAGGATTACTGTCCGATTTAACAGAGAGTTTTAAATTAGAATTCTCTGGAACAGCTTTCGTCAACAAGTCTGATTGAGGAATCAAATGAGCTGGCTTCACACGATCTATTGATACCGTGGACTTACGACCATTGAGTTCGATTGTTATGGTTTTTCCAGTTCTACTTAGAACTTTGTGAGGACCAGTATATGGTTGACACAATGGAGGTTGTACATGGTCCACTCTTAGAAAGATGTGCGAACAAGATGTCAAAGAAGGGTGTATATAGAACTTCTCGTGGCAGTGAGCTGATGTAGCAACTGGATTTAACTGCCGCATGGTGTTTCTTAGTTGAGTGACGAAGTTCTCGTTGCATGGTTGGATTAAAGATTCATCCAGCATGTCACATGGCAGTCTCAACGTAGTGCCGAAAACAAGTTCAGCGCAAGAAGCTTGTATATCTTCTTTCACTGCTGTGCGAATGCCTAGTAAAACTATCGGCAATACTTCAGTCCATCTATTGGTTTCGTGAGCTTTGATGGAGGACTTTAAATGTCGATGAAATCTTTCGATAATGCCATTGGATATAGGATGATAAGCTGTGGTTCGGATCTTCTTTGTTCCCAACATTTTCGTAAATTCATCAAAAATCGCTGATCGCATTTGGGGACCTTGATCCGTGGTTATGAGTGAAGGACAATCAAATCTTGAAATCCAGTCCTTGAATATGGCATTGCAAATTGTTTTGGCTAGTGTATCAGATATGGGTATAGCTTCTGGCCATCTGGTAAATCGGTCGATAATCGTTAAAAGATAGCTGAAACCGTCAGATGGAGGCAAGGGACCCACAATATCTATGTGAATCTGGGAAAAACGTGCATCAGGAAGAGAGAACGTGCCAAGAGGTGCTTTGGCGTGCCTTTGTATTTTGGATCTTTGACACGACTCACAGCAACGAACCCAGTTTTTGATGTCTCGTTTCATGTTTGGCCATACGTATCTGGAACAAATTAATTTTGTGGTGGCTGCTATTCCAGCATGAGATAGGTTGTGCAAATGTTCGTATATCAGTCGACGAAAGGAGCTAGGAACTAAAAGGTCGAGGCGCACCTGTGGAAGTATCACATAGTAGGTTACGATCAGAAATGAGGCACGGTTTTAATTCCAATTTTAGCGATGAATTATGCAGCAGGTTTTGCAGCTCTGAATCATCTTTCTGAGCTTCTGCAAAATCATCAAAATTTAAGATTGGAGATTTTGAAATAGAATCAATTTCAATTCTTGAAAGACAATCTGCTACAGTGTTTTTGGAACCTGGTACATGTCTAATGTCAGTGGAATATTGGGAAATAAAATCTAAATGGCGTAATTGCCGAGGCGAGCATTTATGGGGATTTTGCTTAAATGCATAAATTAACGGTTTCTGATCAGTATAAATTTTAAATTTTCTCCCCTCTAACATATGCCGAAATTTCTTTATTGCTGAATAAACAGAAAATAATTCCCGGTCATAAGTTGACCAATTCCGCTGACTCTTGTTTAATTTCATGGAAAAAAATGCTAAAGGTTCATAATGTTCCTTAAAAAATTGCATAAGAGTGCCGCCGATCGCGACATCTGAAGCGTCAACCCATATACTTAACTCAGCACCTGGAATGGGATGCCGTAAAAGAGCTGCTTGAGCTATGGCATTTTTGGCATCTGTGAAAGCCTTTTCAGCATTTTCGTTCCAATTAATCGGTTCGGAAGTTTTCGGAACACGGGAACGAGATTTCTTTTTGTTTGGATGGCCTTCTAATAATTGCACTAAAGGCGCAAGTATGTGTGCAGCTTTATATATAAAGGATCTATAAAAATTAAACATTCCCAAAAATCGTCGAAGTTGAGATAAAGTTGTGGGCTGTGGAAAATCAATTATGCATTTAACTTTATCAGGAAGTGGCTGAATACCGTGTTCAGATATTCGAAATCCTAAGAAATCGATGGTAGGTTTACCAAATGTGCACTTGGAAACATTTATGCACAAACCATATTCTTCTAATTTGGAAAATAAGGCTTTTAAATGATGATAATGCTCCTCTTCATTTTTAGAGGCAATAAGTATATCATCAATAAAAGCATAGACGCCAGGTAACTCGCGTATTATTTCGTCGATGAATCTCTGAAATGTGGCAGATGCGTTGCATAAGCCAAACTGCATGCGTGTGCTTTCGAATAATCCGAAAGGTGTGCATATCGCTGTTTTAGGAATATCATCAGGATTGATTGGTATTTGATGATACGCTTTGATTAGGTCAATGTGACTAAAAATTTTAGTGTTGCGTAAATTAGCAGTAAAATCAGCTATACACGGAATCGGATATCTGTCTTTTACAGTTTGCGCATTCAAGGCACGATAATCACCTACAGGTCTCCACTCCACAGTTCCTTTTTTTGGAACCATGTGCAAAGGTGATGCATAATTGCTACATGAAGGTCTTAAATGTCCGATTTGTATCATATTTTGAAATTCCATTTTAGCGATTTTCAGGCGATCCGGTGCTAACCTTCGAGGTTTTGCCACAACTGGAGGTCCTTTTGTTGTAATAAAATGCATTGTGTTGTGTTTAACAGGCTGATTAGGATCTGGTAATTTTGTTATAGATGGAAATTTTATTAGAAGTTCATTATATATACTATCGATATTGATTGTTTTTACTGAATGAATGGATGCACATTTCATGTGGCCTGTCGTTTCAAATTTTGTTTTTAAGTCCCTTAGACATTTATGACGGAGATCTGGGACCAATTCGAAATTATGGAGAAAATCTGCTCCCAATATTGGTGTACTAACATTTGCCACTAGAAAAGTCCAATTAAACTTTCGCCTTAAGTTAAAGTCTAGAGAAAGGGTTTGTTGACCATAAACATTTATAGTTGAAGAATTAGCAGCCAAAAGTGTTTGTACGGGTGGATTCTGTTTTTGTAAATTATTGGCAGGAAGGATTGACACATCCGACCCTGTGTCGACCAGAAAGGAAACATTTGTTGTCCGGTCTTTAATGAACAGGCGACGTGACTGCTGAGGCAAAGAATAAGTCGCCTTTACTCTTTGCTTATTTCGTTTCCCGACCAAGAACATGGTTTTACGCATTTTTCTTCTCTACATTTTGTTCCAAATCGTCGATGGTACCAACAAATAGATGAATCGCGCTTAGCACTGTTATTTCGCTCGCGAGGTTTACTCGAATTTCTACGGTATGGTGATCGCCCACGTGAAAATGCAATTTGATCGATGCGCTTATTTAGTTTTTCAATTTCTCTCATAAATTTATATTCTATTGACTGTTCATTCGCGCTGGACACGGTAAATGCAGAAAAAGGGGACGGAGTAACCTCCGAAATCCGATCCGAAATTTCCGCAGCCTTTTCAAGTGTTAAATCAGAAACAGCCGCTAAAATTGTTTGAACAGAATTTGGTAAACGCGTCAAAAATAACTCTAACATTAAATTGTCAGGAACATTTAGGGATTCCGCGCGACGTTTCATGCTACGTAATAAATCTGAAGGTTTCCGATTGCCTAGTTCTTCCCCAGATAATAGTTGCCGTATTTCTTGCTGAGATGACTCTCCCGAACGCGCAATTAATTCCTTTTTTAAGATGCCATAAGGATCGGTAGCATCCGGTTGCATTAATATGTCACGAACAATAGATGCAATATCGGGTGGAAGATGCGACACAATATAGTTATATTTTGTAACAGATTCTGTTATTGCTTTGGGGGTAGCTAAAGCAAATGTACTTTCGCACATTACAAACCAAAGCGCCGGATCTGATCTGTTATATATGGGGATTTGAACAGCATCGACATTAGACATGACTTATAATTATTAATATAGAAAAAGCACAGTTAAATCAAAATAAAATTCGCGAGTTAAAATTTTTACGGTAAAATAATAGAAGAAATATCAGAAAAATGATTCAGAAGTACTTATCTGTTTAGCAGCTAACATATCCATAATCATTTTGCATGATTTACTTCAATCACAATGGAACAAAGTCTCCTGAACAATCTATACGAAAATCTCACTATCCAATTGCTCATGGTATATTTCTACAGTCCAGAGGTCACCAAATATCCCGATTGGTTGTCACAAAATAACACGCAGATGTTTAACTTAATTACATTTTTATTCTACAGAACTATGAGCGCAATTTCTGACTCCATTTATCATAGAACAACCAACTAATTGAAATGTAAACAAATTACCGTCTGCGATCGCTATGGTAACCGCTCAAGGCATTGCCATTCTAAACTGTGAAATATTTCCAACCTTCCGTGGTAACCATAGCAATCACCATAAACTGATTTTATCAGAATCATGTTAAGGCAATATTAAAATTTTTGAACCCTCTCCATTTCCATCACTTTGGGCTAAATTTGCCCATTTGCAGTCCCCGCAGAGATATGAACTATCTGGATGTATTTGGCGAGTTTTAAGATTATTCGTGCATAATTGCAACTTTTGTCGGGCAGACAAATTTTAATACGTACAGTGGCGGTCAAAAGTTTCCGGCCAGCAAAAATTTCAGTTAATTTGTAAATATACCCATATGAAGAGGAATCTCAAAGTGATATTTATACATTTTATTGACATAATAGTTAGGAACTTACTTATAGAAGAACATGTAAATATCAATAAATTTAACTGACAAAATTAAGTATAAAGGAAAATGCATGTTCTCAAAAGTTTCCGGCCACCTTCACAAGTTTGTAAAGCGAATGGGTAGGTGTACGCGACCAATACTGGTCATCACACCGTGCTGTGATCGGGGCCGCCACGGCGCTCTTTGAGCCCCACTTTGGCCGTCTATCAGATATGCACATTTGTATAAACTCGCGGACCGTGAGAGGCGATCTTCAAACCATCGAATCGCTTCAGCAAGGGGTTCGCTACTCCCCTAGAGAACCAACGACGTTAGCTCTCACCGAGTTGAAGTCGATCAACCTCAGCTTGAAAAATCTTTACCTACACCCAGTCAACAGAGAACTTCCACGGTTGGCACATTCAACTCCGCTGCCGCTCGTGCTCCTAGGTCTAAGTTGGAATAATCTGGATGTAATACCAAATCCCATCATGAGCAGGAGGGCCCGCCAAGCCCCTTCGACCCCACCCTCAACATGGGCTATGTTCCCTGTCAATAAAGACTTCTCACACTTAATTTCAAAACTCCTTTTTTTAAAACAACATTACAGAGAACTGTTGATAGGGGTGGTACCGCGGGAGCGGTTTACATCTATATTAATATGGTGTCTCCACACCGGTATACGCATGTTAGACAAAATAAGAATGAATAATGAATATAAATGAAAAGAATTATTTACATATACAGGGTGTTTCTAAATTCATGGTACAAACTTTAATGGGTGATAGTACACATCAAGACAAACAATATTAAATAGGAAACTAAGGGTCACCAACGTCTTCCGAAGGAGATAGGCGCCATTAAAGTTTAGGGTCCAAAAATTCAAATGATTATAAAAAACAGAAAAATTGGTCGATTCGTTTGCGGTTTTCACAAACTATTCTTTATGTCAGTACTGTCTTCAAAATAAATTATAAAGATAAATTTCAAAAAATGCCGATAGAGGGCGCTTTAGACTTTGGAGTAACGTACAACTATTTTTTACCGTTATTTTTTGTATCTCATTAATTTTTTTAGAAGCTTAGACATAAACTTAAATTTTGAGCTCAAAATCTAAGTCGTTTTGAGTGGTTAAGCAGCCCTAACTGAACTGTGAGGTTAGGTTCAAATTCCAAATGATTATAAAAAACGGAAAAATTGGTCGATTCGTTTGCGGTTTTCTCTAAAATCATTCTTTATGTCAGTATTTCCTTGAAAAAAATTTTAAACATAAATTTCAAAAAGTGCCGATAGAGGGCGCTTTAGATTTTGGAGTAACGTACAACTATTTTTTACCGTTATTTTTTGCATCTCATAAATTTTTTTTAGAAGCTTAGACATAAACTTAAATTTTGAGATGAAAATCTGAATCGTTGGGAGTGGTTAAGTAGCGCAAACTGAACTGTGTTCAATGGGGGTGGGGAGGTTCAAATTTCAAATGATTATAAAAAACGGAAAAATTGGTCGATTCGTTTGCCGTTTTCGCTAAAACTATTCTTTATGTCAGTATTTTCTTGAAAATAAATTTTAAAGATTAATTTCAAAAAATACCGTTAGAGGGCGCCTTAAACTTTAAAGTAACCAACAACTATTTTTGTATATAATTAAATGCTTGTAAAAGTTCAAACTTAAATTTTGAGCTCCAAATCTGTGAGTAATTAAGTAGCGGAAAATTGAAATGTGTTCGATGGGTGTGGAGGGTAACATTTTAACTCCTGAACACTGTTCACTTTGCGCTTCTTAACCCCTCCCATCGATTTAGAATTTGAGCTCAAAATTTAAATCTAAGCATTTAATTAGATACAAAAAATAACGGTTAAAAATAGTTGTTGGTTACTCTAAATTTTAAGGCGCCCTCTAACGGTATTTTTTTAAATTAATCTTTAAAATTTATTTTCAAGGAAATATTGACATAAAGAATAGTTTTAGCGAAAACGGCAAACGAATCGACCAATTTTTCCGTTTTTTATAATCATTTGAAATTTGAACCTACCCACCCCCATTGAACACAGTTCAGTTTGCGCTACTTAACCACTCCCAACGATTCAGATTTTCATCTCAAAATTTAAGTTTATGTCTAAGCTTCTAAAAAAAAAAAATTATGAGATGCAAAAAATAACGGTAAAAAATAGTTGTACGTTACTCCAAAGTCTAAAGCGCCCTCTATCGGCATTTTTTAAATTTTATCTTTATAATTTATTTTCACGATAATACTGACATAAAGAATAATTTTAGTGAAAATCGTAAATCACTTGACCAATTTTTCCGTTTTTTATAATCATTTGAAATTTGAACCTCCTCTCATAGTTCAGTTTGCGCTACTTAACCACTCCCAACGATTTAGATTTTGAGCTCAAAATTTAAGTTTATGTCTAAGCTTCTAAAAAAATTAATGAGATACAAAAAATAACGGTAAAAAATAGTTGCTCGTTACTCCAAAGTCTAAAGCGCCCTCTATCGGCATTTTTTGAAATTTATCTTTATAATTTATTTTGAAGACAGTTCTGACATAAAGAATAGTTTGTGAAAACCGCAAACGAATCGACCAATTTTTCTGTTTTTTATAATCATTTGAATTTTTGGACCCTAAACTTTAATGGCGCCTATCTCCTTCGGAAGACGTTTGGGACCCTTAATTTCCCATTTAATATTGTTTGTCTTGATGTGTACTATCACCCCTTAAAGTTTGTACCATAAATTTAGAAACACCCTGTATACAGATAAGGTACTTGCCCTCTTTGGCCATCACATATAGCCATTCCTTTGAACACAGAACGTCCTCAGACAGACGACCCCCTACTATGAGATTCTTCCACGAGGGAATAGGTAGACCTACCAAAGGTGACGTTCTACCTCCTTCAAGAAAGCCTCGAGAGCCTTCCTGAGCTTTGGAACCACGAAGTAGTTCCGCACCGAGTTGATTGAGTCTCGGACAATGACGATCCCTCAGAGGCTGAGTTCCCACACACTCCAACAGGATGTGTCTACTGGATGCCGGAGTAGGGGATGAACAGAACGGGCACGAACGAGGCAAGGGTTTGATCCGAAAACGTCGGTAGTAAGCCGGAAAAGAGCCATGGCCCGTTACCACCCAGTTTATAAGTGGAGATGTCCAGGCGCGTCTTTACGAAACTCTCGGCAGTATTTAGAAGACACTTCTGCCCAGAGCCTCGCCTTTCCACCGGTCTTGCCAGGTCCTCAAAAATTCCTGGTTTACATAGTGTTTAACAACACTTGGTTGAAGGCAAACATGGGTGTCTGTAACATCAAGGTCAGCTCCTGCCAGCCTATTTGCAGCTTCGTTACCACGGACGCCAACATGCGCTTAAATCCAAAACCACCTGATTTCCAGACCCTCCCTCATCTCGTGTATTTGTACATCATATGGATTCTGAGGATTTGCGAGAGAAAGCGCATACAGCGACGACATTGAATCTGTATAGATTGAGAAGCTCTCGTATAAGGAGCCACACAGCTCGATTGCCTCCACTATTGCAGCGAGTTCCGCCTGAAAGACTGTGGCGTACGGCGGGAGACTAAGACCTCTCCGCCACTAGGGCCCCATTTTCATAGACTGCGAACCCCGAACCTACACCTGATTCGGTTTTGGACCCATCAGTAAACACCGATGCCCCATGGTTCAAATCCTCACTTTGAGGAGATGCTTCCCTCCAACCAATGGATGGAGCTCTCGCCGGATGGTATTTGAAACTTTCAACTTTCCTCTCTACTTCATCTGCTCTGAAATGGATCGGACCGTAGTCCAAATCGCAATCTAACCTGAGGATACGTGCAAGAAGACACTCTTTCTCGCACTATAGATCCAGTGGGAGCCACCCAGCCAGGACTTGTGTGGCTTCCGTGTTCGTTGTACGAAAGCACCTGGTTATTGACAGAAGGGCTGGTATCTGTGCAGAAACCAATTTCTCCCTGATGCGTTGTGTATTTGTCCACCCGAAGCTACTTGCATACGTTGCTATCCTCTCGATTCCCAGTTTGTATAGTCTCTTCAGAACACCCCCTCTCAAGCCCCAGTCCCCCTGACTGAGGTAGCGTAGAGATTTAGTGTAGTTCGCAATCGTTTCCTTGATGTACGCCACATGTACCATTCCTTTAAGTTTTGCGTCTACCATGACACCGAGGTATCTGGCAGACTGTACTGACTGAACGTATCGTCCCAAAAATCGTATACGTGGAGCAGTAGAGGGATTCCTCTTCTGTCCCATTCGTTTCATCAGGCGGAAATAGATGTAGTTTTCTCCGGAAAAAAGTGGTATTGTAATAGAAAATTACAGTGATCAACAACATTTACAATTAGTATTTAATTGTATTACTATTTTATTATCTTTAGTAATAAGTACTGCTGCGCAGCAACGTGACATTCATACAATCAACGGTTAAAGATCGTCCATGATACGTTTCTCCCACATTTCTTGCAATTTTGGCGAAATTTCGGCTGAGTTGGAATATTTATTAGTTCCGCAGACTTTTGTCAACTTCTTTTCAAAAATTTTCTATTGGATTCATGTTGGGCGCTTGGGCTGATTATTTAAAAAACGAAATTTTGTGCGAAAACCATTGCTTATCGAGGTTTGCATACATTATTTATGTCGTTATCATGTTAAGAAAAATAGTTGCGACCAAATTTTGTTCTTTAACGAAGCAGAAAATAATCTTGCAAGATATCCTTATACATTGTATCATTCACCTGGCTGTGGATTTCAAACAACGGACGGACGCTTTTTGAAGAAAATACTCCCCACGGCATAACGTGTCCTCTGCCATGCTTCATTGTAGGAATAACATAGGTCGAATCATATCTTTTGTTGTTAGGTCATCGGACGTTGTGCCTGCCATTACTTCCAAAACTGTTTCGAATTCGATTGATGGAAAAATAGAACTTTTTTCCAGTTTTCACTTGACCAAACCTTGTGTTTAGAAAACGCCAGTCGGGTACGTTTGTATTTTTTTTAACTCTGAAAAAAATTTATTACCGACTCTGCCATAAAGTTATGCATCACATCAGCATGTTGATACGGTATACAGACTTATTTCAGCAATACTTTCATTCTGTAAATCGCAATATATTGCAGCGGAATTTTTATGCGGATTATCAATTGTTTTTCTCCTGATAATTCTGTCCACAGGAATAGTAATTTTCCGGGATCTCCCGGACCTCTGAAAGTCCTGAAGGCCACGTCCATCTTTATATAATTTTTAAATATCCTTTACGGTTGATTTTACCGATCGATAACTTTGCCGCAATATCTCGAGAAGATTGGCCTTTTAGCGACAAACTAATCACGCATTTATGAACAATAATTGTTGAACTTTTCAGTTTTGAATTCAGACTATGCTATACACGTTGATTTATTCATAAACACAACCAAAACAATTTACCGATAGAAAAAAAAACTAAAGAATGATAAGTGGCCGGAAACTTGCACACGCGAACTTCGAATTTTATCTGTTTGCATGAAGCATCTTCAGTATCCAATCAAAATGATAACGTGGTCAGAGGTCATTCACATATTCCTAACTTTTGAAGCAATTGTGCTGCTTTGCGGAAACCTTTTGGTAAATAAATCGAAGAAACTAACTAGCCGGAAACTTTTGACCGCCACTGTTTATATAAACTTTTTAGATGAGGGTGGTTCATGGGGTCATATGAGAAGTTATGAAGAAATTTGTGAAATTCGTACCATGGTAACGACTGCAATAGGTAGTATTTCTTACGAAATTACCTAAAAACTTTAGACACTAACGATAAAAGAAACATTCCCCCCAAAATTTTCTTTCAACTGCTTGATAAAGCAGATGCCAACCTTTTATTTTTCTAAATTTTAACCCCTTCTCGTAAGCTAAACAAAATATATATAAAAGAAAATCAACTTCGTTGCTATAGCAATGAGTTGCGTTTAATAAATAAAATATCCCAATCAAAATTGTGAAAGCTGTGTGTATATTAAATATTAATTCCTAACATTCTTTATCCCACATACTAGGGCCACCTGTAGGGTTAATTAGAGCCTGGTTTCATTTTTCCAAGCCCAGCCTCCTTCATAATTTCAAGAGCTGACAGGTTTCTAATAGTTCTGAGCATGTATATTTTTTAAAGTGTTCTATGTTATACATTTGCATAAATGAATAAAAAATACTTAAAAAAATAGTTTGGCAAAATAATTATTGATCTACCAAATCATATTTCATGCTGTGGTCATTTTAAATAAAATTAATTTACATATTTATTTTTAGGTAATCTCGTAACATTTATGAGTTTCAATTATTTTCAAAATAGAAAATGCAGAACATGAGCTGCAATTTTGGTTTCGCATATTTTAGGCTTCCAGAAATAGATTTGTGCTAAAATTATCAATTACAATTCATATATCTTATACTATAATACGAGCAAAAATTGTGTGTGTAAATTTTATCTCAAAAACGGCTCTATCGATTTTCGCAAAAATTTGGATTTTACCATTTTCGTGCACGAGAAGGCCATTGGGCTAGGTCACATGTTCGTGAAAATTAGATTATTGGGTCATTTTGGGTCAGGATCAAGCTATTTATATCTAGAGAACGGCTGGATCGATTTTAAGGAAATTTTCTATCCAATCGTTTTTTGGCACGAGAAAACTGTTGGGCTGGGTCACATGCTCGAAAAATTTCGATTAAAGGGTCATTTTTGGGTCAAGCCATTTTTATCTATAAAACGGCTCTAATGATTTTGACCAAATTATATATTTTATCATTTTGGATTACAAGAAGACCATTGGGTTAGGTAACATGTTCGAGAAAATTCGGTTAGTGGGTCATTTTTGGGGTCATTGTGGGTCATGCTATTTTTATCTAGAGATTTTCTCGCCCAATTTTGACTAAAAATTGCATTCTATAGTTTTCGGGCACGAGAAAAACATTGGGCTAGGTTACATGCTCGAAAATTTTTTTATGGGTCATTAAGGGTCTGGGTCAAGCTATTTATATTTAAAGAACGGCGTGATCGAGTATAACGAAATTTTGTATGTAACAGTTTTTTTGACAAGAGAAAACTAATGGGCTAAATCACATGTTTGAGAGATTTCGACTATGGGGGTTATTTGTGGGTCATGATGGGTCGTAATGGATCATGTCAAGCTATATCTAAAGAACAGGTGGATCGATTTTAACGAAATTTTGTATATAACATTTTTTTGGCACGAGAAAATCATTGGCCTAGGTCACACGCTCGAGAAATTTCGATTAATCGGTCATAAAGGGTCTGGGTCAAACTATTTATATTTAAAGAACGGCTGGATCGATTTTAACGAAATTTTGTATGTAACATTTTTTAGACACGAGAAAACTAATGGGCTAAAACGGGCTAGGTTACATGTTCGAGAAAAAATTTTAATAGGTCATATTGGGTCATTAAGGATCTGGGTCAAGCTATTTATATTTAAAGAACGGCGTGATCGATTTTAACGAAATTTTGTACTTAACAGTTTTTTGACACGAGAAAACCAATGGGTTAGGTCACATGTTCGAGAGATTTCGATTATAAGTTGCATTTGTGGGTCATGATGGGTCGGGTCATAATATATCATAATAAAGCTGCATCTAAAGAACGGGTGGATCGATTTTAACGAAATTTTGCGTACAACATTTTTTGGTACGCGAAAACTATTGGCTACACTTTTAAAAATTTAACCCATTTGCTGCAGCATCACTCCACAGCTTTTATAGAATGTCTCTTTTATGACCAATGAGAATGCTCCATAACACAGTAAAGTAACCGTTTTCTTTAAAAGCAGTGGAGTGACGCTGCAGCAAATGGGTCAAATTTTTAACAGTGTAGGTCACATGTTCCAGAAATTTCGATTGGTCATTTTGGGTCATAAAGGGTCTTTGTCTAGCTATTTATATTTAAAGGACGACAGGATCGATTTTAACGAAATTTTGTATGCAAAAGCTTTTAGACACGAGAAAACTAATGGGATAAGTCGCATATTCGAGAGATTTCGATTATAAGGATAATTTGTGGGTCATGATGGGTCATGATCAAGCTATATCTAAAAAAACAGGTGGATCAATTTTAAGGAAATTTTATATATAACATTTTTTGGCACAAGAAAACTATTGGGCTCGGTCACATGTTCGAGAAATTTCGGTTAGTGCGTCACTTTTTGGGAAAATGTGGGTTAAACCAATTTTATTAAAAAAAAAAATGGCTCTAATGACATTGACCAAGGTTTGTACTCTATCGTTTTGGATTTCAAGAAGATTATTGTGTAAAGTCATGTGTTAGACAGAATTCAATTAGCGGGTCATTGTGGATCATGCTAATTTTATCTAGATAATGTCTCGCGCAATATTGACTTAATTTTGAATTCTATCGTTTTCGGGCACAAGAAAATCATTGGGTTGGGTCAGATGTTCGAGAAAATTCAATTAATGGGTAATTTTGGATCATAATGGGTTAAGGTCAACCTAATTACATCTAAAAAACGGCTTAATCGATTTTACCTAAATTTTGAATCCAACCGTCTTTCGGCGCGCAAAAACGAATGAGCTAGGTCACATGTTCGAGAGATTTCGTTTATAAGGGTTATTCGTGGGTCATGATGGGTCATGCTAACTTCATCTAGAAAATGGCTCGCACCATTTTGACTGTACTTTGTATTATATCGTTTTCCGGCAAGATAAAACCATTGGGCTAGAACACATGCTCGCGTAAATTCGATTAGTGGGTCATTTTGGGTCATAATGGGTCAGGGTCATTCTAACTATATATAACAACGACACAATCAATTCTATCTAAATTTTATAAAGGATTTTTTTTTTTTTTTTTTTTGCCACGAGAAGACTATTGGGCTGAGTCGCATATTTAAAAAAAATTATATTAGTGGATCATTTCGACTTCATTGAGGAATGCTGTCAAGCTAATTTTGCCTAAGAAATAGCTTAAACGATTTTGATTCAATTTTATATTTTACTGTTTTTGATTACCTGAAGACAATTGAGCTAAGTCACGTTTGATCAAATTTGATTAGTGGGTCATTTTGGGCAATATGGATCAGAGTCACGAGAATATGGCAGCAGCCAATAAGTTGGCGACTTTTGACAAAATATTGGCGGCATTTGGTTGAAAAATCGACTATTAAGATTACGAAAGCCAAAACACGTATTTAGTGCCAAATGAAAGAATGTCGCCAAATTTGGTTATATCTGGCAAAAATATTGTCTTTCAGAATGTGAAGAAATTTTTATACATTCTTAATAGAATTCGAAATGCACGGTTAAACCAATCAGAGTCGAGCTAAAAAAGTGATTTGGATCAATGTCCTTTTGTTGTAAATTTTAAAATAATGTAAAAATGTGCATACATACATAATTGTCTTATTGATTGTTTTTGTAAATGATACTATTATAAACGACATGTTTTATAGTAATAATACAGAGAGACTGATAAAGTGAAAATCGCGTTGAACACAAAGTTAATTTTGACCGAGCTCAGCTCGGTCACTCCTGCTAGTTTGTAATATTAAACTGTAACCCATCGATTTAAAAACTTTTTTTAGCAGCTTCAAGTATGCAAATTCATAATTGTAGCTGATTCAGCTAAATAGTTTGAATTGAAAATTACCTGTTTAAATTAGGTTACAATGCAATCTGTTTTAAAACTATTAGAAAGTAATGTTATTAGATGTTCTTAATTTTACCTTCTACTTAATTCCTAGACTATTTGAATGACTTCCTTTAGACATACGAAAAGTACAACTTGCTGAAAAACCCAAATAAAAATATGTCGATTTGTTATTAGTATTCAAAATTATAAAATTTGCTACAATTTCTGTAGACGACCCTTTAACCCCTTCGCGATCGGAGCCTTTTACGAAACTTTTAATGTTTGGTCACTGGTTTTTAGAAACAAATTTGTGGCGTATCAAATCGAGAAAATGCTCCGATTAAATAAGGCTAATTTTACTTGGGGGATAAACAAGGATTTCTAAGAATTTCGCGGCACACATACGTGTCGCTCGTCCCCAAGGGGTTAATTATAACATTAATTGATATAGATTAGTATTAATCATACAGTACCAGTCACATTTTTATGCTATAATTTTCGGCAGAGCTCTTTTTTTTTAAATGGGGGGAGGGGGAAGGTTGGAGGAGAGAAATTGTATACATGAGATATCGCATTCTGATAATATTATACAAATTTTAGATAAGCCAGTATTTTCTTAAAAAAGATCTTTATTTAAAAGCTATAAAACAAATCTAAAAACAATTCAAATATATTACAAAATGTACAGGTGAAATACTAAATTAAATTAAAGGCTAGCTGCCGTCATTAGCCATGTTTTCAGTCTTTGGCAGGAGCTCACGCGCAATTGTATGCAAGACGTAGTTGATATTATCCATCTTCCTGTCCATGAGCTGAATCTAGAGATTAAAAGATATATGTGAAAAGGATGTATTAAAATAATGTTAACAAATCTTTATGAAATTTCATTATATTAAATTTAAAAACAAGGCGAGATAATAAAGCCTATCAAATACCATGTGTTTGGTATTGCAAGATACTGGTTTAAAGGCAATTTAAGTTGCTTTAAGGTCCCACACTAGTCACTGAAAAAGACATGGATGATAAGTCTATGGGGGCTTTCTTTTCAAATATCTCGCTCAAGTGTTAATATTTTTACTTTTTTTTTTTTTGGGGGGGGGGGGGGGCATGGGACAGCTGATCACGATCTACAACCGGGCTAGTTTTTACTTTTTCAATTTTGGTTTCAGATTAAAAAAAAAAAAATTACTTTAAATTTCGAAACCGGTTAGAACCGGTTCTGAAATATAAACTACCATAATATAAAAATTTTGTAACCAAAGTCGAAAAGTAAAAACTAGCCCGGTTGTAAATCGTCCTCAGATATCCTATGCAAAAAACATGTAAAAATATTAGAATTTGAGCGACATATTTAAAAAGAACGGTCCCATAGACATTATATTATCATCAGGGTATTTTTCTGCGACTAATGAAAGAAACTGAAAAATACAGGACAGCAGCTTATATGTGTGATTAGTATAATTAACTAATTAACGAATGGATACTACAGTTCTTAAATGAATCTTAATCTGTCTTTCAGTCAGGAAAATTGCTGCATTAAGTAACTAAAAATTCTACATCACGGTTGGTAATTCAACTTCTAAATACTCCATGAGTAAATGAAACTTCGAAAAACTGGCAAAAAACTTTGCATAATTCACCATAAAAAAAAAAAAAAAACACACACACACACACACACACAGAACCCATTTCGAACTGAAAAATATGACGGGCTGTTTATTTTTTTAGCTCAAAACGCGTCCTGCGTTATGTTTTTATGGCGATTTTTACAAAGCTTTATTTTAATTACGTCGTATGATGTTATAAAGGGTGAAACTTTTTATAAGCGTGTTATCAGGGGCGTAAATCCCGGGGGGGGTTTGGGGGGGGTGCAACACCCCCCCCAAGAAAAACTCCCCAAGAAATTCACAGATCGATCGGAAAAAGTATGTTTAGTCGGAAAAAATGGTATTGCGTATTAACCAATAAAAACTTATAAATTGGAAAAACGGAAAAATCAGTCGGTAAAACTCTTTATCAATCGGAAAAAACGGTATTAACCTATAAAAACTTATAAATGGGAAAAACGAAAATATCATTCGGAAAATTTCCCGTTCCATCAGAAAAAAGCATGTTTACTCGAAAAAAATAATATTGCGTAATAACCTATAAAATTTAAAAATTGGAAAAAAGGAAAAATCAGTCGGAAAGATTCTTGTTCGATCGGAGAAAATGGTACTAACCTATAATAACTTATAAATTTGAAAAACGAAAATATCATTCGGAAACTTTCCCGTTCTATCGGAAAAGGCATGTTTAATCGAAAAAAATAGTATTATATACTAACCTAAAAAAACATAAATTGGGAAAACGGAATATCATTCGGAAAATCTCTCGTTTGATCGGAAAAGACATGTTTAGTCGGAAAAAATAGTACAATGTATTAATATATAAAAATTTATAAATTAGAAAAACGGAAAAATTATTGTTAGATTAGAAAAAATGGTATTGACCTATAAAAACTTATAAATTGAAAAAATGGAAATATCATTCAGAAAATTTCCCGTTCCATCGGAAAAGGATGTTTAGTCGGAAAAATATAGTATTACATATTAACCTATAAAATTTATAAATTGGAAAAACTGAAAAGTCGGTCGGAAAAATTCTTGTTCGATCGGGAAAAAAATGGTATTAACCTATAAAAGGAAAAAATGGAAAAACGTAATTGAAATTAAACGAAATTGGAAAAACGAAAATATCATTCGGAAAATTTTCTCGTTCCATCGAAAAAGGTATATTTGTCGGAAAAAATTGTACTACGGATTAACCTATAAAAATTTATAAATTGGAAAAACTGAAAAGTCAGTCGGAAAAATTCTTGTTCGATCAGGAAAAAAAATGGTATTAACCCATAAAAACTTATAAATTGAAAAAACGAAAATATCATTCGGAAAATTTTCTCGTTCCATCGAAAAATGCATATTTAATCGGAAAAAATTGTACTACGGATTAACCTATAAAAATTTATAAATTTCAAAAACGGAAAAGTCAGTCTGAAAAATTCTTGTTCGATCGGGAAAAAAATGGTACTAACCCATAAAAACTTATAAATTGGAAAAACTAAAATATCAGTCGGAAAAATTCTTGTTCGATCAGGAAAAAAATGGTATTAACCCATAAAAACTTATAAATTGAAAAAACGAAAATATCATTCGGAAAATTTTCTCGTTCCATCGAAAAATGCATATTTAATCGGAAAAAATTGTACTACGGATTAACCTATAAAAATTTATAAATTTCAAAAACGGAAAAGTCAGTCGGAAAAATTCTTGTTCGATCGGGAAAAAAATGGTACTAACCCATAAAAACTTATAAATTGGAAAAACTAAAATATCAGTCGGAAAAATTCTTGTTTGATGGGAAAATTAAGTTTAGCCGAAAGAAAAAATGATATTAAGCTATAAATATTTATGAATTGGAAGAATATTTTTATAGTTTTTAATTGAATAAGAAAAAAAAGTTATATCGAAGAAAAAACCAATAAAATTTTATTCTTAGTCTGATTTATTTCCCCTTGCAATTTCTAATTAAAAAAATAAGAAAAAACATTTTAGTACCAAGAAAACAAATTTATTATTAGCCGGAATTATTTATTAATTTAACTAATTGGTGATTTACTGACTACTTTAATTTTATAATTAATTAATATAACTTATTAATATATAGAATTTTATTTTTCTAATAAAACTATTCAGAAAATTTTTGATTTGTCAAATATTGTGGACTCCGAAACCTCGATCAGACGAAAAAAAAAAAAATATATATATATTTATGTACATATTCTAGCAATGTTAATGTTATTTGTAACCTTAATGTTTTGAGTGAAACCTTGATATTCCATTTTTTTTTTTTTTTCTGTGCCTTTTGACTTCGAGATATCGAAATCCACCTGTATTTATTTATTGTTGGGAAGTTTTTAGTTTAGTCTCGAAATTTTAAGATATACTGATTGAAGTAAAAAAAAAAAAAAAACTTCTATTTTTTTCATTATTATTTATTTAAATTTTAAATTTAGTGAGAATTAGTTAGAATCGCGGAATTTTGGTGGTATCCGACGAAAATTCAAAACTGAATTGCAAATTTTCGGTTTATCATTTTGCATTAAAACTTATAATAAATATTTGTGTTTGTGCCGTTTTCTACAGTGACTGCTATCTTTTTTCTTTCAGTCTTTGACGAAATTCACGTTTTTTCTACGATCCTTTGACGAATGTAACGTCTTTTCGCAATCCCTTAATGAAATTCAGATTTTATGGCGAAATTTTGACGAAATTCGCATTCTTTCCAGGATTTGTTGACGAAAATTGCCCTTTATCGCGATCGTTTGACGAAATTTAACATTTTTTGCGATCATTTGACAAAACTTTGTATTTTTTTCACGATTATTTGTCAAAATGTGCATTTTTTCGTTTTTTTTCATGATCCTTTGATGAAATTAAGATTTTTCTGCGAACCAACGACGAAATTCTCGTTTTTTTCAGCAATCCTTTGACGAAATTTGTATTTTGTTGTGTTTTTTTTGACGAAATTTGCATTTTATTCACGATCTTTTGACAAAATTTGCATTTTATGCGCAATCCTTTGCCAAATCTGCATTTTATTCGCGATCCTTTCACGAAAAATGCATTAATTTCGCGGTCATTTACGAAGAAATTGATTTTTTCGGCGTCTGCTTATCGGAATTCGCGATACTTATCTATATCCGAATTTCCGGACTGAGGACCGATGTTTCATGATTTTCGAAAGCAAATGCTTTAATGTTTTCGAACAAAATCGCTCCTGAATATGCCAGTCGATCGCAGAAAAAAACGGGTAACTTTAATTTTTTTTTTTTACATTCCAAACATTACAGTTTATTCCAAACTGTTTTGTTAAATAGCGATTTATCTTGTTACTAAACGTACAAAATTTTATTGAAGTATTAAGAAATAAGTGAATATGAATTTTGTTCATTCGAAAATTTCCAGTCTTTAAAATTTTGGCTACTTTTTATGTTGTAAATGTACATGGATAGCAGGATTCCTTATGCTTAACTCAAAATTTACATGTCTATCTATAGTGAAATCTATGTGAATAAGCGTGGCATACGCAGAAAAAGTAAAATGCATTAAACCCTTCATTCAGTGGCGCAGCGAGGGGGGGGGGTTGGGGGTTAACCCCCCCCCCCAGAGCCATCACTGTAAAAAAATTTCCCGTTAAAAAACGGAAATAGTACTGGTAATCTAGACGCCAGTACTACTTCCGTTTTTTAACGGAAAAAAATTTCCGTAAATTCCAGAAATAGTTCCGTTTTTTTCACAAAATATTTCCGTTTTTTTTTTTTCTTATGTAAAAATTTTCGTTTGAAAAGTTGAAAGAATTTTTCAAGGACTAACTAACATCTTTGTGATTTTTATTCTTTACTTTCCAAAGACACGTTAATATCAGGGACACATTATATACAATTAATTTAAACAACAGTGAAGAAATGTTACATACCTTCCATGGGGTTCGAACCCGGGGCCTCTTGTGTCGTAGCTTGCAGTGTAATACCATTACACCAGAATTATTTAAACGACCCTTTCAAATATCTTTAATTATTTAGGATACATTTCGTAAAGTAAAGATTTTGAACGCAGGGTTTTTTTTTTTTTTTTTTTTTTTTGTAGAGATAATTTTTTTTTTGCATAATTTCGAATATTTAGCTTATTAATTTTGGCTTTATATATATAAAAATTAGTTTTTAAAATATTACATGCATGAAAGAATTTATTAAGAGTTTTGTTTCCTTCTTTTTTTGGAAAAGTTTTAAAATTCTATTGTAATATTATTGATATTTATTTATTTATTTAAAAAAATACTAACATGCTAAAAGAAAGAAGAAAAACGTGCATTTTAACAAATTATTTTATGACGATCGAAGGTAAACTCAATAAAGATAATTACAATGGGTTATAGAAAAAAAATCAGTTATTGATTTTTTATAACATATGTAATCCCCAAAATTACCTTTCTTAATTTCCATAATTTCTTTCCATAGTTTCGATTTTCTTTCCATAATTTCGAATATTTAGCTTATATGTATAAAAATTAGTCTTTAAAATATTACATGCATGAAAGAATTTATTAAGAGTTTTGTTTTCTTCTTTTTTGGAAAAGTTTTAAAATTCTGTTGTAATATTATTGATATTTATTAATTTTAAAAAACACTAACATACTAAAAGAAAGAAAAAAAAAACGTGCATTTTAACAAATTATTTTATGACGATCAAAGGTAAACTCAATAAAGATAATTACAATGAGTTATAAAATAAATTTCAGTTATTGATTTTTTATAACTTACGTAATCGCCAAAATTATAAGAATTTCGGTAATATATTTCGATATATTTTTAATTTTATGTGCGAACTTCTTAATTTGAATAAATTAAAAAATATATATATTAAAATTAAAAGAAGATTTTTTTTCCACTTTTTTCAAAATATCCAAAGCACTTAATATATATATATATATATATATATGATAAAAATACATTAAAAATTATTTTAAAATCACAATCAACTTTTCCTTTCAGCTATTTCAAACTTAAAAAGAATTAATGATTTATTTTTTATTTTTTTATTGTTATTTTCTTAATATTTAAAAAATACGTTAGCTTTTTATTATTAAAACAGTTTGAATGAAATTGAGAAATAGTCTAGCAAATTGTTTAAAAAACATCAACTTAGTATAAGGTTTTTAATTTTGCTGGTAGATGGCACCATTAAACTCTACTGTTTTCGGAAAATTGACAAAAATAACAGAACACTTCCGTTATTTAACGGGATTAGTGACTCCAAAATGTCAAATACGGAAATTCTTCTGTTTTTTTTCGGAAAAATGAAACTATTCCGTAATTTTGAGGGAAAAGTTTGTGTATATTAACGGATATTTTTTACAGTGATGACAAAAATACAGAAATTTCCATTTTTATGAACCGAATCATAAAAAACAAAACTAAAGTTAGAATTTTATTTGTTTTGTTCTCGAAATCTGCCGCTTTATTGAATCAAATTTTATTTAAAAATTTGACTCGTTTAAGCGGCAGTAATGTATTTTCTTTAAAAATAGGGATAGAACATGGTAACGGTATCAGTATTGAAAACTGGTCATTCATTTCGGAAAAGGCCGGCATTCATTTATACTATTGGAAATCAGCCGAAGACTAAAAGGAATGGTCATTTCCTGTCACTGTCAATGCCGTCTCGGATTTTCCAATACTGCACCATTGGGGGGGGGGGGGTCTTAATTAGTTACATCTGTTTCTTGCTCTTTTTTTGGAAAGGGGACTGGACTCTCGAATTCCAGGAAAAACACAAAAACGCTTGCTTTGAAGGATAGGCTTAGTTTCACAAACATTCTGCTGTTAGTTGTTGTAATGCTAAGGATTCCTTTATTGTGCGTTTCGCTATGGATATTAAATCCTCTTCAGAGAAGAAAATTATGAAAAAGATGGATATAAGAGATCATTTTTTAAAATCTTTCGAATTCCTTCAAGCATTCTTAAAATCCAGGTATGTTTGGAAAGTATATAATACGTTTATATTTATGTTTCTGGAAAGATATTAACAGCGCCGTGCGAAAGGGGGGGGGGGAAGGGCGGTCGCGCCGGGCGCAGAGATTTAAGGGGTGCCAAATTTCTAACTACTTTCTACTTATCTTTCAACTTTTTTAAAGGGACTACTTTCAGACAATTTTTTTAATTAATATTAATTTTTTAAAAAACGCCCGAAATAGGCAAGTGGGTAAACGGAAAAAAAGTTACCGGAAAAACAGTTATCGGAAAAAAAGTGACATAAGCTACAAAAGCGGAAAAGAAGTTACCGAAAAAAAAAAAGGACAAGGAATTGATTTTGGGAATTAATTGATTTTGAGGATTCATTGGTTAAGTATTTAGGGGGTATCAGAGGGAGGCTCTTAATTTAAGTAAATGGGTTTTTCGTGCGGAATTAACTATTTTGGTTCAGTTTTTGGACATATGATAACCCCCCCCCCCCCATCCGTAACTTTTCAAATTAAATTAATAGTTTTTTTTAAGCAGATTTATCCGATTCGGTTGGAATTTCGGACATAAGTTCATTATGATAAGACGTATCTCTGATTAGTTATAGAGTTCTTTTGCTTATTATAAAGGGAGGATGGTCAATTACTTCCCCCCCCCCCCCACACACACAAATTAGATAGATCGGTTTTTAAGATCGGATTAAAATTATCCGAAAATTATCCGATGTATTTCAAATTTTAGATATAGATTCTTTCTGATAAGGTGAATCCCTGAATATTTTAAGAATTTAATGACTAAGTATAAAGGGGAGGGGGATGGGGGATAATCCCTCTTAAATTAAATAGATGCTTTTTACGCAGAATTATCCGATTTGCTTCGATTTTGGACATAGCTTCATTATGATAAAACGTATCTCTGATTAGTTACGGGGTTCTTTTCCTTATTATAAACGGGGAGGACAAGCATTTATTTCCCCCTCAAATTAGATATATCGGTTTTTATGCAGAATTATCTGATGTATTTCAAATTTTAAATATGGGTTCTATCTAATAAGGTGAATCCCTGAATAGTTTTAAGGGTTTAATGGCTAAGTATAAAGGCAAAAACAGAGGATACCCCCCCCCCCCCCACACACACACACACACTTTAAATTAAATAAATAGCTTTTTATGCCGAATTATCCGATTTAAAGAATTATTATTCAAATTTTGGATGTAGGTTCTTTATGATAAGGTGTATCCCGGATTAGTTATGAGGTTCTTTTGCTAAGTATAAATAAGGAAACGGACGATTATCCCCCCCCCTTAAATTAGATAAATTGTTTAGGCATAACTATCCGATTTATTTCAAATTTTTGATATAGGTTTTTTTCTCATAAAGTGGATCCCAAAATAATTTTAAGGGCTTAATGGCTAAGTATAGAGGGGGGAAATGGGGATAACCCCACTTAAATTACATAAATGGCTTTTTACGCAGAATTATCCGATTTGCTTCAAATTTTGGATGTAGTTTCATTATGGTAAGGCGTATAAGCTAATGAATATAGTTAAAATAGGGAGGGATGCAGCAGTCCATTCAGGAAACCTTTTCGGGGAAAGAAGCTTGCTTTCTCCATTCGACGGAGGGAGATGTCCGGTAGATATCGCGGGCGGCTAGTCTCTTAGGAAATTTGTCGATCAGGGAATTTCCCGGTAAAGGTTTGCCGCAAAAATACTCAAGTAACATAAAACAACGAGTTGAATGCAACTGAACGCAAATAACAAATAAAAACAATATTTCTTTATTTTTTAATTTACTGATTGAAAACTATTATGTCGGAAAACATTATAAAACATTTTACCTTTTTTCTGATAATGATTAATTTCCATTCATTTTGCATTTAAAACTGATTTATTTATTTATTTTTTTATTTGTGAGAAAAGTAATATACTAAATTATTTGCTGTAATTGTCATTTTAATTTACGCCAAATATTTATCATTTAAAACTGGATTTTTACTAATTAATGTCCCATATTACACATCACAAAATATAATATAAAACATTAAAAAAATATATGTTAGAAAATTTTAATGTACAAACTATGTTGTAAGTCACGAACGAATGAACTAGTGAATTCATTAATTTGTAGTAATAAAAATAGTTTTTTTATTACTAGCTCATGTTAGTAATTAAAAAGTTAATTGTTTAAAAACCTGTAGTTCTTGATAGATCTTCAGGTTTGAACGCTTAAAAAAATAAACGGATTTAAATAAAAAAAAAAAAAACGATTTTAAGAAAAACAGGATATTTTTTTCTTTGTTACGATGTTTATAGAATCCTGAAAAATGCTATGCAGATAAACAAAACACAGTTTTAAATGCAAACAGCTATTGAGAATATATAAACAAACCCTTAAAACTATTCAGGGATTCACTTTATAAGAAAGAAACTATAGGCAAAATTTGAAATATATCGGATAATTGTGCACAAAAACAATTTATCTAATTTAAAGGGGGAATAATCGCGGCCCCCTTATTATTGGCAATAGAACCCCATAACTTATCAGGGATACCCCTTATCTTAATGAGCCTACATTCAAAATTTGAAGCAAATTGGATAATTCTGCGTAAAAAGCCATTTATTTAATTTAAGAGAGGTTATCCCCCTCCACGCACCCTCTATACTTAACCATTAAACTCCCAAAATTCTTCAGGCATTATATACTCTGACGACTAACTGACAACATTAATCGTGGCAGAAGATAGATAGCGAAGTCTTATTGTGAAAAGGTATGCAGGGGTGAAAATATTTTCATTCAAAAGCTGAGAAGAATAGGTGCTATTGACCTCAAGGGACATACCTAGAAAATAATTGCACTGGTCTAGTGGCAATGAGCTGAGGGGGACACTAAGATTATTGAGCACCGAGAGGGAAGGAAGGTAGTTGGAAGAGAGACATGTGCTGGTAATGTACAAGAAAGTACATTGATGTAAGATGGCTTAGACGTGCTAAGCGAAATGTAATATTTGAGTGTGGCTCCTATGAAGTTGTAATGTCGTTTTATTTATTTTTTTAATAATTGATCTATGGTTCTAATAAAGAACTTGAGGAATTAAAAATGTGTTATTGATGAACTTAACGAATAAACCAACTTAGTAAAGAGAAACTCAGGGCGCGACACCACAATACTATATATAAGCCTTATCAGAAAGAACCTATATCCAAAATTTGACACACGTTGGATAATTCTACTTAAAAAACCATTCATCTTATTTAGGGCGGAGGGGGGGGGGGTAATCGTCCGTTCCCAAAACTAATCAGGCAAGCGTCTGTTCAGTATGAACGTATATCCAAAAATTGAACCAAAACAGTTAATTCAGCATGAAGAAATCATTCACTTAAATTAAGAGCCGACCCCCCGACCCCCTTCCCTTTTCATACTTTGCCAATAAATCCCCAAAATCAAAAATATATCCCCAAAATCAATTCCTTGTCACTTTTTTCCCAGTAACATGTTTATCTTGTCCATTTTTTCCGTGTCATTTTTTTCCGCTTTTGTAGTTTGTCACTTTTTTCCGATAACACTTTTTCCTAGATTCAGGCAAGTAGATATCAAGATTAAAAAGCTGTAACTCAGAAATGTTCTTCATTCTTTGATAAGATCTTTCAGAAGACGATTCTCACAGTGGATGATTTGAAACGAATTTACGACTTAGTAGCAACAAAAATGAGAAAAAAATTTTGCCATGCGATCAAAATTGCTTATAACTCGTTAACTAAGTTATTCATTAAAAAAAAAAAAAAAAAAAAAAAAGAAAAGAGATGGCGATTTTGTTTATCTATAAGCAACTCAGGGATGATTCTCGTCCGAAAATTTAAGACAATCTCTTCCGAAAATTTGAAATTGGATTATCAGTTTCGCATAGTTGCCAACTTGTACGGTTTGAGCGCAGATAAAACAATCGCGGAGAAATGAAAATTTCGTGAAAGGATCGCCGAAAAAGCACACATTTCGTCAGTGTTTCGTGAAAAAAAAGACAATTTCGTCAATGTTTTTGTCAACGAACTTTGTCAAAAGATCTTCGAAAAACGCGAATTTCCTGTGCGGATCGCGGAGAAAACGGCAATTTCACCAAATATCGCAATAAAACGCTGATTTCGTCTGAAGACGCGGGAAAACGTCGATTTGGTCTAAAGATTTCTGATATAATGCCGATTTCGTTAAAAAATCGCCGTTTTCGATAAAAGATTGCTTAAAAATATTTTGTCAAAAGATCATTAAAAGAAAAGGCCGCTTTCATCAAAAGATAACGGAAAAAACGCCGATTTCGTCGAAAAACCGCGGGGATAAAGCGCCGTTTTCAAGAAAAGATCGCGTAAAATTGCAAAATTTGTCTAAAGATCGTCGAAAAGAACGCCGATTTCATGAAATAAAACACCGATTTCGTCAAAAAATCGCGGAAAAACCGCCGATTTCGACAAAAGATCGCAATAAATCACCGATTTTGCTAAAATATCGCAGATAAATTGCTGATTTCGTTTAGAGGTCGCGAAAAAACGCCGATTTTGTCAAAAGATCGCGGAAAAACCGCCGAGTTTGCTATAGTATCGCAAATAAATCGCTGATTTCGCCTGAAGGTCGCAGGAAAACGCCCATTTCGTCTGAAGATCGCGGATAAACCCCCCCACGCGGGGGGGGGGGTAACTCGAGGACCCCCCCGCCGATTTCCGAAAAAATTTTTTCATCCAGAATCACCCCTGAAGCAACTCTCCCCCCCCCCCCAGAGCCGAATTCTGGCTGCGCCACTGCTTCATTGGTAAAAAACGGACAACGAAACTCCAGATCTTCAATTCAGTTTCATTAGTTTTTGAATATTTACAAACAAAGCAATTTAAAGTTCCAAACCGTAATTTTCTATGCATATTAATCATAGTACTTCACCTCTGATTTTTAGATAAATACATTAATATTTCAAAAAGAATCAACATCAATGCTTTAAAACTTATTTGACTATCTCGATGCACTAAATGATAATTATCTTGAGTATTATACATTAGTCCTCATGTTGGCCATAGTACTCGGAAATTTTCCATCTTGGAGTCGGAAATTTATGAGCCTACACCCCCCTACGCGACTAAGGTGGTTTACGCCCCTGCGTGTTATGTATGAGAACACGATAAATTTTGGAGTTTTGGTGCTTATCACACAAGGGTGATAAAACACCAACCCCAGATCAAAAGACCTTTTTAAAAAGGCTGACATATAAAGAAAAGGAGCATGGGAGAGGGGTAGCTGGGGGTCATCTGATCAAGGCTTTAAATTACGAGATCAAAATAGAGTATCGGTTGTCGCAAGGCAGCTCGTATGAGCTCTGTGGTAGAATTAGCGTTACCCCCGTCTTTCCTTTTTAATCCCTTCCAGTTCCAACATCGTACGAACGAACTGAAACATATTTAAAAGTAACCTAGAACAGGACAGGATAGTAATTAATATAATAAAAATAGCGATACAGCCCAGGCCCTTATTAACGCATGGGCAAATCGGGACTTCAGAATATAAACTATGCCCATGGGCCCCAAACCATAAGGGGCCCCCAAATCCATACATTATAAAATATTTAGCTTCTTTTTCCACTTCCATTTCTTCCATAAATTCTAATTTTAATCTATGTATTTAAAAGACCTGGCTGTTTTTTTAGTCATCAGCACTGAATTTTCTACTCAACCGATTTTGATTTTTTTTAAATAAAAGCTTTTGTAGTTGTGCCCATTTTAGCTCTTGAAATTTATTTCCATTTTTATATTTTATTTTTAAATGCTTTTTACGATATTTCTTCAAAATGGTGGCAACTCAGTTTAGCTTTTCTCTGGATAATAAAAATTTATTTTCCATTATCACTTTCCACCAGTCAGAAGCTTTATTTCATCAGTGAACATGTCCTCGCATTTAAAAGAAAAAAGTTAATTGTTTTCGTAAAATTTAACCACAATAAAATGATTGCGTATAATTATGCACAAATTAAGGTAAAAAAATATATTTACTGAGAAATAATAATAATAATGTAAATAAAATAACAGAAAATTTATGATAAAAATTAATGTCTAAAATTTCAAATGAGGCAAATGATGTCATTCAGCTACCAGATAAATGGGAATTATAATATTATTACGGTTGCCTTTTTCATATTATTAATAACAGTAACTTAAAAAAAAAAATTGAAGAGAAAATGATCACTATGTAAAACATCGCATTTTTACTCATAACGATATTGCATTTCAATATTTCTTTTCATTATGGACACCGAGATAGAGATTTTACTTTCAGATAACTTCAGTTAGTGAAAATGTCATAGGAAAAATGATTTTTTTTTTTAAATAAAAAACTTTTTTTTGCGAGTGTATATAAAATAAAATTTCTGGATTTCGCCGGCACTCTGATTACAATTTTAACTGAAAATGTGTGAATATTTGCATGCAAAATTGTAACTGGCAAACTTGACATTAAGTTTGGAAATACATTTATTATATATTGATTCAATAATGTAATTACTTTTGCTTTTTTTAAAAACCAAATCGATCGGGTCTTTTAAACATTTCATTCATCGAATTGGACGGGATTCCACTCGTTTCATCTTAAAGTAATATAACAAATTGCTAAAGTTATATAAAAAAAGTTTTGTCCTTATAAAGGGAAAAAAAGTACTTTTATTAATTAAGGTACTTAATTAAAATTGACGGAGTTAAGAGTTTTCTATTTACATCCAAGGGGCGAAAATATGCGTATGCATTAAGCATACACATATGAGTGACCTTCAGTTCTGTTGGAATAGACTTGCAATGATTCGAAAGGGCCCCCCTAATTTATCTTTGCCCAGGGCCCCAATTAGTCATAATCGAGCCCTGATCTAGCCACAATCGGGTAGATCTCAGCTTTTGACAATTAAGCGGCTTCTGCCCCGCAGCCAGGTAAAAAACTCGTTAAGCTAGGCATATTGCCCGGCAGGTAGAGACCTGGTCTGCGGTATAGTAATCATTTGAATACGTAGAAAGCAGTTTGTTTTCGCTGTGATGTGTTAGTTTGCCCGGTGAAGCTGGACAGGATTGCGCCCGAGTTTATTTTGGGCTGATGCCTTTTGTAAAGACAATTTAAAAGAGGAGAGTACGGTGGGTTGACTTAAAACAACTCACGGGTAGAGTAGAGTAATTTTCCTGCCAACAAGACTGACTTTTTAAAAAAGTATCTGAAGTTTTACCTGTGAAGGATAGTCAATTGTTTGTGTTATGTATTGTGAATAAAATTTAGTGTTCATTTATCTCTGTCATCCTAAATTAACTAATTATCAGCTTTATAAGTTATTAACTAATTCACAACAGAGAGCTTAAAAAAGAAACTTACATATTGATCCATTTGTTCCAATTTCTCTCCTAAAGTAACTGGTTTTCCGTTTTTTCCAGACAATTGGCAGCCCGATTTCCCCAACATCTGGTCCAACCTGAAAGTATGGGAAGAAAAACTGAAAAAGAGAAATATCTTCCAGAAAGATTAAAGTTTAAATTTAAAGTAGTGAATAATTACCTTCGGTGTAGCTCTTTTAGTCGAACATTCATGCTAATTTGGCCTTGTGAATACTGTTCAATAACATCTCCAACATCATATGGCTTTCGAGCTTGCTGCAAAGACACTGTATTAGTTTAAACTTACATAGGCCAAATTGATTTAAACTGCAAGTAAAGAGACTAGCATAGAAAGAAGGAAATATTCGTACAATAAAACAGCAAACTTTATTTCAACAAAACACGGAAAAGTATTATATTAAGAATAATCATTATAAGCCCGTTGATCACAATCAACAGCATCGGCTTCTTAGTAGTTCATAGAGATTTGAAGTGCATCGGATACCTCCTAAGCAAAAGCACCTACATATAGTGCCTACAGACATCAATAATGCACTTTTCATATTGAATATTGGTCTTTAGTAATGTTTTACTCTCGAGAGCTTGCGCTTTATGAGTTTAAACAATTAATCCATTTTGCAAGATAAAACATTTTGGCCCGAGTTTCTTTTTCCTTTTATAAATGAACTATCAAAACGCCCGCGACTTTACTTGCGTAATAGTTCAAATATGTCAGGTGATATATTTCTGCAACCTAAATTTTATTAGAAGAAATTATACTTTTTTGGAATAATTTAAAAGTTTTATACTCATTTCAGTATTTATTTAAAGTTTGAATTTTTTAGAAACCGTTCTTAGTATGCATTTAAATTTTAAACCAACCATCATGTCAAATTCCAAGTTTGTTCACTTCTCTGGTGGTAGTAGCACTACCATAAAATACCTGTGTTGAAACAGACTATCCGCATTAATTTGCTACAATTTCGAGATCGGTTTGGTATTTCCTAATATTCCTTAGAAAACTCAATTTAGAAAATTTTTAAAGGGCTTTCTTGGAATGTTTTTTGTTCACGCCAACCTAAAGTGATAGTGGCGTAGCGCTGGCATAAAATATAGCCTGTGTAGGATCAGAAACAGTCAATACCGATTCGCAATCTTTACTTATGTAATTTGTTCATTATTTCTTGAGATTGCTTAGAAATTTTAATTTAGGATACTTTTATTCATAGAATGATTTTCGCTACTTCCCTTCGATTCATCCCTTTTAAATTTCGAATTTATTTTTGACAATTCTTAGAGAACATTTATATTTTATAGGTAATTACCATGTTATATCTAAAGTTTCTAGCTTCTTCAGTATCACAAAAATCGCAATTTAGAAAGTCTTTTGCTTCTGAAATACATTCTAACAGTAACGGTACCTACAATGTAAAAAAAATTATTGCACTTAATTTCGGTGGTTTAAAATACTAAAAATGGTGAGATTTCACCTCTTTGAGCACATTTTATAAACCTTACACCAGTTCTGGTGAAATGAACCACTAATTGTAAATGAAAAAATGCGCCATTTTGAAATATACTGATGGTTGTGATGTTTTCCGAGTAAAAATTTTATACGATTTTCTTATAAATTTTCTGTAATGATTGATGATCAATTGAAAATCTATGGACATAGTTCTTGTACCTCTTTATCGACTTACAGTTGTTATTAATTTAATTTGTATGGATAATCCGAAATCAAAGGTAAACAATCAAAGACAAATATTCTAATGATGTCAGCTGCTCTATAATATTTACAGAGGACACTGCGCCATTTTACTTTCACATTTAATCATAGTTCCTAACTTTCGAATCGTAGGTGAAAAAGGAAACTAAGTAAGCAATATTTTTTGTAGATTTAAGATGCAAGACTAATCTTTGTATGTTTTTTAAATCAGTTCATGCTTTTAATAGTGCACTGTCATTTTAAGAACAATGGCGACATGGCCGAATTCAACGAGAATATACCTTTAGTTTAACAGTTGTATAAATATTTTTTAAAATACAGTTTCGCAGTCTCTTTGCGTCAAACTATTTTAAATTATGGCTGTATTAAATTTAAAATGTAATATTTTTATTTATTTGGGGGGAGGGGACTGTTAAAAATCAAATATTTTTTTTGTTTATCAATTCACACTACCATTTATTTAATGTACTTAGACAGCAAAATAAAAAATAATTTAAAAATTTTATTTTTAATTTAATATAACCATAATTTAAAATAATATAGTTTCACGCAAAGAGACTACTAAACTTCCTTTTAATTGAGATAATTTATTATAAAGTACATTTTAAACATATTATGTTACACCAAAAATGGCGGCAACTAAGCTGCCACCAAAAGTGGTGTTTGTTTACATCAGTCGATTGCTGGTGGTTTATTACATCAGTTTACTGGGGCGTTTTCTTGTATTACTTTTAGTGCAACTTAGTTGCCACCATTTTTGGTGTAAAGTCACACCAAAAATTTTTTTGCAGTGTACATAAAATATAGCTTAAGTTTTAGCAGGTTCTATCCCACCAATTTGCTTCTATTTTTTTTTTTTTAAATCCGTTTGGTATTTCATAAGATTACATGAAAATCTTAATTTAGAACACTTTTCGATCATTTTTATCTTTTAAGGTTTTTCAGCAACACAAAAATCTCACGTTTAAAGTTTTTTTTTTAAAATTTGTTTTGGTTCCTTCAATCTTTTTTAGGTAGGGGCATGGACATAAGATATAGCCTATGTTGGAACAGGGATTAACACTATTTTGATACCATTACTTTTGAAATCTGTTCAGTAGTTCCAGAGATTTCCCCAAGCAAAGAAACAAACATTTTTATATCAGTATAGATAAAAAGTTTTAAATATATGAATTTTATCATAAAATAAATAACTCAAAACTTAATGTAGTAAAAAATCCGAGCGTGAAGGTATTGCCTTGTGTGAAGACATGCCGTTATGCCTGTTGCATGCTTTCAAGGTAGATTACCTAAACAGTACATGTAAAATAGGCATTTAGAAACAAATCATGGTCATTTACCAAAATTTCGAAATAATTTCGTTTTAGCACTAGAAATGAAGGCCCAATGAGCCCTCCCAAAATAAAGTTTAATCATTTTAGGAGGAAAACAAAAAGGAGGAGGGAGGGGGGAGGGAATTTAACCCAAAGAAAAATAGGAAATCTAAACTTCTTTTAAGTAATTCAAATGAGGTATCGTTATTTGTTTTTTTAATTCCGAAATTAATTCTATCACCCGCAAGTCGATACCACCAGCCGTTACTGTTACGGCAGTTTTTTTTAATGCAAAGTCGAAATTTATACCTCGTGCAGGCAAAATAGGCCTTTACTGATACAATAAAACTGAGCACTCATAGCAACAACTGATGACCATTTAGGAAAATTTGGAAAACATTTTGACCTCAGAAATGAAGTTCCGACGAATTCCCAAAAATTAATATTGTTTTTCCGTTTTTTGGAGGCAAAAAGGATATACAACTAAAAGAAAAGTGGAGTGTCGTTTGTTATGCATTCTTTCAATTCGAACAGAATGACACCATCCGGAAATAGATCATGCGTTGCAAAGTTGAGGCATTTTTTATAAATACAAAGTCATGATTGGTTTAAAAATACAAAAAGTGTGGATACAACTCAGGAACCTTGAAGACTCTGGTGATCCTGATTTTGATTACTGCTATTTTACGGACATGTATAAGATTATTTAATGAGATATAAAGCACTTATTTTGAACGTAAAATAAATGTAACAAAACTGTGCTCAATAAAATTAAATTTTTGACTTTTTATTCAACCCTATTTCGATCTGGCGTAACTTTGTAACGAATGTATTGACTTGCGGATGGTGCCATTAGACTTCGAAAAAAACACTTTGTAAAATAACATTTATGGGGATTCATCGGATCTCCATTTCTAGTTTCGGAAGTTTCCTAAGTTTTCGTGAATGTCCATCAGTTGTTGCTCTAAAAATTTATTTTACCCGAATTGGAATTATAACTTTCATTTTGTATTCATAAATTTTGCTGTAACTTTGTAACAGAGGATAATGTAGACTTACGAATGGTGTCATTCGATTCAGAATTGCAAAGTGCATGTGAATGTCTTACTTAATAAAAAATAATAATTTTCTCCATCCCGCTCTTAAAAATACTTCCCTCCTCATCTAACTAAAAAACATGCTTTTTTTGTAGAGATTTACTGGATCTTTTCTAAATGACAAAATTAAATTCTTTCCAAATTGGCCACCAGTTTTATTTTAACCAATTTGATATATTTTTGATGTACTAGTATGGATCGATCAAGTAATGCTTCCATCATATGGGAGATTATCACAAAATACAGAAATTGCAATCAACACAGTTCCTAGTGTTATATAATGATTTTTTTTTTTTTTAACATTCTAATAAAAAGCATTCTTAGAAGTATTTCCAAGGGACATTACATTTCTAATAACAGAAAAGCAATTAAAAGACTTAAAATTTCCGGTATCATTTTCCTGGCATGTCACATTGTGATGTGTGCAAAGTACTGCATATTTTAGTTCTTTATTAAGTATAAAAAGGGTGCTGTAGCGCAATTCTTATTTTTGACATAGTTCAGATCAGAAATAATAAAATCTTATTTACCAGCAAAGATTTAGATATATCTTTGAGAATGTGTTAGTCTTTGTAATAACCGAGTAAACTTTAATATGTCATTGTCCTGGCTTATATAAATTAACAAATAAACTTAACATTACATGGAATTTAAGCTACTATATTGAAAACCTTCAAACAAAATTAATGTTAGACCTAAAAAACCCCAAGAATGTACAAATTGTTTTTAGAATGAAATTGTCAATATCCTGGCATACATATGCCAATAAATTACATAGTTGCATAAAAAATTACTTATTTAAGCTCTTCAAAAATTGAACAATTTTCTATGGAAAATCCTTTATTTTCCAATAGAAAATAAATTTACATCTTGAAATTTTGAGTTTTTTCAAAGGATAATTTCAATATCTCAGATATTCAAAATCCTATTTCGTGATATTCACCAATATGGTTTTAGAAGATTAAAATTTTAAAGATGACTCCATGTGTAAAAATCTACTCCATTCAAACAAACCACATTGGAAGTCAAACATGCAAAATTTAAATTACTTACCTGAAATTTTCTTTTGGCAACGAAATATTTAATTTTTCTAATGGATCGTATGGCATTTTTATGAGTTTCTGACAATCTATAATGAAAAAGAGTGATTTAGCAAGAAACAATGCAATATTCGAAAAGAACAAAAATTACTTAAGATTCACTATCTATTAATATTTTTCTTAATTATAAAACAACTAGAAAATTGTATACATCATACAGGGTGTATTTGAAAACTGCACGTGCTAACTTTCAGAAGAAGCAGATCTTTAAAGATCGGTGGAGGGAATTTTTACAGTAGAAGATATGAGGACCCCAGAAGCCAAGGGGTATAAGTGACAAAATTGAAAAAATTGAGTTAAGTGCACAGGGTATCTGGAAATATGCTTTTTTTCATTTCAGGTAAAGAAATATAAGTCATTTTCCGATTATTTGGGGAGTTATAGAGATAAACCACTTTTTTCGAAAAACAAACAATATTGATTAATTATACATTTAAAGAAAATTGTACTCCATTTTTTTTAACAGTTATTGAAATGAGAGTTCAAAGATTAGAATGCAACAAGCAGATGTTTCCTATTTCAATTTAGTAAATTGTTATTGATGTTCCAATTTAACATCAATTATCTTTAAACTCAATTTACTCCAAATCGACATTTTGTCACTAGTACCCCTTGGCTTCTGGGCTCCTCATTTGATACAGTGAAACCTCGATTTAATGTAACCAGTATTTAACTATTTTCCTCATATAATAATGTTAGATTTCACCAGTTTAATTATTTTTCTACATTTCTAATGTTAAAAGCATTTCGTCATATATTTTTGAAATATTTCCCGCATTTAACGGTTTTTTTTTTTTTTTTTCAGGTAAATTATCAAGGATAATTTTCCTAAAATAGCAAAATTGTGATATATATATTAACCCCCCCCCCCCTCCCAAAAAAAAAAAAAAAAAAAAAACTAACTGGGAATCTTTGATCTTTAATTACTAAAAGGCACAAAAATTCGTCTTCCATCAGTACTAGTACGCTTTTATTGAAATGGATTAGACATTCAGCAATATATCATGATCCTGCAGTACTATAGAGCCGATGGCATTCTTTAGACAATTTTCGTTATCTGTAAACGATAAATTATGTCGCCAAAAGATGTTTTCTGTACTGGAAAAAAGCATAAATCATCATGAAAGATAAAGATTACAATGATGGCAGCAAAGCGTATTTGGTACTTTAATTGGAAAACCATAATCTGTATTGAAAAAAAAAAAAAAAAAAAAAAAAAAAAATGAAACTAAGTTTGAAAAATATTGGAAAACTGGCTAAAATAATAAAAATGTTGAACCGCCATTATTTGAAGTATTGGAAGATTTCCATTTATAAACAAGCATGTCAAAAAGCATTCTTATAAATGATCCAGTTTCTTTTTTAAAAAGGCAATAGAACAGTGTTGAATTCAGACACTTTTCTGAGGGAGGGACATCTGTAGCTCCAGTGGGGGACATGATAGAGTTCCGGAAGGGGGGGGGGGATTTTACTTTTTGACCATTGAAAGCCCAAAATCTCGAAATTTCCAGGGGGACATTTCATTGCACCGGGAGGGGGGGGAGGAATATCCACCCCGGGCCACCCCCTGAATTCAACACTGCAATAGAATCGACTCTTTAAACATATTGCAATTACGTTTAAACGTTTAAAATGGTGGAATGAACGCTTTAAAATGATGCACATTTCATCCTAGAAGTTTATTTCATATGGCAGTCCGTTGAAGCCTATTCTTAGACTATCCAAGAAAGAATAACATTGCCGTCTGTGATACAAAACTATTCTTAAACATTTTCAATGCCGACGAGACAGGATTATTTCATAATCTTCATGATATCACTTTCGTAAGAAAAGGTGAATAAAAAATGACACGGGGAGAAATTACAAATTTCAATAGAGTACTTTGTTATACATACATTCAGATTGACTAGGGAACGTTCCCAGGTGTAAGTTGTGAATTTAGACGAGTATGGTATCAAAAGAAAGATCTCGTCACGTAGGTTAAAAAGTGCAATGGAACTACCCGTTCGAATCCAACCGTTTTCGAGATATCATCACTTGAAATGTGAATAAATAAATTGACAGGCAGGTATATAAATTGTTCGCAATTAAAAAATTTGATTATTTTAAATCTTTTTGCCAATTTACCTTTTCTCGAGCTACGAGCAAAATTCTTTACGCCTGCACATTGCCAGTTATTTCCCCTCTTTTAGAGAGGCACTTCACATTGTACGATATTTTCGCGTTAGGAGAGTTTTTCCAATCTCTTTTTGTTATTTGCAGCACTTTGTTTTATGCAAATTTTTCGGCGAATGTGTGACGCGACGTAATGGATGAACTGTATGTATGTATCGCTCGTGGGCTGCAATAGCGGCACAAATAAAAAAAAATACTAATTTTGAGTTAACGCGCTCTCCAGCATTGCAGATTGTATTCTTTCCAGCAATCTTTCTTATTTTTTTATTTCTTAGCGAAAAATCTTTGGCGAACAAAAAGATCAAAGGGCCCTGAGCCGGGCCCTATGATTACCTAGGAGGTCCCAGTGGACTCGGACGGGTAGTTTCATTGCACTTTTTAACGTACACTATGCGATCTTTCTTTTGATAACACACTCGTCCAAATCCACAATTTTATACCTGGGAAGGTTCCCTAGTGAGTGCAAATAGCTGTTGAAAAATCAAACAATCAAGTGTTTGAAGAATGGAAACAGTTTTCCTTCTGAATACTTAAAACCTTCTTGCATGTCGAGATTTTTTTAAAATTTAGTTCAAGTTGTACATTTAAAGTTGAAAAGCGAGTAAACTAAATTTATCTCCGATAATTGCACAGGCAACGTTCAACCTTGGGATTTAGTGATCATACAAATCTTTCAAAGCAAACTATAGAATCCAATTTCAGAATGAATATATATATATATATATATATATATATATATATATATATATATATATATATATAATACCATTAAAAGTAGACAAGATTCACCAATGGATTTTATCAATAAAACTATATATATATATATATATATATATATATATACACACATACTCTACTGGCTCTGGATTCCTCACAATCACTTTTTATTAATGCGAAATAAGTTTGAGACAGACGTTCAAAAATCCTTGAACAGTTCATTCTTTCTGACTTCGTCCCAAGAATCGTTACGGTTAATATCTGCGAAACTCCTGATTTTAAAAAATTGTTGCCAATATCTACAGTTGTGGTGCCAGGTGCTACGAACGGTTGGAAATTAAGAATCCATATTCTGTATCTGTCAATTGTTAGATTTTTAAAATTTATCTAATAAGAAGTCTTATGTCGCTTTCTTTATATTATTGACGTGTCTTTGTTTTCTTCTACGAGTTTCATTTCGCAAATGCTTTCCTGTGTATAAAACAGCCTTAACTTGCCGAAAGGCTTTGAAAATGTTTGCCTGGAGTCTTCTGTGTGTTTTTACCGTGTTTGATAGAAATAAAACGCTATACCTAAAAAGTTAGCCGGTCGCAGGTGATAAATCGTCAAATATTATCTATGTTTACAACTGTATATTAGATACAAAAACAATGGAGTAAAGGACGCGTCAAACCACGTGTACTAAAATTGGTCGTTTACTTTCAATTACAAAACCTAAAGTATAGAAAGTGGGTGTTGCTGTTTCGAAAATGGAAATTGGCACACTATTTGCAAGTAGACTTCTTATGAAGAACTTTATATGATTTTCAACGATATTATTTTGACATCAATTAGAACGGAAGGTATGGCTATTGTTCGTCCCCCCCCCCCCCCTTGACGTACACTTAAGTTTAGACATTCTAATTTTAACAACATTTATACGACTGTCTGGTAACAAAATTAATTAGTCCAAAAGCCCACAGCACAAAAACCAATGTTATCAAGCACAAGGAAAAAAAAATCTATGGAAGAGTAGAAAATAAGGGAATCGAATGATCCATGTTTGCCGGAAGTGAAGTGGTGCATAAGCTGAAAATTAACTGCACTAGTGGTTCGCTCGTAAATTTGCAATTGGGTTTTATTGTTACCAGTCTTCCAAACCTTCGATTAAAGAACAAACACAATAATAAACCTAAGAGCCAACCACTGGTGATTTAAATTTGACTTATGCACCACTTCATTTCCGGCAGACATGGATCATTAGATTCCCCTATATCTACTCTTCCACAAAATAGTTTTTTTTCTTGTGCTTTATAACTTAAGTTTTTGTGCTGTCGGCTCTTAGACTAAATCATAGCTGCCAACTCTTCTGATTTTTCGACCCGGTAAAATTTAACAAATTTTTACCTTGTTTAATCAGCAGATTACAGCGATTTGAAATAGTAAATTTTACTGTAAAATTTTTCCGGGCCGAAAAAGCGGAAGATGTTGGCAGCCATGGACTAAATGCTTCGGTTATAGTACCTCGGCATTTGAAATTCTTTGCAATTTTGCTTTATTCTATAACAATTGATCAGTTTCTATAAACTAGGTTAAAAAGTAATTTTTTTCGAGAAAAGCAGAATCTGCGGACAAATTTTCTCGTTAATAATTTAATAGTACACTTACTGAGTAAATCCTGGAGTGGGCGAACTTTCAACATCATCAAATACTGCATCATTCTGGTAATCACCGATGTGGAAAATACTTTGAAGTTTCGTCGGAGACGACGATGCTAAAAGTATTAGGGAATATTTATTATTTTAGAATGCTTAAAAATTACGCAAGAGAATATTTTAAGTAGATTTTAATCTATTAAAAGAAAAAACTCACGATCTTTCTTCATGAGATCCTCATGCATAGATATCATCATGTCAGGAACGCTTTTTGACTGATGAAGACCCGCTATTAAAAGAAAAAACAAGATTAAAGTTATCATTCAACATTATTCGTGAAATATTTTTTAACCCTTTAATTTTGAATGCAAAAAATTATTTCATGTAAATAATTACGTGGGTAGTTTAACAATTATTTCCCAAGTTTAATATTTGTACAGCGATGTTTGATGCGTTATACCGAAGCTTAATGTCTTAGATGACTATATGCTCAATTTCAGAACCTCAGCTATTATATTAACATATTTTTGGAGAATGGAAGAAGCGGGGGTGGGGGGGGGGAGTGAAAAGCTGATTTGGAGCTTTTAAAGTTAGATTTGTGACGGTGGATGAGATGTGTCTATTGTTTAGACTCGCGGATGGTAAGGGGTTGGGATCATAGAGATGTAGCCGGAGCCGCAGTGGATGTTCATACACTGTCCCAAATCTAGCCCTATAAGCTCCAAACCAGCTTTTCAGCCTACCCTCCCCTCCATTAAACCCTCTTTAAAAATAGGTCTTTAAAACTTCACCCGTACCTCCAAAAAACATTAATAAAACAGCTACCGTTCTAAAATTGAGATATATAGGCATCCAAGACATTTGGCTTCGATATTTACTATTCTAAAGTAATTCAATAATTATTCTAAAGACAATTATTGAATTACATAAGTACGTTAATGTGAAAGGTTGTCCAGAACCTATCAGTAATTTGATTTTTAGACACTTTGTTTTAAGTAAAATTGATTTAATAAATTTTTAGTTAAAGCTTTCTTTTGCAAACTATTTACAAGAAGAATTAGACCAACAAAATTAATGAAATAAATAGCTTTAGGTCTATAAAGGAAATCTCTCGCACCAACAAATTTGTCAAATGCAGGTTTCTTTTCAACTGAATATTTGAAAAGAAAACTGCTTTGGATCTGTTATTGTATTTCTCAAACATTGAGGCTCCACATAATGTTTACATGTGACATCGGAGAAAAAATTTGTATAATTCTCCAATGGTGCTTTTCAGTGAAACTTCATGTGAAACTATGCAAACGAGTAAACTTGAACACATGTTTTTAACTTTTTTGTTTTGAAGATTAATAACACAAAAGATTATATAGGATATTTTTATGCTTTTTTATTTAATAGGCTACTTCAGATAAGCGAAAAGATCCGTTCGCTAATGCTAATCCTATGGAAGAAATGTACAAAGATATCTCGGCTGCATTCCATGAATTGGATAGCCGAGATTGATCTGCATGCAGACCATTTTTTAATTTTTTCGATTAGATTTTCTTATTTCTTTCAAAAGAGGATTCTTTTACTTTAAAAGCAGTTTAACAGTTTCCGAATTTTAAAACCTCATTAAAAATATATGCAAACAAAATATAAAAAAGTAAAAAACTTTGTACAGATTAATACGAGCTATCCAATGCAGAAAAAAAAAAATTAAAAATATTGAAATCCAACCGAGATATCTTGATAAATGTCTTTCATAGGATTAGCTTTAGCGAATGAGTTTTTTCGCTCAACTGAAGTAGCCTCTTAACTTTGTTTATGCATGTAGAGATAAAATTTTGTGATCTGTCACTTCCTGATAAGTTAGAATTATTGCATCTGATGAAAATACTGTGTTTTACTATTTTTAGAATTATAAATTAATTTTTAAGACCTCCTTTGGTTAGCAGGGCGCAGGTGAGAAATTGTCTAATATTCCTTATAGTTACAACTTTATACGAATTGAAGCAACTATACGCAAACCACACTCACTATAATAGGCCGACTGGTTATGTAATTTCAACAATGAAATATTTTTTATTTCTAATTTTTAGAGCTTTGCGATTTTTTCAAAATTATGCTCGTACGTATTTCTGAATACGTATTTGAATAAACATCGATTAAACTTCGTAGGAAAAATAAAGTACTGCCACTCAACTCTACAAATTCAACAACAATGAAAAAATACAAAGAAAGAAAAGCCTACGAAATCCTATGGCAAACAGCTTTTATTATAGCGCACATTTCTTGGGAACCTTAGACGATTTCAATACTTTTTAAAATCATTTTCGGCAGAAGCTTAACGCTTAGTTGTAAACAGAGCCCGATCAAGCTGAAGTTGGGCCCCCCCCTACCTACTCATTTTCGGCGACACTTTCAGAAAAGAAAGGTTTATTTGATAAGTTGACAAAGTTGTTTGGGTGAAAAGTGCCTAGCTTCTGAAAATTTTATTGAGTCATTCAGAATATTTAAATTTTACATGTCATATTTTATAAAATAATATTTTTGAAAATTATTTGATTAAGGAAAAAAAATCAGCCACATAATTAGTGGGCCCCTGAAATAGGTGGGCCCAGGGCCGAGGCCCCCGGAGGCCCGTGCATTAATCAGGCCCTAGTTGTAAATCGATTGTTCGCAAGAAATAAAAATTGAAAATTAGTTATTCCGATTTTGCGAACAAAAAAAATTAATGTTATTAAACGAAATTTTTTACAAAAACAAAATGATCAAAATATAAGTTGAATTTTTTTTTTTCAATAGTTAAAAAAAAAAAAACCATATCATCTGTTCTCCCCGTAGAATTTACAGGTTCTATTTTAAAGTACATTTAGGAAATCGCAGTGTTTTTTGATAAATGAAAATGTTTTCAGAAACACTAAGGAAAAAAAATATGCCTTCTTGTGGATTAATACGAAAGTTTTACTACTTTAATTTCAGCAAATCGCAATTGTGTTTAAAAACAGTTAAAATGTTAGAGTTTAATTCTATTTATATGCGCATTATTGCGATTATAATTAAACTAAAATTTATTTCAAATAAGGGAGTGAAATAAATTGTTGAAACTTTATAAAAATTTCATTACAAAAGTAAAGAATTTTGTATTTAATAATTATTGAAAATTAATATTGAACACTAAATATTGAAAAATATTCATTAAATATTGAAAAATGAAATGAAATTGAAATAAATTATGACAGACAACTTAGAAGCTAACGATAAAGACAGGCTGCCGCTCTGCGTTACACATTAGTCTCTTTACGGGCAGCTTGAATCATACAATTATCTTTTTACGACAAAAAAACAGCACCACCAATGCAGATGCACGAAAATAACATCTCCTGATTTGGCGGCCCGAAGTGAAACAAACGCGAAACGTAGTGCAGCAACCTGTCACTTTTGTTAGCCTCGAGACAACTTTAAAAAAAACTTAACTTAATACCAATATATATTGAATAAAAGTTAAATAATTTATCAGACAAACATATTAAAAAAAGTATTACTCATTTTCGGTGCCTCCAAATTAACTGCTATTTCTCCATAAGTTTTTCTATCATTTTGATCCATTTTTTCATTTTCACTTTTGAGTTTGGGCCTCCTCTTCCTTAGGGCAGCTATTGTTTTATTGTACTATCAAGAGAAAGAAAATACACGATATATTTTAAAATCAAATACATAAAATGGAGCAATAATGTAAACTAACACTTATGTAAACTCTACAATCAAATTTTGGATGATAACAACCATTTTGACAAAAGATTGATTTTCCTTACGAATGCAGCATACTAGAGAGAACAAGTTGGAAATTGCACCTGAAGCGTAGCAAATGAGGTGCGTTCGTACAATAACGAGGTTTTAAAATATTCAGATCTTGCTCATATAGTAGAGCGTACTTCGGATACAGTATAGTGGTCGAAATCTTTGTGTTCCTGTAAATATGCAGGGAGTAATTTTTATTATACTTCATTAACGTATGTCTTATTCATAAAATGTGAAGTAGTTTAATTAAAATACCCCCAAACAATGTTTCCCCGTATACATTATTTAGTGGAATACATTTGTGTGGCCCTGTAATTTAATAATAAATATTCTTTGCATCACAGATTGCACGAAATGTATTTTTAGTACATATTTCATTGATTCATGTCAATTCTGTTATGTTCAAATGAGTGTAACACCATTAAAATGCATTTGGAACTTTTTTCACCATTGATCGTAATATAACTGAATACTTTTGATTGTCCCTGTAATTGATCTATCATCCGATTTTCATAACATTTGAAATGACTAGACCAAAATGTAATAAATATACGTTTTAAATTTCAAACGATTAAAATGTATTTGAAACTTTTTTCCCCCATTGACCGTAATATAACGGAATCTTTTTACACGGAAGTCCCTGTAATTGATCCCATTATTAAGTCCCTGTAATTGATCTATCCATCCGATTTTCATAAAATTTGAAATGACTCGACAAAATTATGTAATAATTATGTATTTTAAATTTCAAACGATTCGGTTGAGTAGTTTTTGCGTTGTTGTATGCGGACGGACAGACAGACGGACGGACTGAGCGACAACAATAGACGCTACGTATTTACATAATTACGAACGCACCTAATAAAAAGGGGGGCATAACTTCCCCAAAGTCTTTCCGGATCTGTCAGATGAATACGAGATCTTAAAATTTTAAGATATGTATATCCGATTTATAATAAATTAAAACAAGTTGATCTTGCTATTAAGTTCGTTATTTTGGCATGAAAATAAATTTGTCGAGAATTTTTAAATTTGTCTCAAAATGAAAGTGATCGAATAAGAGGCAATTAGATGTATATATTTTTTAAATTGTTTAAAAATCGGAAATTTTAATATATACCAAGCTATTTAAAGAATATAATCCAAAAATTTGAGTGTCTATAAACGAACTATATTAAGACGTTATTAACAACGAATTTATCTAAGCAAGAATCAACACATTCGTTCCAATCAAATTAGAATTTGCATCTATGTAAACAAACTATATGAGAGCAACATTTAGAGGCTATTTCAGTCAAGAGAAAAGACCCGTTTGCTAATGCTAATTCTGTGGAAGAAATAATAATAATAAAAAAAAAAATAGCTCGGTTGCATTCCATTTTTTAGCATTGTATAGTTGAGATCGATCCTATATGTAGGTCGTTATTTTCTTTTTCGATTTTAGTTTTTTTTGTAAATTAGGATACTTTCATTTTCGAAACCAGTTTCGAAAGTCAAAGTATCCCCGTAAAAAAAATTTGCCTTATTAAATATGCACGAGAAATCACGTGCTTTCGGCATAAAAATTTTGAAGGGAACCGAAGTTGAGAAAATGAGTCCTCGAATATTATAGTGAATTAGTTTAATTCCAAAACTAATCTTATCAAATTATTAGCTCATTTATATTATATTTAAAATTATTCTGTAAAAAATACCTTTCATAACAAGTTAATTTTTCATACAATAAATCTGATTCAACCACTTGAACATAGTTCCTCAGTTTGTCCAACCAATCAGAAACACCAATTTATCAGGCAATATTGTCATCCAACCAATCAAAATCAACAAAATTCCAAAATAAAATTTGTAGTAATTTGGTAACATTTGTAGCATTTGCGAATTTCTGGGTATGTTGAGTTTAGGAAACTCCTCCAAATTATAAAGGGCCCGAAAATGATGTACTTCCCGCAGCTTTAGAAGATAATCAGGCCCTAATGCAAGCATTTTCTAAAAACAGTCAAATGGCGTTCAGGACCTAATGAAACATAAATCATCAAAATCCGGAAGTCTAAAATTTTCATGATTTCTTGTAGATAGAAAATAAATTTTCACAAATTAGCAAGCATATTTGCTACTCTTCCACCGATACTTTGTATTACAATAAAAGTTTGCTTAAACCCTTTGCGACGTGAGCCTTTTACGAAATTTTTAATCTTCTGTCACAGATTTTTTTAAAACAAAGGGTTTAGCAGGATAAGGTATGGTCAGCGGCCCCAGAAAGGTATTTTGATAACTTGTGTAGTAACATCAGCAAGATATAAAACTACCGTTGACACAAATTCAGCCTCTCATCTCACTACGTTCTGGATATAATCAAATAGACGCTATAGCGGGTATTTTTCAAAAAAAAAAAAAAAAAAAAAAAAAAAAAAAAAAACTAATGCAACTATACTAATGAAACTAATTTTGTTCGTTAGATAAAATATTAGTCTACAATATGTATTCTTTTTAGAATTTTTCTATTGCATTTACTAATAAAAAAACATGCCCCATCCCCTCTCCTGGTGCCTCCAGCTGACTGGGCAGTTCCATTATTAGTACTATTTAATTCATCATATTTAAAAATCGTTGGCGCTAAAATTGGACGAGACCTTTCGAATTGCAATTAACCTAATTTAACTAACAAAAAGTGCTGTACAAAATATGTAGCTGCAGTCGCGTTTTATTTGCCGCTTATGCTGTTCATGAAAATTTTTTGAAAATGCAAGTTTTTTGAGAATGCTTCATGCTTGTCAAAAATTAATATACAAAAGTGATAAAATTTATAAATCTAAAAATAATATAACTTACTTTAGTAGTTCCATTTGAAGGAGAGACGAGATGTATTTTCCATGTTGCCACAGAATTGTAATTTTTATCAGCAGCATAACACCTCCATAAGGTCTATAAAATAAATAGAAAAACTTCAGAATAAATATATATATACAAGACAGAAATGAAATATTTATAACAATGTAAATTACCTGTATGAGGGTAGCAGCAGCTGGTATTTGCCTGCTGAAATGCTTCTGTCGTTGCTGTTGCTGAACTTTCAGAGCAAAACCCGAACCTAATATACCCTAAAAACAGAAAACTAAGCTCTAAAATGCGTTGACGAATATTCAAAATAAATAAGATATTAAATATTTATACTTACAGCAGGTAGAGCAAAGAAAGATACGGTGAACATGGCGGAGACACAGGCTAAAAGACGACCCGACCATGTTAAAGGAACTTTATCACCATAACCAATCGTCATCATGGTTACCTAGATTCAGAGAGAATTAACGTATAATTAGCACAGACCAAATTGCAAAACCACATACAAAACTTTATATTTTTAAAAAGGAGTACTGCAATGTAGAGATGTGCACAGGTCAGGGTTTGTCCTGAAGTCCACACCTGGCCAGACAAAAGGAAAATAAACATTCAAATGTGTCAGATCCGGCAGAATATAGACCATCTTTAACAGAATGGCCCGATATCACAATTTAAAAGAAGTTCGGACTAAGGATTAAGAGGATTAAATATGAACAATTTTCAATGGACTTGGCTGGACGGAGAATAAAGGTACAAGACTGCACGTTAGATGTCTGTTATAGTCTGCCTCAAAAATTTAAGCACTCTGCAAATCTGGTTTAAAAGAAATGAAGAAAATATTTTATGCTAATCTACAATAAATACTGGACATTTAATCAAAATAAAATAAGCCATTTTGAGTGGTTAAAATAAATATATTTTTATTTAATTTTTCTTTTTTCTTGAAGAAATGCTGTTTCAAAAGTTTAAGCACTTTATGCAAATTTTACTAGAAATACAGGATTGGCTGTGCGTAATGATGCTGTATGACATCATATTGTACTTTCATAAAAGTATAAAAAAGGTAGAGAAATTATTTCCTCTCTTTTTAAATATGCCAAAGGGTAAAAAATTAACAATGTGAGATTTTGAAGTTTTTAAGTTGAAACGGCAAAATGAAACTTTCTGAAGTTGCAAAAGTTTTAATTCGATAAAAGCGAAGTATATAACAAGTACTCTGTAGAAGTGATAATTTTAAGTAGAAACCAAGATGTGGACGACTACGTATGACGACTGTTCAGACTGATCGGAGAGTACGGAAATTGGTATCTAGACAAAAATGTCCATACGGCAAATTAAAAACAATCTCAGTGTACAGACGTCCAAAGTTACTGTGTACATAGATGTATTTAAGAGTGCGATTACATCATACTAAAACAAATGGCTCGCAAACCATCACTCAAATTGCATCACAAACAGGCAAGAGTGAACTGGGCTAAAACCACATGAACAAATCGCTTACTGTGTTTTATTCAGAGATGAGAAAAAGTATAACTTAGATGGTCCTGATGGTTGGAACGTGTATTGGCATGACTTACGCAAGAAACCAAGGGCATTTTTCGGCAGACAGCAAAGCTGCAAATCTGTTATGGTTTTGGGGGCGTTTGGATTCAATAACCAGGCCTCTCTGGTTTTTCTAAAAGGAAGACAAGATTTAAAAAATATCAAGAGACGCTTAACCAACATTTGCTTCCATTTGGGGACATTTTGGGGGTCCAGAATGGACTTTTCAATAAGACAATGCCTCAATCCACGTATCACATTCTACAAAACTTTGGCTTTCTCAGAAAAATGTTAAAGTTCTCGACTGCTTTGACAACTTTAATTCCAGACTTAAACTTGATAGAGAATGTCTGGGCTATTTTAATTCGCCAGGTATACGACAATGGAAAGCAATGACTATTGAAGAACGAAGAGGCCATTGAGAAAGCATACTACTCTTTGGCACCAGAAACCCTACAAAAACTAATAATTTCTATGGGCGTACGTTTATTTTAATTAATCCAAAGTCACGAAAAAATATTTTGCAAGTAAAAGTTCTGTAAAAAATTATAAATCTGGTTGTTTTTGACATTGTGCATAACCTTTTGAGAGTTTTTTTTGTACATTTTTTTCAGTTATGCAACTTTTTTTTGGATAATATTTATTCAAATAATGTCGTAAAATCTGCAAATAAAAAAATGTCATTCATTCTAACTTTTTATATTTTTTTGAAAATAGACATTTTACGCTTGTGCTCAAACTTTTGAGACAGATCTTAGTTTGAAACATTAACACAAAAATTTAAGATGTCCAGCGTAGAGATCGCAATCTGATAGTTATATAGTGTCCGAGTCTGCGCTTATCCCCTCCCCCCCCCCCCCCCCAGCAGGCTCGAGCAGGGCAAGATCTAGACTTAATTATTCCCAAGACGTGTCGGGCAGGCAATTAAAAAAATAACTATAATGAACTTTAATCTTTATAAATAAATTAATATTTTCAAAAATCTGCTTTTTATTACACAACTTCAAAATTTGTGTTAACAATATTTTTCCTTTTAAACTTTTTTCCCAAATCACTTTAATTGAATGTAATAATCCAAGAGTAAGCGAGCATTAATGTCACAATTCTGTATTCTACGACTGGCGGACATACGGTCAGAGATTCCGTATAATCTATACATATAATAAAACAGTAGGACCCGGTGTGTCTGTACATTGAAGATAATTGACAAAAATGGAGTCAGGGCGATAAAAGAAAACCAATGAAACACAAAAAAAATTTTTTTGAATTTTTTGTCTGTCTGTCTGTCTGTCTGTCTGTTTGTTCGAGGTTATCTTCGTAACTACTGAATGGATTTTTATGCGGTTTTCACTAATGAAGAATGCACACTCCCGGGCAGTGTATAGGCTTTGTTTCATCAAAATCGGACAACAGACAAAAAAGTAACAAAAAGAAACAAAAGAAACTATTAGGTGCGCTGCTCACGTTTTTTAGTACATAACGTTTTTTAGTACATATAAAATCCAATAGATGTCACTGTGCGATTTTAAAACGCGCTATCGTTATGTTTTCGCCAGTCTACTTAAGTATGAGAAAGTTTCAAGCTGGCTGTCGTTCCATGTGGTTTAGTCGGTAGAACGTCAGTGCGCCATACTGATGGCCCGGGTTCGATTCCCAGCATGGAATTTTTTTTCACTATGTTGGCATTAACGCCTATAAGCAATTAAAAGAATTTGAAATATTGTATTCAAGGCGAATTTTCTCTCTGGGAAAATTTCCTTGCATTAATATGTCAGTGTAATTTTTTTTTCGATTTAATTTTTTTTTTCGAAACTTTGTTTTTCTTAAAAAATTACAGTAAATATTTGATATTTCCCAAAGTTTTTTGAATGATCGACTTGCTTTTTTTTTTTTTTAATGTATGTCTGAACCTTATCTAACTACTTCTTCAAGATTTCTTTAGATAAACCGACCAGCGTAGCGGGCGAAGGCCGCTAGTTGTTGCATAAATATGAATGCAGTATCAAAAAGTCTTAACTGTATGTTAAGAAATTCTGAATTTCTTTTTTTGTAGAAATGGAATCCGATTAACCTTGATTTTTAATTTTTTAAACTTTTAGTTTTTACAGTGGACCATTCTGGGCCGAGCCCAGAAATATAGACTTGATTATATCTTTATTGTAGAATAGTTGCAACATTCATTTGTTGACAGAAAGTAAATTTAACAGAAAGTAAATGTTTTCTGTCTTTGCACAATTTTATTCTGTCAAAGTTTTGTACCTCACAGATTCTCTTGAAGTAAAAGACAGTTCTAGGTCTATACAAGAGAATTTTTTTAAAAATAAATGAAAACTTATCAGAAAAGATTCAGAGAAAGGTCTGCTTCTTGATTATTCTTTTATAAGCTTTAAGAAGACGTTGCTATAATTTCCTTCGTTTTAGGACTTTGTTGTGAATTTCCAAAGAGAAGCTATTTTATTTTAAACAGACTTTGATTTATAATTTTAGATTTAATCTAATCTAAATTAAATTTTGTGCAATTTCCACTGCTAATAAAAGAAATTCTTTCATCAATTCAAATTTAAGATATATATTGCAATAGGAAAAATTTTCAAGCTATTGATCGGATTTAGATAAAATAGTTGCTTATGTGGCTGAAATAAATGTTTATAGCAAGCCGATACAAATTAAATTTCTTTCTATGCTATCCCATACTGTATCAGTAAAAAATTATATTATCTTTCTTCCTGAATGCAACTTGTTAAAGACAAGTTTAAGGTAGAAACAATATTACAAAGATATGTATCAGTAAGTAAAATGACAAATTTCAGATTGTCAATATTTTTTACATGGAAGAAAAACTGATCAAAGTCTTTCTCTTAAGCGACGTAAAACTGCCTTTTCACTTGTTAAAAACTATGCAAAATTTTTAAATGATGAGAATTCTTTTTAAATCATTACGTATTATGCTATGAATATTCAACTGAAAGGAATATATATCTATTCTACTCTATCTTAACATTTAACCGAGGATCACATGGAATTTTGAAGATTCGTACAATTTTTAAATACTGGATTTATAAATAATAATCTTCACCTTAACAGAAGAATGTCAAATAATGCGGATATTAATTTCCCCAAATAATAGTATCCAAAAGCAAAGTCCAAAAAAATCTTTGAAAACGTGGTCTTACCACGAGCTGGGGGCAACTTAATAGGAATTTATGATTTCTAATGCAACGTCCCAAAAAGATAGAAGCTGCACGAAGTCAGAGAAAACACGTATGGCATTCACATTACTTAAGAATTATTTGAATCAAGCATTAAATCCGCTTTTTTCAGTATTTATCAGATGAATAAATAGCATTATTAGAACGGCAATGTAGCGAAGCATATTGAGTATTTCGTATAATTCTATGCATTATTTTCTTTATGATCGGCTATTTTCTTTATGAATCGTATTTCTGTATTTTCTTATGGTACAGATCGGGAGGCAGCTGAATAAATCATGTCATCGAGCAGATAGCTGAAATTCTAGAATTAGTTAAAACTCTACATTAGCAACTGGTCTGCTAAATAGAATCGTCATGGAAAACATTTGCAAAACTGATTTTAAATGGTTAACTGGTAGGTTTGCCATCCTGTTTTTCTGATCTTATATGTTTTTATATCTTTAGATACTGAAAAATAATGATAAACCTACAGATCGGGTCTGCAGGTGTTTTCTACCAAGATGATTTTCAGACCAGTTTCATTTTAATATGCGAATCGAGATAATCCTAAAATTTCAGCCGACAACTTGAGCTCAATCAAACTCTTCATTGATTATATTGTTCCCAAAATAACGACCTAGAGAACTGATTAATTGGATTAAAATATCTAATGTGTCGGGAAACTTTTAAACAGACTCGAAAAAATCCCCGAAATGAGAAACTGACATACCTATGTAATCTTTTGTAGATAAAAGCATATTAAAGTCATTTAGAGTAAGAATTACATTTTTCGATAAATGCATTACATAGAGTTATATCTCTTTATATAGTATGAACATAGTATTTCCGATAAATCGCTTGCCTTTATCAAAAAATTATAAATGCTATTAAATTACTTTGTTTTTGAATAAGTACTTCTGCAAATTTTGTGCATTTAAGAATGAAACAGACTTCATAAAATGTATCAGAAAATAGCCCATTTGGGATTTGAAAACAGGCTTAAGCAGAAAAAGATCTTAAAAATAACTTTGTATTCGATTTTTCCCCTTCCTTTTCGTTAATAAAAAGTTGAAGTTTTCGCACTCATTTCTGCATTGTACATCATTTATGCACACAAAATATTTTTTATTTTCCTATTGAATATACAAAATATTTTGAAATTCTTAATTGGATTAAATATACTTTAAGGCAGGGTTTTAGCATTACACCAACAGTTGAGTAGTATAAAAAGATTTGATTAATCTGATAAAAATAGGAAGCTATGGTTACTTACAACACCCCACCACAGGGCATCTGCGTATGTTGTGAATTCGGATGATGGCATGTTATTTACAATGGCTTCAGATTCGATCAGGAACATGAAATAAGATGAAAAGACTAATCCAAGGAATCCTATGTACAGTGCTGTGAACATTTCCTGAAAAATGTATGCAATCAATTTTTAGAATACAAATAAAAATGCATTTAAATAATTTACGATTTTGTTCAAGCTTAAGACCCCATATTAGTCACTGAAAAAGACACGGATGATAATGCTAAGTCTACGGGGCCATTCTTTTCAAATATCTCGCTTAAATTTTATTATTTTTACATGTTTTTGTTGCATAGGATAGCTCAGAACGATCTAAAGCCTGGCTAGTTTTTATTATTTTTATTTTGGTTTAAGATAAACTTTTAGAACCAGTTTGAACCGGTCGTAAAATCGAAACTATCACAATATAAAAAAATCCGATACCAAAATCTAGCCCGGTTGTGGATCATCCTCAGCTATTCTATGGGAAAAAAAAAAAAAAAAAAAAAAAAAAAAGAAAAAAAAGAAAAGAACGCGTCTATAGACTTTGGATTATCATCCGGGTCTTTTTCCGCATCTAGTGCTGCGTCTCAAGCACTCATTTCAAAGACCTATTTTGAAATATCTGCCGTAATTGTCTTCAGCATCTTCACAAGTAATATGAATTAGATACATTCTATATGAAGTATTATGGACTTCAAGTTTTACCTGGCGCGATAGTCTCAAAGAATATTTGGTCAAATATTTTTTAAAAGACTTGAGTACAAATAATGCAAGATCAATGTCAAAATTTTGTACATATTTCTATAAATTTTTTTTAAAACTTCAGTTTAGATATAAGCAATTGTACTATTTTCTTTTTAAATGGAAAAGCTACATATTGCAATAAAACCTTGCTGGATGATCACAAAAACTAGCTTCGGAACAGATTGGTATAAGGCAATAGAAAGAAACAAGGGTATCAAAAAGCGCAGATCTAGAGACCGGGGGGGGGGGGAGACATTATAAACTGAGTTTCAACGCAATGCTGGTTTGCAATCTCTCTGAACAAACAACACCACACAGTACATGTGGGTATGAGAGAGAGACTGCAGAGTTTCCCCCAGCTTTAAAAAAGGGCAGGGCGCTACTGTTCTGAAAAGGGCACTTTTTAATTTTTAAGGGCACTTTTATAGAGTTGAATCTAGAATCTTGCAGTTCAAAAAGTCGTGAAAAAAACAAATTTCATCAAAAATTTGAAAAAAAAAAAAGGTAAATTTTGTTAAAAGATCGCGAAAAAACGGCAAATATTGTTAAAAGATCACGAAAAAACTGCCAGTTTTGTTAAATGATCGCAAAAAACAGCAGATTTTGTTAAAAGATCGCAAATAACAGCATATTTTGCTAAAAAAATCACGAAAAAACAGTAAATTTTATTAAAAGATCGCAAAAACACAGTTTTTGTCAAAAGATCGCAAAAAACGACATGTTTTGCTAAAAAATTGCCAAAAAATGACATATCGCACAAATTTCACAGAATTTTCCGTTTTATTGCGATTTTTGGACGAAATTTGCCGTTTTATCCGCTAATCTTTTGACAAAATCTGCCGTTTTCTTGCTATTTTTTAACGAAAGTTTCCGTTTTATCGCGATTTTTGGAAGAAATTTGTCGTTTTTCCACGATCTTTTGAGGAAATCTGCCGTTTTGTGAAATTTTGTGACGAAATTAGCCTTTTTTTGCGAATCTTGCGGGAAATTGGTGGTTATTTCGTCATTTTTAACGAAACTTGCCGGTTTTTTAGCGATTTTTTGACGAAATTACCCTTCCCACGGGACACGTATGAGGCTTTTTTGCGTTCCGTCGCCGATTTTTTGCGTAATTTACATGCTATAGCGCAATCGGATCATCGCTGGAGGGCTGCGTTTTTTCAAATGTGGGGCAAGAAGGGCGCTAGTTTTTGGATGAGGGGCAAGAGGGGCGCTATTTTTTAAACTAAAGGGCAGGAGGGGCGGAGCGCCCCCCTGAAACCCTCTGGGGGAAACTCTGCTCTGTAGCATAACTAGCAAATTATACTCAGAATAATTCTCAGGACACACCTTAGGGAAAATGAAGTAATGAAAATTTAAAAAATTCAACACTTTGTAGCTGAGAATTTCGCATGTAATTGAAATATAGATAGTTAAGGTGCAATTCTGCGTTCAATCATAGGTCGCAACAATGTAATCTTTTATAAAATCTAAAGTACATAGCAATTTATTTACCCTTGGTATTTCATTTAAGTAATTTAGTTGCAAAATGTCTACTTCAATTCTTACTAAATTAGATACTTCAGCAGAAAACATTCGTATAATGACCATCGACCATTGCCTTAGTATTACTTTTACATTCCATAGAACTGTAAATTAGACCAAATATTGCAAAAGTAACTCTTTTCAACTTTTTTTATCAATAGTTTAAGATTGTGGATTAAAAAAAGAAATCTTGAAAGTTTTAAACTCTCAAAATGAAGAAAAAAATCTATTTCCTTCTTGTTAAAATTAAAGATCCTTTTCTCAGTTATAGATGAAAAGAATACAAAAACATCGACTTCTGCACATGTTATACAGACAATGTACTTACAGCAGGCAGATGTTTAACAAAAAAAGTTTTACTGTATACAAACAATTCATTTTTTCATTTAAATAGTTTTAATAAAGAATATTTTGAAAATTATTAAACACTTATTTAGACAACTGATTGAAAATTGGTTTCTTATGTTCTTAAGAGCTAAAGTCTAATCATCAGACTCATTCACAGCTTATTTTCCATCATTATGTTACAAAAGTTGTAAAATATAAAATTTTACATTTTATTACATTTTTTATACAACTTTTCGGCTAATAGTTGTATTTTAGAAATCTTATCCAGAGAAGAATATGAAATAAGAATGTATCTGTTTTAATAAATTAAGGAGGTTAAAGAGTATTATTATACGGGGTTAAGTATATGGACTTGGAGACACTTTATTGCGAGATTAAGAAGAGGGCGACTGCTCACGACCGACTTCAGTACCGGCCGAGAAAGCTTGTTTGTTCAGGTGATGGCTTAACCCCTTGCAGCGCGGCGATATATCTATGAAACCATTTAATTTTAATTTTCAAACGCCACATTGAAACCGGAGTTTTGGTTAAAAAAAAAAATACAGTTTATTGAATGCGCGAAATATAGATTTCTCATATTTTCAAATTCCGGTGTCAGACATTAATTTCAACACTTAAACAATGAATTTCCCTGCGCCGCAAAGGGTTAAAACTTGGTTCATGATGCCAGATCGTATGATTGATCTGTGCCGAGCCGAACCAGATACAAAAAAAAAAAAAAAAAAAAAAAAAAAATCTATCTTAGATATACGGAAAGAACATGTTTGATAACAAACATTTCAACTATATTTTTGCTTTAAAGATCATTGCAGGAGTAGTATCGACGTTGATCAATCATACAACAGGGCTCTTAATCTTAGGCCATTCAGATCAGCAGATTTCTTGTATATAAAAGATATACAGGAAATTAGGAGATCTTCAGTAATTTTTTCCACAATGACGCCAGCTGTCCTTTCCTTATAGGGAAACAAGAGTTTTCTTAAGCTGTTATCATATTCACGAACTTTACGCGCGACAAACTTTTCAGCCGATTTTAACCCCAATTTTTTCCCGTTCACAGAGAGAAAAAGTTGCAATTGTCTTGGAAAAGTTGGAGGAAAACCAGTTCTGCTAGTACCAGGCGTTAATATTTATTGCCCATTCGTATCAATCGCTTATCTGATTCATTGAAATGTTCGATGTTGAATGAAAAGTCTTGCCTAGGGAAGACTTTTTTGGAACTGTTGAAGGACATTGCTGTTTGCTATCACACTGAGTTTGGGGCGGACATTTCGCGAAAAGCTGAAGGAAATCATGTGTTGGCTTAAAAGTCTCGAAATGTTGGTGAATCTGATAGCAGCGTTAGGCGTATATGTCGAAGATCACCTGATACATTACCCTTTACAGCAGGTCGGACTGTTGTATGGGGTAATGCCCGATTTGACTTCATGAACTTTAACCTAAGTCGGGAGGAAAGTTCTTTCTCGGCTGCGACAGTGGACATCTCCACTCCCTTAGGTGTGCAGTTCTAGCGAGTTTAAAGTAATAAAAGACTTATTTTAATTTCAATTTATAGGCCATCCGAACATTTAATTTCCTCACCTGCCTATGCTCCATCACAACAGAGCCAAGAAGTCTCCAGCAACTTCCTTCTCTGTCGATGTGAAGTATCCTAAGAATTTGTAGAAAGCGCACGCCTCTGAAAAAAAGAAAAAGGCGAATGTCAAAAGGGAAACTTATAAAAATATTAAAACAATTAAGAAATATATTTTAATTTAAAAAATTTGATAACCTGCAATAGAAAATTTAATTTCAAAACTATTAAAAAATTTCTTTTAGTACATATAGAATATTTAGCTCCTTCAAATTCTTACAAGGGCATTTCAAACATTAAAGGAAATCTCGATTGGTTATTATAGAAGGCTCCCTCCCCACGAAAACGATTAATTGGCAGCATATAATTGTGTCAACAGCAATGAAGCATTCATTAGTCCTTCATACTGTTATAGAAATTTGCAGCATGTGTTATGAAGTAAGAATGCTTTGTCTTTGTAGAGTACTCGAGTAATTTTTCAATAAACAATTTGATGTTTATTCTCTCAAAGTACTCAAGAGATATATATACAGAAATATTTTACGCCTTGTGAATTTTGAATATTATAGGCACATGCTGCAATAGGTTAGGTCTAAAAGAAAAAGCGCATATGGAGTTTGTTGTATCAACACGGGCAGGTTGTTAATTTTGTCAACCAATCTCAATTATAATAAGCTTTGATGTTTAAGATTAGCAGTTTAGTCTTTTGTAAATATAAAATAAGTTTATATTCATTTAATTAAAAACACATTGTTCTGTATAATCTACATTTTTATTTTAGGAATAGTTATGAGAACTTATAAAAAGAAAACTAATATGTCAGCAGATGCTTTAGCAAATATTCATGGGCCCTACAAAATAAGTTACACAGATTGGCTGTTCGCTTGACACAGTTAGTTGAAAGTGTGTTCTATGCCATTTTTAATGACGCTTTAAAAAAACCTGAAAAGGACGGTACGCTAATAATTTAATTCTATCAGTAGTAATTTCTACTGCACGATCTTTTGTTAATAACAGTGACATGATTTGGCATCTTGGATGTAGTACAGGTTTGTCTACACTGTAAAAAATAAATGTGTAAATTGGCTAATTTTACACACATATATGTGTAATTTTGTAAAATTACACACCTGTAATAAAAATTACACATTTTTTTCGGAAATTTATCTGTTTTTGTGTGTATTTAGCGTCTGAAAGTAAGTGTGTAATTTGTTATCACTTGATAAACTCAGACAAGTGTGTAAATTCCGAAAAATGCCTGAATTTACACGAATTGGAGTGTTATTCTAATTTAAGCATAGTAATGTTTACTCAGAGAAGTGTGTAAATTTCTGAAATCACCCACTTGTTTTAAAATTTACACATTTCGTACAAAAAATTGCCTGTTTTTATGTGTATTTTGTTTATTAGAATGAGTACGTAAGTTTTTATCAGTTAATAGACACACAGAAGTGTGTAAATGTTAAAAGATTACGTGTATTTACGCGAATTGGAGTGTTTTACATAATTATAAATATGTAAATTTTAAAAGACAGTTTCTAAATGTATTAGAAGACTTTCCGACAAAATTGAAAAGTGTTTATGCATTCGTTTTGTCTGTCCATCTGTCCGCGCTCTAACTCTCCTAAATATACTCAAATTTCCATGAAAATTTTAGATGTTATATGTTCACGTTAGCACAAACCCTACTGAAAATGAAGTTTCTATCATGATTAATTTATTTACAGGGATAGTCAAAATTTACCATTACATTACGGCCTATGGGAAAAAATAGTTTCGAATGAGTTTTAAAGGTGTAACACCCTGCCAAACATATTTAAATTTATATGCATTTGCAAAGTACGTTAAAATATGTATTTGAAAAATGCAGTATAAATGATAGTTATTATTCATTTACAGGGCCACACGAAAGAATTCCATTATGCAAGAACAAAAGCGCGGGGGATTATTTGCGAGATATTTTAATAATGTTAAACGACTTCGTGTACAATAAAATTGATATGCTGATACGCTGAGTCATAATATGAAGTGCATAGCATTTACAGGGAGATACAAAAGATTTCAAATAGTATATTCTATTTGAAGTACTGTGTATTATCGATGATGGTTGATGGATGGATGAAATGCATTTTTAATTATGATATGCGTTTTTAAGTTTCACTAAATATATGCATATAACATAGTGTGTATAAATTCTATAGTTTATATACAAGGTTACACAAAAGAACTCGTAAAGGTTACTAAATACGAGCGTAATTTATTAAAAGGTGGTTTTTAAATAAGTTATACATTTTTATGTTGAACCGCTTACTCAGAAATGTTTGTAGAATATAGATAAAATGATATACAGGATCATGTAAAGTACTGGATACGTGGTCACAATTCGATGATAACTTCTGGAAATGTTATTTAAGAAGTTTTAATAGTGTTTTAGTTTAAAATAGATTTTAGGTAAATATTGGACTGTAATACAGGTACTAGGTAAACTACAGAGCTGATCAAAAGTATTCAAGTACGTTTTTATCCATTAGTATGAATTACTAATAAATAAATTTAATGAAAGTTTAGCGTTTTCTTGCTTAATTAAATTTTCTTATTATATAGTATATATATCAACAGACAGATTAAATACAGGGCTGTTCAAAAGTATTGAAATACATATTTGGCTATGGACATTAACACGTTATTTTCCTAAATAATGAAGTTTTGTTAAAGATTTCAGGAAGTGTTGGAAAGTGTTTCGTAATCTATCCTTAACGCATAGTTTTTCTTTCTTGTTAATTGAGATATAAGTTTTTAAATTGATTTTTGCATATTGCGTTCTGTGTACAAATGCTGTAAATCATGTACAGGGTATACACAGCAGAAAGTGCACAGATTACAGTACATGAACGGAAGTAGCTTAAAGGTGGTTTTAAAATAAATTCTACATTTTTACACAGAATTGCATTTAATAAGCTAAGATATATATGGAGAAAAATGATATACAGGACCACCGAAAGAATTTGATACATGGCTGCCTATGTAAGATAACCTCTGGAAATGTAAGTTTACTAGATTTAAACGTGTTTTTGTTTTAATTAAATCATAGCTAAATAGTGGCATAACCTTATGCAAAAATAGTAGACAAAATACAGGGCTGTACAAAAGAATTAAAATTTGCTATCGTCTTTTGGGTATAAAATTCTAAAAGTCAAATTTCAACCTATTAGTCGTTTTAATACATTGTTGAAAATGCAACATTGTTGAAAATGCTTAAGAATACGGTTTGTTTGTCCGTATTCTAACTTGCGTTAATAGTTGGATTGCTCTGTAATTGATACATGTATTAAGGCAATATTTTAATTCATAACCCAAATTATGACTAATACAATATAATAATTTATAAAAAAGAAACTCTACAATTCATTTTAACAGAAAACTTTTTGAAATTGAATAAAAACAAAAGTAAAATGCATAAAAAAAATTTTTAAACCGAAAATTTTAATTAGAGCCATTTTTAGGAAAATAACGTGTGTTTAACTTCCAACTCTAGCATTGTACAATGAAAAACGGAAAACATCTGCGTTTTACATCTGCGTTGCGCGGCAATAAATTCACTTGCAGACGATAAAAACAGTTGGTCTTTGGAATAAAGAACGTTGTTTGCTCATATATATATTGTTCTTTCATAAACGTATATAGTTCGCATGAATTTTAAAACTTTTAAGAAAATGTTACAAGAATGCGGCCAAAGGATATTTTACACGTCAGTCCGAAAAAGGTACAGTGTCAGTAATGTAGTTAAAAAAGAGCTCATTAATGTCATTGTACTGTATTCGGACATAAATCTACGAAAGAATCTACGTATTTCTATTTGGATTATCCCAATTTAACACAGAGGAAGGTCATAAGAAATAGGTAAGGAAAAAGTATTTTCTCAGCTTTCTCTTTTAATTAATAGTTTTAGTTGATTTCACATAAACATTTTATAAAAGCAATGACTAACATTCATTTAACTTTTATCAATTCAATAAACTTTACTAAATTTAATTTTTATTTTGTTGAAATAAAAAGCCGCATGCCAATGATTTATTCATTTAAATGGGATTTAAATCAGATTTTTTTTCCTTTTTAAAACTATGCGGTTAAAATTACGTTTCTTTAAATTTTAAAAGTTTTGGGTTTTAAAAGTAATTTAACCAATAGTTAACATAATTACTATACATGTATTATCACATCCCAATAGTTTCTACTTTAAGCAGAGATTTAACTCATATATGAATCATAATCGCATTATAAAATGTATGAATATGAAATATATGATATGTACAACATGCATATGAGGTATATATAGGCTAGATGGGAAGGTAATGGACAAGCTTCAATATTTTTGGTTAATAAAAAATAATTAACAATTTAATTTATGTATATATATTTCATTAACTCCTCTCTACATGATTTAAAGTCTAAATTATTTTTTATGCTCCTAATCAAGACACAGAAAATAATATTTTAAAGTTCCATCGATTTTCAGGAAAATTTGAATGAATTTGCTAAGAGTTTTTTTCATTTAAAAAACTAATACTGTCATTTTTCTTTCCTTGCAAAATTTGCATGTGTTTATGTTTCATTAGAAAGAAAATTTTGAATTTTATGTACTTATGACTATTTGCAAAATTTCATTTATTTTTAAGAATTTAAGAAGCGTGTGTTACTGTTTCTGCGGGCGGGGGGCGCTCAATTAAATCTAATAATTCCCATTTAAATAAAAACAATTAAAATTAACTGAAAAATTAACTGCATCTATTGTGCCACATCTGTCGCCGGAGACTGAGTGGCGCTCAACTTGTTAATTGTTAAAAATTGAGGGAAGTAAACGAATTTGTGGTAAAATAACTTTATTTTCATATTTTCTTTTATCCATCTAAACCTCCCAATGTATAAATAGTTTGATAACTGTAATTCCCTGACATTTAGAATTTTAAACAATGTATCTAAAATAATTAAAATTTTGATATTGTGATAGTTACAATGAATTATTTAAACAGTGAACAATTCTCAAAATATTTCATTAATTATTGCTATGCTAATTTGTTAAATTTATTTGAAGCAAATATTTTGTTTTATTAGCATGCCTTCATTAAATTCTGGCTCTAATTATTGTTATAAAATCTATTACTTTTGTGAGGTTCCATTACTGGATTCACATTCCTTATTCTTTTTTTATTGTGTCTTATAAAAAATAACCTGTATTTTTAATACACTGATAAAAATATTTTTTTCACCCCATTTTATTCTAAAAATTGCATAGTAATAATTCTAATCCCTTGTACTATTTATGATAGTATCAGTGTTATAGTGGCTTTGGCAACAGAATCCAGCCAGAAATTACATTTTTGAAAAAAAAAAAAAAAAAAAAAAAAAAAAAAAAAAAAAAAACGAACATAAAAATTTCACATTATAGGCAAAATAGAGTACAACATTCAGTTGCTGTAAGATATAAACAATTAATGACCGTTTTTAAAAATCATGTATCAAGAGTTATTATTGATTTAAATGTATAATTTCATAAATAAGAATGTAATATCTACATTCTATTATCAAAAAATTGTTTTTAAGTTTTCTTTTACTGCTTGCAAACCCTTATGTAAAATGAATTAATCCTTTCTGTCATCACGTTGTATATATGCAAACAGAAGGAGATAATATATTATAATTTCAGAAAGAAAACAGATTAATAAAAATAAAGAAAATAGATTATAATAACAGAAAGATAATAGATTACAAATTGAGACGACCCTGTTTCTTGATTGAGCGTAAATAATTCTTGGTTTAAGATTACAAATCTGTTAGAAAGAAACAAGTTGGAAAATGCGCGTTAAACAAGGCAAATCAGGTGCATTTCGTACTATAAAGAAGTTTAAAAAAATTCAGATCTTGGTGTAACAGTAGACAGTACTTCGGATACTGTTTAAGTATCCGAAATTTTTTCTTTCTCTTTGTAAACACTATATATCTGTTTTCTATTATAAAATAAGTAATCTTTAACGAATCTCAGCAACATAAGCATCAATTTCATAAAATGTGAAATATTTTAATATAATTAAAACGCGTCCCAAACAATATTTCCTTCTTTATTATAATGTAATGGGATTTTTTAGTATAGCCTTGTAAATTAATAAAAACTATTCTTTGCACTACAGATTATACAGAATTTATATTGTAGTATGTACTTCCTAGACGCATATCAATTTTATTATGTTCAAAAGTGTGTAACATTATTAAGATGCACTTGAAACTATTTTTTCCCATTGGTCATAATGCAAGGGAACACTTTTGACTGTCTCTATAATTGAATTATGAATCTCATTTTCATAAAAATTTAAATGACTATGACTAATGATGATAAAATTATGCAACGGTTATGTATTTTAAATTTCAAACGATTCGGTTGTGTAGTTTTTGCGTTCTTATATCTGAACGGACAGGTAGACAGACGGACGGATTGAATAACAACTATAGGTGCTACCAATGTACATAATTAAGAACGCGTATTTAGAAACACGTGAAGCAAATACGAATTTGTTCTTCATGTAATTTTATTTTGCGATTTTGAAAACCTTTTTTTCGCAGTTTACACATCAAAGAATAAGGTAAATATCTATGTACACAAAAACCTATATATTTTAAATATTACACAAAAATATGTATTTTCCATTTTACGTAGACATATGTGTAAAAACAGAATATTACACAAAAATCTGTGCATTCTGTACATAACACAAAAACATGTGTATTTTGCATATTACACAACATTGTAGGTATTTTCCTATTGCACAAAAATATATGTAAAAAAAGAGTATTACACATATGTATGTGTAAAAATAGTGCTCAGAAATATGTGTATTTCAGTGCAATTCACACATTAAAGTGTGTATTTCAAGAGTTATCAGATAACTTTTACACATTTGGACTTATCATCAAATTACCCATTAAAATGTGTATTCTGAAATTTACACGTTTGGCGCAATTTACACACAAATTTACACGTATAGACATGTTTTTGTATCATCGATTTACACATTTTTGTGTGTAAATTTACACATTTTTTTTTTAGAGTGTAACCAATCCTGCTAGATGATTTCAGGCGACTTTCTGGAAACTAATTTCTCGAGCACGTCATTAGGTACCCTTGATGACGTGTAAGAATATTAGTATTATTGTTGGGTAATCATGAATCGCATATCTGTCGGAGGAATTTATTTTTCTGAATGATATAATTATTCTCCGACCACTATTCTCACAAATTTCATCCCATTTGACAGTTCAGTTTATGGTCCCTTTAAAAAAATATATCAACACATTTTGTTACATTTCGATGCGTAACAATCCTGGAAAACTAGTGTCTACATTATATTTGTTTTAGACCATTCCATAATTAGTTCGTGAGGCATTGCCGCTAGAAAATGCTTTGAAATAATCGGGATTCCGCGATTCAAGAGTTTGGTCAACTTACAGAAAGATATTCAAAGAAAATTAATCCGTCCCCTCTGATGTTATAGATTATACATCTCCCAGTAGTTTCTCTCGAGGTTGGTAAGTTACAACTGCAATTTCCCGAAGAATAAATTGCGCGTGAAATTATGCCACCTCCATCCACGAACATTTGTACTTCTTTAGCAGCATTCATTATTGCAATGGATGCCCCGTGTCGCTCTTTATCAACACCAAGAACTAGCTACGTTTATATCGCACAAATTTAAATTCGCACATTATGTCTATAAGCAATTTGAATCCATTAGACATTCGTTTGCTCTTGAAAGCTACGTTACGTAAAAGTTAAAATGATGAACGAAGAGGAAGACGTGTATTCAGCTCTTCAATTCAACAAGCCCATCAGAAATAAGTTGGCAAGTGAAGAAATTAAAAATGAAATTAAATTGAGTCAAGTCATAAAAAAGTTGATTCGAAAAAGAGTAAACTTAAATTTTAAAAATCTAAAAAGCGTCCACCTCCTTTGTGTACAGTTCAGGAAAAGAATATTTCTGCATTTATGGATAATCTCATTCAAATTCATTGCCAAATGAAAAGTTTATACGATGCACCGATCGGGCTATAAAGAACGGGTTCACCCAGCTGTTTATTTTTGTATACATTGAGATTACAACTTCTAAGGATATAGTTGCCTATGTGTAAAAAATAACTTACCTCAAAGATGCAAGAATCAACCCCAAGAAAGGGCAAATTGTTACACCATGTTTCTTTCACAAAAATGTTTTTTAAATCTGTGTACCTTATAGTAAACTACTGGTTATTCAATTGAGGAATGGTGAAAGATTTTTGAAATTGTTTAAAAGTTATTTAAGATTAACCTAACTGCCACTATAAAATTCTGAAGTCGTAGAAACAACCCCGATCTAAAATATTTTAATTAAAGTCTAAAATATTTTTACTCAGTTTCATTTTCTGTAAATGTTCTGTATTACAGAAAGACAAATCGTTTAACGATTATTTCCAACTGAAAACTATGCTGAAACTATGTCAAAATCTGGGGTAAAAAAATAAATTTGTTTTAGGTAGGTTTCAGCCCTAACAGGTATAATTTTATGGTATTCTTTAAACAGCGATGATGAATTTTAGTTTAACTTCAGCATTTAGGTGCACTTATGTGGACGTTTGTTCTTTCCAATTTTATCAACGATACGCGTCACATAATGCTAATTTCGATCTCGGAATAATATGATTCGATATCTAAAAGTTCAAAGTAGTTCAAATACATTAAAACTCTTGCTTTCAAATTAAATTGGAGAATAAATAATCTGTAATAATCAGCAATATTATATTCATACTCAGTATAACTAAGTTAAGGAAGGATTCTGTTGCAAGTAGATTAGTTGCCATATATTCTACTGTATTTAGCACTGCAATCAATAATGAAAGAATCCTATTAACGGAAAATTCCCCCTCCCCCCCCAAGCCAACAAAGAATGAGAACACACATGTACTCAATAAATTAGGTTCGATTCAAAGGCTATGCACGAATTAATAAGTGAATAATTTTTACATACCTTAGAGCCGAGATTTCAAATGCGTGGCCATCGGAACCAAAAAATATCACAAAAAAGCTCGATATGATGATTATGAAATCTGGAAGAAAAAAAGGAAGCCGGATGTTAAGTGAATATGCAATAAATATATAAAAGGTACTTATTTTAATGAACTGAAGTTATTGTATAAATTTCAAACATGAAATATACATACTCTTATGACAAAAGTAAAATAACGGGATTTTTAAAGTTTTAATGCAAGTGATTAGCAAAAATGTTTTCCCGTCATGCTATTAAAAGCATATTTAAAGTACTTTGGTGATTTACAAAACTAGAAAAAATATTTATTCATGTGACGTTGCCTGCAAATCAGATAATTGGGTATAAATCATACTGGATCGATCGGAAATAAATGACTACGATTCTTTAATTACGGATCCAGTGGATGTTTAGATATTAATTAGGATAATTTGATTTAGTTGTAGAAAAAGTTACCGTATTTGAATATGTTTTGTTAATCCATAAAAACTCCATTTTTTGCGAATAACAAACCTTTAACATACTTAAGATTTTGCATACCAGACATCAAGATGGTTTTATATCAAAACATCGTCAGCATAAGCATCATTGTTAAAAATTACAATACTTTGATAAAAATATTCTGTGTCAGATGTTACTTGTTAATAAAAACGTCATAATTATTAAATTCCCATTGCTCGAATCTGAAATAGTTTAATTAGAGGGAAAAAAGAGGAAGTAATTAAAACAATTTTTTTTTTACTGCTTTAAAGTTGCAGCATTACATTTCTATAGACTCCAATCTATTAAAAATGTAGGTACTTATGTATTATCCGGGACAGATTAGATTCACTATGTCAATGATGGCGCCGGAAATATTACTTGCAGAAACGCCCCTTTGTTTTGATTTCTTCATTTTAATGGCATATTAATATTACATAATTGCCATATTAAAAGCCGCGGCAGAGGTATTATATACATATAACTAATATGATATGAAATAGCTACATTCATTGATACAATATATATTATATACTTATTCATTCTGGTTGAATAACAAACCGCTGAAAACAAAACTACCATCAATAACTAAGTTTATTGCTAAAAATAGTTAATTTGTTATGTATTTAATACACATCTGTACTAAATAACTTTTGCATTATTTTAGTTTACTTTTATATAATTTTTATCGATTTTGTTATTAAAAATACATTAATTTCCATTTGATAATTGAAAAATGGCCATCGAAATGTTCCCTTCTCCCGGAAGATTCTGGATTTTATGTTTATGTTTAACCTTTTCGCGACGACAGCCCTTTGCTTATTTTTTAATCTTCTGCCACCGGTTTTTCATAAGCAGAAAATTTTCTGCAATTTTACCACGAAAATGCTTTGATTAAACAAGGTAAGCTTTATGATTAAAAATAACTGGTAATAATAAAGAGGGATACTGAGCACCTTAAGTGGCAAGTATATAGGTCATTCTTCCTCAAAAAGGATTAGATGTCTAGAAGTCCAGTTATCTCGTAACAGCTAATTAATAGCTAACTATTCAAAGTTAGCTATTAATCCTCAATAGCCAACTTTGAGGATTAGCTATTCAAAGGTTTTCTTTACCGCTTTATGTAAATCAACAGTTTTTTTTTTAAATAAGATAAATTTATATTTTACAGAATATGTTCGATACTGAAAAATAAGTATTTTGTTTGAATTAGTTCTGAGTTCAGATTTTTTACTTTTTCCAATGTCCTATTAAATAATCCACATGCATTTGGGAGCGACACTTTAACTGAAACTTATGAATTGCAAAAACATGCTCATTTTATTTTCAGCTAAGTTGGTTAAAAAACATGGATTATATTTACACACTTACCTATGACACATATGGGTTTCGAAATGAAACTGAGCCGGCCCCACAAGCCAAGGTATTTACTTCGGCATCCTGCTGACCAGACACGGGCGATGTACTCGAAAAGGAAAATTACGGCTAATGCTACTTCCTAAATAGAAAACAAAAATAATTATTCTCTTCGGGTAAATGCATGCACTGTGAATGTTTCATATTATATGCTCAATACTGTGTGAATAAGGCAACAGATGCTATCTAGACAGGAATTTGGAAAAAGCATAAGATATTTGAAAACTGAATTTCAGCAGTTATCTATAGTCTGAAAAGTACCCGAATTTTTTTTGTACAGTCCTGCGTATGATCAATAGATTTGAATAAATCCTTTTCAGACACCAAGCTTCATTTATATATATTTTAACTTCAATTGTGAATTTATATTAAACTGATAACTAAAAAAAAAAAAAAAAAAAAAAAAAAAAAAAAAAAAAAAAAGATTCAAAAGTGAAAAAAATTAAATTTTTTTTTCTATTTGAAATGCGATGACAGATGGGGCTCAAAAAGGATATTTGACAATGTTAGAATTTTATTTTTTTTGCACAGTAAAAATAATGAAAACACATGAAATTATGCATTTAGTAATTCTTATTACTAATGGGTTTTACAAATGGTATCTTAACGCAGAGAAAATAATACTTAGGTTTTCTTTTTTTGAACATTTCGACATTTTTGTTGCAAGCCATTTTTGATGTTACACTTAGTGATGGGTGATAACGAGAAGTTTTTATCTATTTTCTCGATTGTATGAACATCGATAACTTTCTATTGTATAAATTTTTCTCGATGACTCCAGTTTGCAATTGCTTTTATACTATACAGGATTAGATTTTATCAAGAGTCGTTTGCAGGTGAATGAGTCCGTGTTAATAAAGACACGACAGATTCACTCGCTAGTGAGGCCCTCCTTCCATTGGTGTCTCTAATTTATACGCAATCTTGTAATATGAAATCTCGAATTGAGTCCTCGTTGTATACGACATCATATACTAAACGCGGTGTGCACACACAACAAAATCTTGTGGAAAAAAAATCTAACCGAACGAACTTTTGACAGGATCCTTGGGGGTGTGAAAGGTGGGGAAAGGGGCATAGGAGCTGCATAATAGGAATAAGTTGGCATACTGCTTCCCAACTATATATCACATGAGGAGTATTGGCAAAATTTAGAAAAGTGGCCCTGAAAGGGCAAAGTGGAGCGAGGTTCGCCGAAGGTGTATAACATCAATAAGTAGTCACAAGCTTTTCCAACCATTTGCCACTTTAGATGTATCTATTTTAATTTACATAAATGCCCTCCCCTAGAGCGCAAATGGGGGGAGGGGAAAGGGAGGTGCATAACATGAAGTGGTCACAAGCGTTTCCGACAATATGTCACATGGCGCGTCTAGGGTAAATTTATAAGAATGCTCCCCGGGAGAGGCAACGCTTGTGAGGGGAGGACTGCGGAAGGTGCATAACATGAGAAAGTGTTAACAGGCTTTTCCAATGGCATGGCACATGAGGGGTCTTGGCTAAATTTATAAAAAAGTGTTCCCCGTGGTGGTCAACGTGCGTTGAAGGGCTGCGGAAGGTGCATAACATGAGTAATGGTCACAGCCCTTTCCAACAATGTATCACATGAGGAATCTCGGCTAAATTTTGGAACCCCCCCCACTCCAAGGTAGCGAAATGGGTTGAAATATATAAGATCGAGGTACATAAGATCAATAAGTGTGGTCACAGCCTAAACTACAACTTACTGCTTTTCTAAATTCCATATATTATAAATATTATTTACTGGAAGCTCCGCAAAAAATAGTGGCACTTTGGGAGTGCTGACAGAAGTGTTAACTTAAACAATTACGTGTGTATTTTTTTAATCGTCGTCAGGAAATATTTTATTGTGCAGGAAATACAAGGACTAAGTACCCGCGGTAAATTAACGCTTACACGTGAGAGGAGGCCAGAGTCCCGGCAGTGCTAAACAATATATGGCACAGATGTCATACACACACCACATTTCATGATTTTTTTTCAGATGCCGATTTGACGATAACCTCGAAGAAGTTTGCGAAATTTAAATTTCAACCCATTATGGGCCCGTAACGTGACCCAGAATGGCGGGAGAAAATTTTATGCTAGATTTGTATTGTATGAAGCATAAGCTTTCAATAGACATTACATCAAAAATGAGAAACGCCCCCCCCCTCCCCCCAAAACGGGAGGAGGGAACTATGGGAAAAACTGGAAAACTGCAAAAAGAGCGGCGAAGAAAAGTTAGCTATGCTATAATTTTGCCCCTCGCTGTAGCTCCCATAGCAGCAAATTTATAGCCTTTTAAAAATTGAAATTAAGTGAAGAAATGAGCAAAATTAGGTGAATAATCGACAAGGGGGAGGGGTCTGCACCTCCGGGGGTGTCATGTAGCTTAAACTTTTAAGTTAAAATTGGTAGAGAATTAAATGAGCGGTATTTTAAGGTGTATTTTTTTTGGAGAGGGGGGGGGGGGGTTCAAGTTTCTCCCTCCTGGAAGAGGCCCTCAAAGAGAGAACTTTAAAACAATGTGCCTAGGTTACGATAACAATGTGACGAATTCAATGGGTTTTTTCCATCTCAAAAAAATTGCCCAACGCGCCTAAAGACGTTTTCCCTTGAAAAATTCGATCTAAAATGATAAAAACTCAAAAAGTTTCGAAAACTGCCTCTCCCCCCGCGCCCGCCGTGGGAACCAAATTCGGTAAGGGGGGGGGGAGAAAAAAGTATAATATGAAAGAGTAATCCGAGATCCTCAAGAATATATGCCACATGACTGGTTTAAAAAAGTGAAAATTGGCCCCCTTCCCCCCACCCCCATGAGTCCACTCTTTCACCCCTAAATTCCTGTGCACTTTATCCTTTTAAATTTCATAAATGATATTTACCGAATGGTTCGATCAAAAAAAGCACACTTAAAATGATAGGTATTGTAGAAATTGCTACAGTTTTAAACATACGCACGACAGCTTGATAGGATTAAAATACGAGAAACCTTGAAAATTAAGTCTTCATTTCACAAGTTAGTCATATTCTCATGCTTCTTTCTGTACCTTGTTTCTCGATAAACCTTTTATTTCACAAAGCTTCATCAATAAAACTCTTCTCAATAAACCTTCTCTTCTCTATTTTAAGCGAGAACGAAAATCATCGTTATCGAAAAAGGTATTCATCGGGAAACCACAAGTTGCTGAAGATGCCGCATTTATCGAGCTAGAAATTCATCCCGAAGCTAGAAGTCCTTCTTTAAACCTGACATGTCATCGAGGTAGATTTTCATCACGATGGAACGAGTTTCTCAAGATGTCCGAGTTATCGTATTGGAAAATTATAGAGATGAGATTTGCTGAAATGAGCGGCATATACGAAAGCTCTTTTAACCATTCTTTCATATTATGAATCTTTCTCCATTCATTTTACGAATCTTTCTCCTCCTGCAGTTGAATTGCCGGAGGGAAGGGGGGTGGGGGAGCGATAAGGGGGGGATTTTTTTAAATCGTTATTTCGGCAATAAATATTTTAGATGTGGAGTTTTTTTATGGAACTCTCCGGTAAATATTTTTTATTAAATATAAAGATTTTAAAGTGGGGGCTGAGTCATTTTTAGGGAGGGGGAATTCTGGGGAAAATGAGTCAATTTACGGGTGACATGTAAATTTCAAACTTTTTTGGACCCGTCATGTTATATATATAATCGGAAAGTTTTCGCACCTCTTTCATTTTACGAATCTTTCTCCTCCAGGAGAGAGTTAAATTTCAGGAGGGGGTGAGAAGAGCGATAAGGGGGTGAATTTTTTAAATCGTAGCTATTTCGACAATAAATATCATTTTAGATGTGGTTTTCAGGTAGAGCGCTCCAAATATTTACTAAACACAAAAAGTTTAAAGTGGGGGCTGCGTGATTTCCGGGTGTATTCTGGGAAGAAAAAGTAAATCCACCGCTAAAAGTGAGAAGTAAATTTAAAACTTTTAGACTTGACATGTGATATGTCATGGGAAAGATTTCGAACCACTCTTTCGTATTATAACCCTTTTCCTCCTGAAGTTTAATTTCAGGGAGGGGGAGCGATGAGGGGGTGAATTTTTTAAATTGTAGCTATTTCGACAATAAATATTTTGACGGGTGAGGAGTAAATTTCAAACTTTTTTTGGATCAGTCATATGATATGTCATAAGAAAGATCTCTTAATACTCTTTCATATTATGGACCTTTCCCTTCCTGCAGTTTAATTTCAGGAGGGGGGGGGGGAGGAGCGAGAGAGGTGAATTCTTTCAGTCGTAGCTATTTTGAAAATAAATATAATTTTAGAAGTGGTTTCTTGATGAAACCTAATAAAAATTAATTATAAACATTTTAAAGTGGGGGACGCATGATTCCGGGGTATATTTAAGTAAAACTGCGGATGAGGAATAAATTTCAAACATTTTTTGGACCCTTCATGTGATTGATTATCGGAATGTTTTTCGGACTACTTTTTTATATTGTGAACGTTTTTCCTCCTGGGGTTGAATTTCAGCAGGGGGAAGGGAGCGATGAGGGGGTGAATTTTTTAAATAGTAGCTATTTTGAGAATAAATTTCTTTTTAGATGTGGTTTTTTGATGGACCCATTTGGTAAATATATTTTATTAAATATAAACATTTTAAAGTGAGGCTGCGTGATTCACGGATGCATTCAGGGAAGAAAAAGCAATGGAGTAGTGAGGTGTAAATTTTAAACTTTTTATGGATCCGTCATATGACGTATCATCGGAAAGTTTTCGGACCACTTTTTCACATTATGAATCTTTCCTCAATTTGGCCTCCTTATGGAAGCTTTTGTTAAACATTTTTGAAATCATTTCGTTTTTGTGAACTCTGATCGGATATTTTTTTTAAATGGAAATTTCCAAATTATGAAAAATTGACAAATAGGAAGGGCAGGCTGTATTCCGGGTTTTGTAATTGTTGGGATTCTAAAGGGAGCATTTCTATTTCTTTTGTTGACACCTCTTTCGCAATATATCATTGGAAAGCTCTGTAATTACCATTTTATTTTATATACCTCCAGCGTTCATCCCATTACTTTGCCCCGGCGGGAATTTAACAGACACCCATCATGTGATATATTGTTGGAAAGCCTTATGAAAATTTATTCATATTATCCACTTTCATTGCTCCTCCACCACTTTGCCCCTCTGACGGTTCGTTTAATGTATTTCAATATAGAGTCTTCTAATAACGGGGATATTGTAGAACGTATCTCAAATGACGTACAAAAATCAATAAAGATTTTGATCACTTTTAGTATCCTTTTAGTTCATGTTCTTTCCACTTGGAGTGCTTTTGATTATTTTTTTCTTTGGCCATTTTGCTACTCGCGACTTTACAACTTTTGGCAACCAAGGAACGCCCCGTTACATGACTTTCCTACTATTGTGGTTTTATTATAACATCCTTTTGGTTTGTTGTTGTTTTAGGTAGCTTTCATTACAAAAAGTATAAAGCTACCTATTGCAGTCGTCCGGAGGAAAGCACTTCCGGAAAATTGATATATTTTCACCGATCATGACCCCCAGACCCCAAAACCACCCACCGTTCAAATGTTGATCGATTATATATACAGTCGAACCCCGTTATAACGAACTTCAAGGGACCGAAGTTTTTGTTCGCTATATCCGAACCGTTAAATGTTAGCGTTTACAAAATATGTATATAATTACCCGATACCTATATGTTCAATAATGATGTATTAAGAAAATAAATTCTATTAGATATGATCATTAGTGAATTAAACTCACTAAAGTTGATTACATTAAACTCCCACAATATTAAATTAACTAAAAAGGAAAATAGAAATACAGTAAAGCGCCGATTATCTAAGCATTCGGAACCAACCATAGTTCGGATAAATGCTAGGATAAATGAGCAAACAATTTGACTGATCCTGACTATACTAAAATCTTCACTTTTTATCCAAGCTTATAAAATTACTAACACGTTACAAAATGACTAACTGACTATTGGCACGTTAAAAAGAGTTTTATTTTTATTTTATTTTTTTATCATTATCTTGTGAACCCAAGAGAGAAAATTTTAAGGAAAATAGTTTTTGATTATTGCTTGCTTCAAAGACTACGTTCTTTACAATGCTGCCATATCTCGAATTATTCTTAAATACATTAGTTAAATAAGTTAGCTTAAATGCGTTACTGAATTGCTATGGCAGGAGTAATGGGAAATAACTGACGGGTGGGCGTGATCACGCCTGCAGAATGGCTACCATAAAAGAGAAAGAATGCAGGTCTTATTACTCTTTAATAAAAAGACTTACCGTTAATTTGCACCATGTTATACTAGCCAAATACCATGTATTTACTAAAATATGCTTTTTAAACATGTAATAACAAAGATTTTAATAAACGATTGTAGATTCTCGAAATTAGTCGATGACTTTATCGATTGTGCTTCTTTACGATTACGATTTTTATAAATTTGAAGATTTTCGAGAATTGCTTATCACTAGTTACATTTAATTGTAAAAAAGTGCTAAAAGAAATGAATCTATTTTGTTAAGTTCTGTTATCTGTTACGCTCCGTCTCCACCAATCTTTTTAAACATTTATATACGAGGAAAAAAAAATTGCGAAGATGTGTATCCTATAGGATACATCAGGTCTGTAATGAATATGAGAATTCACAACCATGCTCTAATATGCACCAATGCAGGTGCGCGAAAAGAGCTTGGCGTCATTCTAGCGATCTGTAAAAAAAAAAAAAATTCGGGACTACTCCATTTATTGAATTTTCCTTGTTTTTCTTTCTAACCGATAAGGCCCCTACCTGGTCACTTTGTTAGGTCGGCATTGAGTAATGAGTTAAAAAGAGTAATTTTTCCGTTGTGCTATCTGTTCTTACCAAACTATAGACATTTTCTATTTTTTGGTAAACGCAAAAAATCTCAGACAATATTATCTAAGATGGCTTTTAGAAAGCAATTTCCAAAGCGAGAGAGAATAAAAACTGGTCAACTCGTGACCCAAAATCGTTCAGATCGATGAGTAATTTATCAAAGAATGGAAAACTCATTTCGATTGAAAATTCAATTCCCAGCCCTGCCCATTTGACTTTACGTTAAAAATGAATCCCTAAATGTGTCAGAATTTCCCTGTTAGGCAAGGAACTTAAGAACAGCTTTAAGTAGGGATAATATTTATTTTTCATGAAAACTGTGGCAATCAAGCAGTCTGCATTAACAGGAAAACATCGTCCAAGTTCAACAGAGTTAAAATTTCTGTCCCCCTGTCTTTATCAGAAAGTTGGTTCTGTAAGCCAACGACTAAATCTATGCAGCGAACAAACCATCTTAAGTTGAAACCAGTGTTGAATCCGGGGAGGTCATCCCCCCGGAGGAAAGAAATGTCCCTCCCGGAAAATTTGAGATTTTGGATTTTCAAATGGTCAAAAAGTGAAATTCTCCCCCCCCCCCCCCCTCCGGAACTCTGATGTTCCTCCCGGAGATAAATGTCTGAATTCAACACTGGTTGAAACTGAAGCTGACTTATACTTACAGTAAGAAAATTTAGGAGTCCGATACCCTTTAAAGAATCCAAAAATCGATTTTACAAAAAAGTACCTTATAATTAAATTATTTAGAAATATTTGAAAACAAATTGCAAATAGAAGAGAAGTTATGTCAAACACTTTCAGCTTTTCCTATACGATCAATGGGCGACAATCTTTAAAGTCAATTTTCTCAAAACAGTGATTTTTATCATTGCGCGCATGATTTCTGAAAAACGGTTGCCTAAAATTTTACAAAAATTTCCCTGAATGTATTAACATATAGAAGCACAAAATGATCTCTTATGTTTCTCAAGTTAGAAGTTTAGAATTCACCACTGATTTTTTTTTTTTTAGATAAAAAAATCCCGACATTTCGAATTTCTTTCAATAATTTTTTTTCTCTGCATCTAAAATTTTTTTTTTCTTTGTAGGTCATTTTGGAAACACATGTACTCATTAAAAAAAAAAAAAAAAAAATTATTATATATATATATATATATATATATATATATATATATATATATATATATATATATATATATATATATATATATATATATATATATATATTTAGCCATTCAAATGTAAAAAATCATGCGCGCAATACACGCAAGAATAATTCTTTTGTAAAAAATTAGACTTCAGGACATGCAATGCATGCGTATTTAAAAAAAGACATTTCTTTAAAGAAATTACCTTTTTTTCCTGCGATTTATTCTTTAGAGTGTGGTTATTTTGTTCCCCCTTTTTTTGGCAAAATATTTCTAATTTATGATTTTAAATGTTAAAATCTTAGCGAAATCGAGTAGGGATTTTAACCTTTTATGTACCGATGGTATTTTTAAGTACCATCGAAGAAAATTTAACATAAAATTTATTTACTCTATTAAAAGTTTATTATTTTCCACAAAATCTTCTCGATCAAATTTAGGTAGCGTACAAAAACAGTCGAAGCTAAATTTTTTCAGAAAGTAATTTTGTTAATCATTTTTATAGATACGAGGTGGTACCCGTCGAAATTCGACGAAAGAAAATGTTTAAGAAGGAACTGTTTCATCTATTTATACTAAACCTGCAAAGTTGCAGTAAAAAATGCATCTTATACTGATCAGTCTAACTCTCAAACAAATATTATAAAAAATACGTCTTATACTGATCAGTCTAACCATCAAACAAATATTTTAAGCTAAGATTAACAAAATACTATAAAACTCAGTTTGTCCAAATTTTAAAATTAAACTTTATTATATTTTAGTGATTACACATGCGATTAAAGATCAGTTATTATGAAGTTATCAATTGAGGCTCTTAAATTTGGTATGAATGCGAATGAAAAAAACAAAACTTATTCTAAGTTGACACGATCATAGAATTTCATGCGAAATTAAAACCCGTCATCATTTTCATCTTCTAAAATTTACAAACGCACTTCTCATATTTGTATTCATCACGTTTTAAAAAATGATATTTTAATTTTATTATTTTAAAAATCAACTCAAAACTTGAATTCACTTAATTGATGAATAAAAACGAAATCAAACTGAAATCAAACCGAAATCACCGAATTTTATAACAGATGACATTTTTGAGTAAATATATGCATTTTAATTTATATTATATATTTTTTTCCAATTTTAATAGAAAATTGAGTGATTCTGTTGCCACAATTACAAAATTGGAACTATAAAAAATATCTCAAAAACAAATTGAGATACAGCTTTCAAACAAATTGCATTTAAAAAGTAATTTTTCTCAGTACGATGATGTAAGAATTTAAAAATTGCGATGTTTAGAAGTGTAAAATTTGTAGTAGCGAAAACTATAAAATCGAAATTGCACGGGAAAGGTGTTGCCATTCGCAAAATGACGTATGCGTTACGCACAGATATGTTCGGCCTTTATAATATAGAAAATTGCATTTCTTTTTCTAAAAAAAGTTAAATGAAATATTTACAATTGCAAAAGCTTTCCGTTGATAGACAGAATGATAATACATTTAAGTACATTGCTTTTTGAAGAATTGCTATATTTCCTTAACCCATTAACGCCCAGCGTCCTTTTTTGAGGACTGTTACAAAAACAGCAAGAAAGCGGTTTTCCTACCTGTAAAGAGGAAGATAAATATATAGGTTATTTCACGTGACAGAATCCTCGATAAATTTAGATAAAAAGTTAATTTGCTTTTTAAGGTGTGGGAAATAGAAAATTTAAATTTTAGCGAAGAAAATAATTCGGGCGTTAATGGGTTAAGAGTATTTTTGGTTAATTGGATTATTTTTGTAAATATTTTAGAAAAAACAGTTATAACTACCGATGTACTTAAGTTTGAAAAAATATCCAAAATTTGCATTATTGCTTATTAAAAAATCCAGTGTATCTTCAGATATTAAAGAATATAATTATAGAGATTAACACATTGGCGCACCCATGGAGGGAGCTAAGGGGCCCTCCCAGACTGCAAGATTAAACTATTTAAAAAGTTTTCTAAAATTATGAAAGTTTACTTGTAATATTTAATAGATTCTGCAAAATAGAAATTTTGAAAAATGTAATCTTTTCACAATTTTTTTATTTATAAATTTTCTTATAAAATTGTATTTTATTTTTCCTTTATGTTTCACCCCTTAAAGCAATATTTTCTTTTTGTGAAAATAAGGTTTAAGCTTTTAGAATCAACCCAATCAAAAATTTTTAGAGCCCCTTTCCCAGATTTTGCTGATTGCCTCCCCCCCCACTCAAGTCTTCATTCTGTATCAAGTCGATAAAAAAAATATGTCCGGGAACAACACATCTCGTCCATTTCTAATAAATAAAAAAAAAAAAAAAAAAAAAAAAAAAAAAATAAGATCGATGTGGTCTGACATTTCGGGATAGATCAGGAAAATATGGACCTAGAATCATTGGTGTAGTTCTAGAAAAAACAGAGGGTATGCGCTGAAGGCAGAGGGTATACCCTAAAATGTATAATACTATAGCTTTCTTGAGAAACAGTGGATATACGGTGTTTCCTTGAAAAAATCCAGAAGGTATACGGCATGTACCCGCGTTTACATCCCCCCCCCCCCACTAATCCCCGCCTAAATATATGCAAGCCAATCCAAAGCTTAATTCTGGTTGCGTCACTAAAGAGTAAGCAATATCTTGATAAATAATTCTTTAAATAAAGGGTTAACTAATCATATGAAATTATGCATATATTTTTAAAAAATGTTGGCAATTCAGAAAATTTTCAAGATAGACAGAAAAAGTTACATTAATTTTTGGGGCAAATACTATTTTAAAAATACCTATACGTATTTCATTTGTTCATAGGAATTTAAAGTAGTAGCTGCGATCTACAATGAAGTTTGGTGCTGCCCTCTAGGTGAAGTTTTGATAGTTCGTTCTTAAACTTGTTGAGGAAGAAATTTCACAGAAAAATTTCGATGATTTAAGTTTTTTCTACATTCTGTATTTTTAAAATTGCAAATTTATTTAATTTTGATGTAGATTTTATATATTTTTTTATATTAAGACACCGAAATTCACAGTTGGAAAAGCGTGAATTTTATATATATATATATAAAAAAAAAAATACAATGACACTTTAAAGCTAAGAAATTGGTAAAAACTATGAAAAATCCAATGGAAACTTGAGAAGGAACAGTTTGCGACAATGAAATTTTTAGTTTTTCTTTGCCTTTTGAAAAAAAAATGGAATGTACAGAGAAAAATAGCGGTTACATTTTCTAATACACACCTCTTGTTTTTTGTTCCGCAACTGAAAATAAAGATTTTGGTAAGAGTAAAAATTTCAAAAAGATTAAGTACTCTAAGTGGTAAGATTTAATTTTATTATTAATCTTCATATACTCAAGTAATAAAAAGGGCCACAAACTCCTTTCGTTCTGTATGTAGTAGTATTGCATTAAGTTTAATTAAAATATCCATCAATAGATTAACACGCTTGAATTCTTTTTGAAACCTTTGATAACTAAGTTGGTCAGGTTGTATCCAATTCGAACCCTGAAATCTGGCATGAAATAAACTTTCAGAATCGAAATAACAAATGTCCGCAACATAAAAACCTAAGCCGACCCTACATACTTCAACCCGAAATAAAACTTAAGCGAATCTGAAGTGAAAAAGAAATTATTTTAATACAATTATAGAAAAGTTGTCTACAATCATGTCTAACAAAATTTTTTTTCTTATATATATATTTTGAAAAAAAGTACATCTATAGACTTAACATTAATAGTTCTGCCCTCCCCCCCCCCCCATTTTAAAGTTATAACTGCAGTAAAACCTCTAAATAACAGACACCTCGGGAACGCAGAAATTGTCCGCTATTGGGAAAACCTCAGAGATTCAAAAACCGCTAAGAAATGCTTAATGTTTCATTAATTTACTTTTATATTTAATAAAACCTCTGTTATATAATTAATCAGAAATTAATTATTTTTAAGCAATAAGATTGAAATAAATATGTGCACACTTTTATCCACTGTTTATTACATTATTGTGAAATAAATCAGATACAAAAGTCTATTTTTGCTTGCGATTACATGTAATTTGTTTTTCTGTGTGATGTTATTGGACATCGTAGAGTTCCGAGCGAGGAGGTAGGGAGGGATTGCACTTTGATATTTAAAAGCATAAAATCTCAAAATGTTCTTAGATGACATTTTAATAGTCTGGAAGATTATTTCTCTCGGGCAATCCCCTGAATTTAGCACTGAACTTTGGAGGGGGGGGGGGGAAGGGGATTCTCCCCGGCTCTATCTACATTTAACTGATCACAAAATTTGTGACACATTGTCCCGATAAATCCAGAGGCTTTTTTTTAATTTCTTTTCTGTTTAAAAAATACTTTTTCATCCTTTATCTCCGAATAAAATGTCCGCTATTCGGAATGTCCGTTATTCAGAGGTTAAACATACAAAAATTTAAGTTTTGGGAGTGGGGATTGGAAAACTCCGTTAGATAGAGGTGTCCACTATTCGGGAGTGTCCGTTATGGAGGTTTTACTGCATTTTGAAAATATATATCGAATCCCCCCCCCCCCCCCAAAAAAAAAAAAAAAAAAAAAAAAAAAAAAAAAATCTCACCCGAAACATTTAAAATCAAGTGACCTAAACGAGGGCAAGTAACGGAAAATTACAGCATCAATCCGAAGTGACTCGACTTGTGAGTAAAATCTGATTATCGTAACTAATATAGGATTGTAAATTAACATTAACAGATATACACTACATTTAATATGTCGTAATAAACTTCAATAGCATAATTTTGCGCTTTTCAATATATTTACGTAAGATCGCGGGTGGACGGGCAACAGACTGATAAATGTCAGATACTTTTTGCTGGAATGTTAAAGACTTATTTTGCACCATATGATATATTAAACTTTCGCAAGTATTTCTTTTAGAAATTTATTTCTGCACTTTAATCATACTCTGAATATTTTTATTTCACAAGACAAGATTAAGAATAGAAAGTGTTGGGAAATAAAGATTAAATCGATTAATACAACGATTTACTACAATATTTTCGTAAACTAATTCTAAAATTCAGAAACATGCATTTCACAGAATTTGTGAAATGCATGTTGAGAAATGAGCTTCTAAAACGAGTATAAGATAAATAAATCTTAAAACGAAATGCAATTTTTCACTTTGATTCACACATAAATTACATAATATGAACTTTAAAAATTTCACCGTTTTACATAAAAGGCGACGAAAATAAAGATGTTACAAGTTAAAAACATCAGTTTTTGTCTTGGTACTTTCAAGCTTTTCAGAAAAAGTAAAAAAAAAAGTTATTAAAATATTCTCTGATTAAGAGCTTGTAACTACTTGAAAATACTAAGTTAAAAAAAAAAAATGCATGTTTTTAATTTGTGTTATTAAAATATTCTCAGACGAAGAGCTTGGAAAAGCTTGTAAAGTACCAAGAAGTTTTAAATTAAGTGTATACTTCTAAGGTGTAACATATCCTATTATTTTTAGTCTCCATTTAAGTAAAAGAACTGTTTAAAGTTCGTAATATCTAATTTTGCGAGTAAGGGGTTGTAAAAAAAAACACAAGACAAAACGAATGCGGAATTTACACATTTTGAGTTAGCTTCTGTTTAGTAGTAGCTTCTGATTAGTACTTTCTTTGTTAGTATGAATAAATATCCTATTTATCGTTGACCATTCGGAATTTTCATTTTAAATAAAAAAGAAAAATACCATATAGAGAAGAAATTTAAGTTTAACAGAAATAGAAATTAATATTTCAAAAGGAAACGGCATTTGAAATTTGTAGAGCCTTTTAAGAGGAAATGTAAAAATAGCGGTATTAGACGGGAATTTTAACCCGCGACTAAATAGTTAAGATTATAGGGTAAAATTTATAGAACGCACAGAAATTATTTTTTTTTTATGGATACTGGACACAAAACAGCAGTAAAAACTGGCAACAAACTCAATTGCTATCCCCTGTATAAATAACAAAAATATTCCAATTTGCATCGGACAGTTTCTTTGAATTATTTCGCAGAGATTAAAGCCAAATTAAAAACGGTAAGCTATTTAAACTAAATTAGTTAAATTAACCTACTTAACTAAGCTTTACATTTCTGGTATGAATGAAATTTCCTACGGAAGGAACTAAACATATTACCCACGTCCTATGACTAATTTAATCAGATTTGGAAATTGTTTAAGAGATTTATGTATCAAACTCATTTATCGAAAGCATGTTTTAGGCTATTTTAATTAAGGATAACGACCATTTTCACCTAGTGTCAAGTCCGTTACCAAATGTCAAGTCTGTTACAGTACCTTTTTTTTTTTAACGATTATCATTTTTTCACCATTCTACTTTTATTTTTTATTCAACTAAGAAACAAGTATGCAATTTCCTTAAAATTTAATAATTTGCATGAATGTATACTGCAATTATTAGAAAAAGTTCTTGTATAATTTCTATGTGATGAAAATCTTGTGGCTAAAACTGTCTCATTTCAATTTAAGTATTATTGATAAATATCATGTTTTGAAATTTAGGGACATAAGTCACTTCAAAGTAAGTTGATTTTAAGAAATTTAATAAATTTGAAGCTGAGTATTTTCAGTAATTTTGTATGGTAACGGACTTGACAATTTTGCCTTACAAACCAACTTTAAATAGTATTTACATATATTATAGGGAAAAGTGCACAAATTTATTTTTTTACGCAACTACCATTTACTTTAACACCTATCTCCATTTTTAAAAGAAATTATTAAGTTAAAAAAAAAAAAAAATCTGAAATTTAAGCTAATCGTGAAAATGGCCCATAAACCGAATCAGTTTTAAGACTGAAATCGAATTTCGGCAATCTATTTTCGACTGAAAACGAACATTTTTTAAAAAAGTGGTTAATGCGTAATTATATGTTACATATTATACTTAATATGTAATTATTTTGAACATTAGTAGAATATTATTTAATGACAAGCGATAAATCTATAAGAACGATGCGAGATGAGAATAATTCTACATTTATCTATGTCAGTCAGCAGCGCGCAATATCCCCAATTTGCAGTCGAGAACAGCAGGTCAAAGTGGAAATAATATTGAAAATTCAATTGGGAATTTTTCCGTAAAAAATAAGCAATCTGATGAAACAATGAATTTGTTATACGCCAAGTGATGTAACAATTTAACCAGGGTTTTTGGTGGTTTTTGACAAACTTTAGCAATTTAGCGAATTGGGGGGGGGGGGGGGAAGTAGCCAAATGAAAAGAAAATGTTAGCAAAGCAGATTCCACGCGAAGCACTGAAAAATGCATCTTTAACCCCTTATTGTATGTACTTTTATAAAAATATTTTAAAATATTCTAATTTTTTGTAATTGCTAAAAATAGAAATTCTACTATCCGCTATAGAAAATCTTGAAAATAAGTACATTTTAAATTATTTATAAACATGCATGCATTTGCTTCAGGCATTCTTTTAGCAGTCTAAAATAAAAATTGCAAACAGCTATCTTTGGTTTACCGTTGTAAAAAATGCACAAAATTTGCTATGAGATTTCGACTCTTAACCGATGGAAAAAAAAAAAAAAAATTAGACTAATGACTTTACGTAGAGAAATTAGCTGTTTACCGTGTATTAGATCTATTTGCCGCTTGATGAAAGTAATTTTGTGCGTTTAACGGTGCAATGCTCGCACACAGATAGCGATTAACTAGCAATAGCGAAATATCTATCGCTTAATTCTGCGTCTAAATTCGATTGGCGATGAGTTAGTATCTCTATAAATAAAATCAATATAAATGACACGGTGCCAGTGAAATGTAAAGTAACAATTGTTTAGGAATGCAGATAAGAATCTGGACTATATTGGCACATTCACGCACATAAAGAGCAGAAATTGAGCACTCTTAATTTGGCGAGTCCGATTGTTCTTTTATTCGCAAAATTGAGCATTTTGACGCGATTTTGCGCAACGGTGAACGGCAGCGAGAACCCTGAATTCCACACAGTTGTACATTTTGAACTCTTATCAGAGTCTTTTTTATGTCTTACATACCAGAATTAAGATGTAGAACGATTAGAAATGCACATCAACTATTGACAACAAATCTTCCCGGTGATGTGAATTGTTTCAGCAGGTCAAAAAATCTCCACTCCAAGGCAGCATAAAGTGGTTTTATACTATAGAAGCGTAGGAACTTTGATTCCACATTCAAGTTCAGAGGAATCAACTAGATTAAGAATAGACTTTCACCCAGTTAAGGGTACAGTAGACTCAAAACTAATTTTTTTAATTTTCAAAAAAAAAAAAAAAAAAATTCTGGAAGTTGTCATAGTATATATCTTATTTCACAATTTTTTTAAAAATATATTCAATGGTTTTTGAGATAGATTTCTTTTTTTAAAATTAACGAAAAATAAAAATATTTCAAAATGCTCCATGCGAAATTCTTTATGTCCATTTTTTTTTTCTTTAAATGCCTCTATATATGTGTTAACAGATGTTACTAAGCATTTTTAGCATAATATTTGTAAAAAAAAAAAAAAGACTACTTTAATTCTTTTGTATTTTTCGTTAAAAAATCATTAAAATTTCCATATAACTGAAATTTTAAATTTAAATGCGTCTAAAAAAAATCTTTTTAGTAACATTTGTTAACACATACATAGAGAGCATTTAAAAAAAAAAAAAAATCAGAAAAATTGGGCATAAAGAATTTCGCATGGAACATTTTGAAATCATGAAAACGACGAAAATATTCATTCTGAGAAAAACAGGTTTTAGTAACTACAATGGTTATAATTGCTTAATATTTTCCTACTGACACAGTTTCAGCTATATATAAGGGATATAATATTTTTGTCTTATATGTAAGTGTTTTATGTTTTTATGGTAAATTCAGATAAAATATGTGGCTTCGAAAGTAATTCATGCATAGGGCGTGAAGTATTTGAATTTTTAAAAATCTTCTCAAAAATAACTTTTTGTATTTTCTAATAAATTTTTTTAAAAATTTTTGAAGAAATATTCATGGTATAAATACCTCTTATTGTACAAATTTTTGTTAAATATATTAAAAATATTTTTAATACATTAAATACATTAATATTTTTTTTATTTTACGCTAAAAAGATTGGGGACAAAAAGCTATTCCTCTAAATACATTGTAAACAAACGCTAAAAGAAACAGTTAAAAGTTAAAGTAGTGTTTTGCGAAATCAAAATTAATAAGTATTCAGTGCAAAATAACATTTTGTAAGATAAAACTAAAAACTAGGCTAAATTTTACGGATGCGAATCGGCAAAAAAGTAAACAAAGAGGCGTAGCATAATCAGCTGATTGGACAAAAATGCTTGTAACTCCAGCAAAAATAGTCGAAATTGAAAAATTCTTTTTGTGTTCAATAACAGGGAGTTCATATGTTATTGTGCTAAAAATGAAAATTCGACAATGTGATGATTTTTTGCGATTTTGAAAGTCCACTGTACCCTTAAGTGCGAGGTTTTTCAATCAATGGGGAGTCAGAGAGGACCCGATAGAGAGAGTTCCAAAAATTGGCTGACGGAGGAATTTCGATATAAAAAAGCAACGTCAGACAGCAGCACGGGAATACGCAACGAGTGCTAAAAATTTCAGTATTTTTAATTTAAAAAAGAAGTATTAAGAAACAATTAACAATGTCTTAAATTATGGAAATAATGGGTTTAAGAAGAATGTTGCTTTTAACACATAAAGGTTTTAAAAATAAGAAATAAACTAGTCGTTGGGGGGGGGGGGGGGGCACCGTAATACCCATCATGGATATGTATATGAAAATAAAACATGTGAAACTGTTTATACAATGCATTGCAATTCATAAACAAAATTTAAAGATTGTTAATATACATAGTAATGCTATATTAAAGAACTGCTGATGTACCAATTTCGACAAATTATATAAAACGCCAAACTACTCAAGTAGTACCGAACTGCGTAAAAGAAACATCCTTATAACTCCAAAAATAATAATTCTATTTACTAACAACTAATTGCGTCGGATTAAGCGTTTCATTTCCAATTAAAATATACCTCTGAATTGAAATTTGAATGAAATACAGGGATGAAAAATCTAAGAATGTGGAAAACAAGATTACAAATATCTCGGCAACTAATAATCCGATCGACTTCGTTCTATATGCAAAATGTGTGTTATTTTATTGCCTCTTACGTCCATTCCTTAGAACAAAAAAATTCGAAAATTTTTATGTACCTTTTATCAGAACGAATTTTTCGAGAGTCCGAAAAAAAGAGTTCCGGATAATCGAGGTTGCTGATATTAAATAGGGTTCGTACCATTCTTACATACTAACTACATACAAAATTTCAAGTCTCTATCTCAATTTGTTCGGGAGATAGAGCGTTTACAGACAGACAGACAGACGGACGGCAAATTTTTTTTTTCTAAAAATATGTTTTTCGGAATCTCCACTATCTAAAACGTGTAAATCCGTCAAAAATTTTTTCGATTTTCAAAACGATTGCAAGACTTACCCTATACTACGTATGATGGGTAAGTAAAAGGATGCTTTGATTAAAAATATAGGATTAAAACATAATTGATATGTTAAGATATTAAAAGACAGGGGGTAAAAGGTAGATATAAAAATGTGGATTAATTGAGGGAAAATGGCGATTTTTTTTGTTTAGATTTCGTATATATAAGTAGTATTCAAGCATAAAAACCCAAGAGAACTTTGAAAGCACCCCTGTCTGAAAATTTCATCTCCGGAGGAGGGGGGGGGGGTAAGTTGGCTTTCCTTTCTTCTGGCAAAAAATATTTTCATATAAAATAAAATGCAATTAATTCACCAACAATGCAGAATGATTTTCAATTATACATACTTTATCAAATATTTTAGGAATAAATACGTCAATTTATCTTTTATAGCGATTTTTTTAATGACCATCTGTTATACTAGAACATTTTCAGAAAGCATTTGACTCTTCAAACTAAAAATTTCAAACTAAAAATTTTCTATCACCGCTAAATCTGAAGATCTTAATAAGCAGGTGAAAATAGTTTTCAAAAGTTTAGTCAAATAGGCATTACTTTATAATTTGCATTCGCGTCTTGTTGGTCATGACTGATAAACAGTGAAGTTCATAGCAATATGTCCGATTTGAGCCGATAGAGCTCAAACCGATGAGCAAGGCTTGAGAATTTTGAAATGCACATACAATTTCGGTCGAATTTCCGTCCAGTCGAGTTTTAGTCAGCATTTTAACCCTTTCCGGCACACTGTGCCCGGTTTGTGATACCTAATTTTAATTCCAAACTCTCAAGCGGCACCAGTAATATTTTAGTAAAGTTTTGATTTTACAATGAAAGCTTAAATTAAGGAATTCAAAATATTTAAAAAATTAGTTTGTGAATTACGGTGTCAGTCGATAATTTCTCATTTTAGTACAGATTTTGCCCGTGCCGGAAAGGGTTAACCCAGAATGAATTTGCGACAATACTCCGATTTTTTGGGCCGATCTGAAAATTGAGCCTCAGATAATTTCTACTTTTAATTGAATTTGTTGAATATCCCAATATAAAATTAGATTGCATTTATTGATGATTTAATGCGTTTGTAAAATTTAAAATTCTTTTATTTTTAAATCTTTCAAAAAGTTTAGAAATTAACAATAGTTGAAATTAACATTTTTTTTACTCACCACTACGTACATGAGTCTTGAATAGACTAGTTTGTCCTCTGCAACCGTAGCTAAGACGCTGAGGAGAAGAGAACCTAATATGGCAATGTATCTGAAAAGATCCAAGAATTTACAAAAAAGCAGTGGCAATCACTAGACTATAAAATGTACAGTAGGCACAAAAAACAATCCTTATTATATCACCGTATTATAGAGATATGCGAAAGGCAGAGTTTGAGAATGTCTTAAAAATCAGAAATTAAAAAAAGGTAGATGCCCTAATACATATTAAAAACTTGATTTCACAAATTATAGCTCACTTTTTATACCATATGTGTTTTGTGGAGCAAACCAGTATAGAAGAAAAAGGTATACATTTTCTTAAATCATCTTTATAAAGTAATAAAATATGTTAACGACCGGAAGGTGGCAGCACAGACAATTAACTCCTCGAATTGATGGCTGAAATTCCAGAATTATCTAAAACTCGATTCGCATTTTAAAACGCAATTGATCTGCGAAGTCTTATCTTGGTGGAAAACATCTTAAATCCCGGTTTTAGTGGTTGACTCGTATTATGATTGTGTTTTCCTGCTCCCAAGCCTCCGTGTTTTCACACCTTTGGATGCAGAAAAACAATGATAAACCAACGAGTCAACTACTAAAATTGAGTTTAAGTTTTTTCATGAATATGACTTGGCAGACCGATTGAGCTTTAATATGCGAATGGAGTTTTAACTGGAATTTCAGTCGCGAACTCGAGGAGGAGATTGATTGTGCGGACGTCTCCCGGCCTATTAAGGGTTTATCCATTATTTTCAGAAATAAAATTAAGATCGTATAAGGAAAGCACAGAGTATATTTAAAAGAATTACAAAAACTATAACGGAAATTAAATTATCATCTGAAAAGAAAAATCTTTAAAATATTTCCAGAGTTAAGGTTTTCTTTTGTCTGAATCCTTTAGTAACATAACGCCGACGTTCTCTTACTAGGGAACATTCCCATGTCTAAGTTCTGGATTTGAACGAGTGTGGTATCAAATGAAAGATACCTTCATGTACTTTAAAAAATGCAATGGAACTACCTGTCCGAATCGAACCGCTTTCGAGATATCAGCACTTTAAGTGTGAAAAACCACCCATTTCTATAAGAATGACAATTATGCATCTAACATAACCGCCAGTCTAAGAAAAGCATTCTATTTTACACCCTATATTTACATACAGTTTATCCATTATCTCACGACACACATTTGTTGAAAAACATACATAAAACAAGATTGTGGATATAACAAAAACACATGGAAAAACTCTCCGAGTGTAGTCGTAGACGAAAACTTTGTAGAATGCGAAGTGTCTGTCTAAAAGATGAGAAATAACCGACAATTTGCGAGGATAAAGGATTTTGCTCATAGCTCGGGAAAAGGTATAGGCAGGAGGATTAAAAACAATGCAAAAGAAACTTAACTTGCGATCAATTTATAAACCTGTCTGTCAATTTATTCATTTACACTTCACGTGCTGATATCTCGAAAACGGTTGGATTCGGACGGGAGTTCCATTGCACTTTAACGTACATGACGAGATCTTTCTTTTGATACCACACTTGTCCAAATCCACATCTTACCTGGGAACGTTCCCTAATTAGAGAAATGAAATATTTCTGCATCTTCAGAATTAATGATATAGGAATGAATTGTAAAAGCAAATACCCATGTCTTGGAAGACTAGTGGTCGGAAAATTACTTTTTGTAGTGAACTATAACTGAACTATTTTATGAAAAAAGGCGACTACAAACTAATTTCAGGTTTTGTCAATGGTCCAAACTTAAAATACGGGAGGCTGATTAGTTAAGAGAATGACCTTTCGTTTGCGGAGATATATTCTTGGAATGTCCGATTAGATTATTCAGTAGACTTTAAAATTAAGGATTTATACAATATCTGAAACTATTTTTTTTGAATATTAATTTACAAAATTCAAAAATCTATTGAAAATCAAAATTTTGTAATGATTCATTTAGATATAACTTTGAAGGCTTTTAATTTTAAAGCTATTTATTTACTCTATGAATAAAAAGTTTCTTTTTCTTACGATGGTTGTTGAATTATCGATCATCACAATTGTGTTATTTCTACATAAATGAAACATTTAAATTTCAGGAAATAGCAGATGCACTAAGAAAACTACAGAAATAATGAGCATCCGGGAAATAAGAATTTGGTTGTTCATAAGCAATTTAATTAAAATTCCGATTTTCTATCCGAAACATTCATGATCAATACTGATAACAGTATAGGGGACGCAGCTTCTTAGAAATTAGATGTTTTAGAGAGCCACTTCCCAGAAAAATATTGGATAACCACCTGTTCATTAATTTCCAAGAACATTCTGTATTAGTTTAAATATAATACCAATAATATATCAGTTTGATATTAAGGAAAATTTGATGATTTTGTTACGGCCAATTGTCTACGCGAGGGATATAGGCCGAAGGGGGTGAATGTCCCTTGGACACTGAGCTTGGCAAATGTCTATCAACAATCGTTATATGCCAAGTTCAGTGCCTGGAGGTTTTTTTAAGGGAACCTTCGAAAACCATCACCGCATCGAATTGACGACTGAAATGGCAAGATTAAAACTAGATTTGAATATTAAAAGGCAAATAACTTGTTAAGTTATATATTGGTGGTAAACATATGAAAACCCGATTATAGTAGTTGTCTGGTAGACTTACCATTGTGTTTTTGTGCTCGCAGTCTTCCCTGTTTTAATATACTTTTGGGTGCAGGAATACAAACCTACCGATCAACCAATAAAATCTGATCCGCAGGTATCTCTTCCACTAAGATGTGACTTGACAGACCAGTTGCTTTTTAATATACTAATCAAGTTTTTATTAATCCACGAATTTCAGCCGGCAACTCAGAGAAACGTCTAAGTAGCCTTATTCATCTGTGTTATTCTTATGCATCTTATACATTATTTCTTATACATCTGCGTATAAGAAATGTTCGAAAAAATCCACGTATGTCAGATTTTTTCTTTAAATACTTGTTTCAAGTTAATGTTGCGTAAAAAAGTAAAAATAGAGTTTCTTAAATTATCTGAAAATAAAGGCAATAAAAGTATCAAATTCATTACGAAAATATTAAGAGAAAAAATAAACTTTTGCATAGGATACATGTATTGATTTCAAAATATAAAAATTCGCTGCAATAGATTTCTACTGTCTTCATTTGGAATTTGTCGCATCATTTATCTTCGTTGACAAGTTTGGAATATTACCATCAAAAAAGAAAAAGATTAAAAAAAAAAAAGGATGTACATTTTTTATGCAACACAATAGGGGGGAAAGTTTATTTAGCGATACTCACATAGCAGCATGATATATTACAGAATTCCATTCTTTTGGCCTTTCGAGGAAGTTGTATACTCTGCCTTGGAAAGTGGGTTTCACAAGTTTCCGGCCCTGCCGAAATGCATACACGGCCTCCCAAGGAGTCCTGGAAAAGAAGACACTTTTGTTAAAATATATCAACCAAGCATTGGAATAGATCAGTAATGATACGTCTCGCCTTGGCCAATCTCTTGCTGACTGACGCAAATAATCTACATTCTAAATACAAGTTAGAGCCCGTCAAATTTTGACGAAAGAAAATGTTTAAGAAGGAACTGTTTCATTGACTTATACTAAACCTAAAAAATTAGTTATCGTAAATAATTTATTTTATATTGGTACGTCTAGCTCAAACGATATTTATCGTCAAATTAACAAAATACTCTATTTCTATAAAACGCAGTTGTAGAAATTGTTAAAATTAAACTTTAAATCGTATATGTAAGCAGTAAAAAGTAATAAAGATATGTTACTATGATAAAGTTATCAATTAAGGTTCTTATGCTAGTATTCCAAAATGATAAAAAGCAATATTTATTCACCTTTGACTCAATCATAGAATTTTTTTCCCGTGAAATCTAAACCCGGCATCTTTTACCATATCAAAATTTGCAAATGTACATTTCACATTTGTATTCACATTTAAAAAAACTGGCATTTTAATTTGACAATTTTGATTCAAAACTTGAAGTCTCAATGCTATTAGCTGAAATAGATATTAAACTGTTGATATTCTTTTACGTGTAAATCAAATTTTGTAAATGAAGTCAAAATTCACCGGGTTTTATAACAGAAGATTTTTAAATTTCTATTTTTTCCCTTGCTTTAAATAGAAATGGAATACTCCTGTTGCCACGATTACAAAAGAGGTGTTAAAAGCTACACAAAAATTAATATTTCAAAAACAAATTAAGATACTGCTTTCGAACAAATTTCATTTAAAAAGAGTTATTTTTTGTCTACACGATGGTGTAAAAATTGAAAATGTGAGACATTAAGAAGTTTAAAAACTTTTAGTAGCAAAAATTGCAGTACTGAAATTCATTTAAAATTTGAAAGTGTTGCCATGAGCAAAATGACGTATGCGTTACGCACAGATACATTTGGCCTTTATAATAATAGATAAAAGCAATAATCGGCAAAGTGAGTTTTACTCGTACCCAAAGGATTCCGTATAACATAAGACCTTTGTACAAAATTTAAACTTGGCAATGTGCCAAACGCATAGGTTTTCTGCTTAGGTTTTTAATATCTCGTAATTAGTGACAAACTTCACTTAAAATAATTATTAAATATACTCGATCGATTGAGCGTTGATAGTTATCTCGATTGTATATCTACTCTCCAGTACAGTTTGTGTAAATTAGATTATCAAAAACTATGCGACCCAGAAAAATCGCTAAAATTTTCCTGCAAGGTTAAAATAAATGCCTAATATCGCTAATTTTCTCATAGTTACTAATAAATTCGGAAATAGAAGGCGGAGCTGGGATATTGACATTTTTGCAAGACATTTTTTTATATCTCTCTAAACGTCGCCCTAAAAATTAAAAATATATTTGGGTTCAGTTTTACAAAATCTTACAAACATCCCTCGTTTCATAATACAAGAAAAGAAAGCACAGACAGACGATCTTATAATTTCGTTTTAACTTTTTAAGTATGAAAACTTAAAAGCCACGTGCGTAAGTAATGACATCATTTAACGTATGCAAATTTTTCTTTATAGTTACCTATTGGTTTACGAATTTAAAACGCTGTAAATACATTTTTCCACTGACTAAATGAAATAAACTCTTTACACAATGTAGTTCAGGTCCTGGCTTTTGTTTAACGCAGCCCGCTCATCAATATTTCGACAACCGATGATTATCAGTTACCACTTGTTTCTACTTTAAGCTCGTAACTACCTAGAAGCGAGAAAAACTGAATTCGCCGTAGTCTTCACAGCACGTTAACTAAATTTTCAGAAATATTTATTTTAAGGCATTCCAAATGTTTTACTTTCTGGTGATCAAGAGGGCATTTAGGGGCACAATCTTCATACAGGTCCCCTCCACAAGTTAAATATTAAGTGAAATTGCAATTAGACATTTAATGCTATAAACACTAAATTATTGTACAAGGCTTATAAAAATATTGTTCACATTTCATTCTTAAAGAAGAGAAAAACATTACTTTTAAAAATAACAAAATGCCAAGCTTAGGTATTTCTATTAAAAAAGATTTGTTGCCACTGCTGTAATTTAATCTAATTGTGATCTTTTCGGTTACCCAATTATATTCTGTAAACATACTGTATATAAAAACGGTTAGTTTTTATGGAAAAATTTATGATAAATACGTTGATGCAGACAGATTTAAAATCAAAGAATTTTGCAATTTAATGTTGAAATCAGTCAAGTCCAAGATAGTTATTGATTACTATGACTCTAAGTCTTTATTATGCCCGTAATCATTAACAGCCCACAATAAAATTGAGTTCATGTGATTCTAGGCAATACTGTTAAGTATTAATGAATTTTAAATATTCCACTATGCCATTAATAAAATAGGCAAAATATTTCGAGGGAAAAAAAAATCGAAAAATTGCTTATTGCAGACAATCATTTAACTAGCTATAAAAAAATGTATGTATCCCCCCCTACCCTCCTAAGAATATTGAAAGTGTAGTCAAGGCCGTTTCAGACCTCGAACCGGAAATAGCTGTTCAAATAACAAAATCTGTTTAAAGGGATTCAAAGAAAAATACATTTTCAATTAATTTTAGGAAATAGAAATTTTGAATGCATTTTCTTGATTTTTTTTGAATAACCAATTACGAAAAAGTTTTCAAAAACTATAGTTCATTTATATAATTCGATTTCTAATGTATTTGTTACAACCAAAGAGATAACAGGCTTTTATCTCCAATAGAATGTTCATCATATAAAATCAAAGATTTTACAAAGATTTTTACAATATTAATGTACTTGTATATCCGTGAAAGGCTTTTGCACTGCAACCTTTGTGGCAAGTCTTTATTAATTTTTTGTTTTCTTTCTTAATTAAAAATTATATTCAAGCAAAATAATATACTTTGTCAAAGTTATGTCACCTTTCGTATACCTTATTCCCCATTATATGTTTTGTATGAGCGGAGAAAAGAGAATGTATCAGAAATACAAATACATTAGTAGAAAAAGGAGTGAAGTTCCAAAGCATTTAATAATTAGTGATTCATGAACAATTCTGTTGTTTCATTTTCGGCTAAAAATCTAACTTTCGTCGAGAATAAGTTTTCGTCAGAAATGCTGCCGAAAATCGATCAGATCGAAACTATCTGCATTTTAAAAATCTTGTTTCATCTTTGGGAAGTTTTCAACGTTGCTCACCGATTTGAATAGGCTTAAATGAAACAATATTGCTACGAATTTCCCCGTTTATCAGTGTATCGATCGACCAAAAAAATTTAGTTTCGTTTTCGGCGAAAATGCTGTCAAAAATTCGGTCAAATTTAATCTCCACGAAATTATCTGTATTCCAAAAATCTTTTTCCTTTAGGGATTTTCAACATGACTCATTGATTTGAGCTGTATCGGCTGAAATGAGACACTTTATGAACTTTATCGGTTAAAATTATTAGTCATGATCAACTCTAAACGCGAGTGGAAGTTATAAAGAAAGGAATGCATATACAGTGCACAGCAAAAGTTTATACAATGATCGATTTCGCCTCCGTACCGAGAAGTATGTATTGGATTGTGTACTAATTGCATTATTTTAATCTAGACAAGGACTTTAATGGTAATCTAAAATAAACCTAAAACAAGAGCTTCTACATATGTTTATGGATGTTGTGTTGTATTTGTTATGTGCAGCCTAAGTAGAATAAATTAAGCGAGAATAAATGCATTCAAGTCATTTCGCAGTATATATCCGCTGGAACCTTCAACGGTAAGTTACAATATTAACAGAATCTAATAATGGTGCAAACTGTTCTAACTCAATCGTCATTTATCACTTTTGACTTATCCTTTATACAAAATTGCGTATACACTATGTTGAAGTAATGAGTACATATCAATGATACATAAAAAGAAAAAATATTAAATATAATCTATTCCAATTAAAATAGTTTAACTTTGCCTAAAGAATACCAATAACAATTTAAAAACAATCTGCAATGTGACGTATTTTTTTTTATCAGGGTTGGCTTTTTCCCGTCCAAAATTTGTTTTTCCCATCCCGGCGGGAAAAAATGGTAAATACCGGGAAAAAGTTGTAAATACTGGAAAAAAAGTGGTAAATACAGAGAAAAACTTCTAAATAACAATATGTACAAAATATTCTGGCTGTCTGAATCCGATGTGTAAAATTAAAGTTAGAAAAACATAGTTATTACGAATTTCTATTGGATTTAAAATTATTCTGTAGAAAAGGAATATAAATAAGAATTAATGCATAAAACATAAAATTTGCTCATAAAACTTTTTAATAATAAATTTCCTAAATAAATATTTTAGAAAACAAAATAAAAATTATTAAACTTAAAAATAACAGTGTCATCAAGATAGGTAATAAATTTTGTTACATTTAACTAAAACTTTCATTACTTTTTAAATAGATCTATTAAAACAATTCTTACCACCTTCTATCTTTACTAGAGAAAAGTTTTTGATTATTATTGAAAAATTTATAATACTATTTTTCGATGGATGTTCTTTAAGGTCCTGAATATGATTTGATGATTTTTCGAAAATGTCTGTCCGAGTGTATGCGACAAAAAATCTGTGGGCACTATCTAGAACTAATTCATGGAATTTCACAAAACTTTAGATTCAGTAAGACTGAGATAAACTGAAGCTGATTAGTTTTTAGTGTATATCGCTCAATAAGTGATGCTGTTATGCTACATTATTCACAATTTTCTCAATAGCTCTTTATCGCAAGAGCTAATGTATAGAATTTCATAAAACTTTAGATTCAGTTATATAATTTGGTGCTGATTACTTTTTGGTGTAAATTGCTTAGTAGGTGTCGCTGTTATGTGGCATTATTCATGATTATCACAATAGTTCTATCTTCTTGAGAACTAAAACACGAATTCTCATCAAATTTCAGATTCAGTTAGTTCCTGTTATAGATTAGTTTTTGTTTCGTTTTTGGTGTAAATTATCCTACAGGTGTCATGGTTATGCTAGATTTTTCAGATTTCATAATAGCTGTATCTCAAGAACTAATGGATGAATTTTCATCCAACTTCAGATTAAGGTAGCTCCTGATAAAAATTGGTCCTAACATGTTTTTGGTGTACATTACCTAACAAGTGGTGCTGTTATGCAGAATTTAATATTTCGGCAATAGATCTTAACTAATAGATCTTAAACTAACACCTGGATTTTCATCGAACTTCAGAGTCAGTCAAAAGCTGATATAAGTTGTTGACTAGATTTTGGGGAAAATGACCTAACTGGTGGCTCTGCTGTGCTGCATTTTGAAGAAAGATTAACATGTATGAGATAGCTGAAAGTTTTGGGACTGCCACTGATTAGTTTTTTTAATTTTACAATTTTGATTAAGTGTAATATTTATGCAAAATATTCTTTTACAACCAGAAGTTCATATGCGTTTAATTTTTTTTTTTTTTTAATTGTTACCAGATTTTTGTCTAGTTTATAATGGAATGCTTGTAGAATCCTTTAAAGCTATTTACTTAAGCTCTATTTTGACATTTTTAAAGATTGTTTTGAAATTATATTTATTTTAAATAATCAGTTTTTCCCATGTGGGGAAAACATAGTATTTCCCAGGACGGTAAATACCTGTTTTTACCATGGTATTTACCAGGGGTGGGAAAAACCTTGCCAACCCTGATTTTTATACAACTACAGCTCATATTCAAATTAGAATAGTTGAAAAAATTAATTTCATTTATTTTTGATACTAAGTAAATGTAATTAAAAATTTCTTATAAATTAAATCTGGAATGTTTAGATAAGATTTACATTTACAAATATAAAATACAGTACAACAAATCGGGTATACAGCTTTCTGAAAAACATCAAAATATGAGAATAAAATTTAGATTGGTTTAAAATATTCGAATATTTTATGCAACAATATTAATTTATGAAGTAAATGGTAGTTAATATTTTGTAGTATCCCCTTTAGCTTTCATAACAGCGTACAATTGATTTTGCATACTATATACAAACTGTTTACGAACATTTAACGCCCAAACAGATTTTACGTGCCACTGGCTCAATTTTACTTGAAGTAAGGATTTTCTTTGAGTTTTTTTTTTAATTACCCACCACAAGTTTTCGATGAGATTGAGGTATATCTTGGCCACCAAACTCGCCAGACCTTAATGTTGCATTGGCGAAACCAATTCTTTGTTGACAGCGAGGTATACTGTAACGCTAAATCTTGTTGAAAAATGAAATCATCTTCAAATCTGAAATCGGGTGATATTTCAAAATTTCTTGATATATCTGAGAGTTAACTTTTTCTTAGACGATACAGAACACCCATACTTCGATACTCAGACAACCCCAAAACCATGACACTAGCAGCAAATTTGATAGAATGTTTAAGGCATTCTTTATAAAAAACACTTCTTGCTTCATTCTCCAAACTAATATCTTGATTAACATACGAGACAAAACATGCTTTCATCACTAAATATATTTTTCAAATCTTTTTCGCTCCCTAAACGTCTTTATTTATACCAATTCAATCTTATACGCTTTTGTTTTGCAGTCAATAGAGGTTTTGTTTTCGGTACACGAGATTCAAACTTAAATTTATGGAGAAATTTTAATGTTGTCGATGTAGAAACTTCAATTCCTTCTTTCCATTTTCAGAGCAATAATCGCACACTTTTAAAACTGCTTTTCTTATCTATACGCTTCAGTTTGTCGTCTCTAGCAGATGTTTTTGGCCGCCATTTCGGCGATTATTTTGAAATTTTTCATTTTTTAAATACTGTGTTAATATTTTACTAACGCTTGATTGCCAACAATGTAAATAATTCACTATATAACATTGATTTTTACCTTGACGATACAACTCAACCATACGAAGTTTAATACATTTAAGAATAACTCACACGACCCATTTTAAGAAAAAGCAAACAAACTTAAAAAGAATACCGTTTTTAAATAAAATCGTCTTAATTTAAATCAATGACAACACCTGTTATGAATTGGTGATAAAGGAGAATTAATGTGAAATATTCTAATATTTTAAATCACTTGAATTAATATTCTAATATTTTGAGCCACTTTAATAAAAATTCTAATATTTTGACTTTTTAATAATTCTTTCAAAAATAATTAAGATAAGTTTAACCAACAATAAGTTTGATAAAAATATCGTTTGCATATTTGCATTAAAAGCCATTAAATTACCAAATAATATTTTCAGCTTATAAAAAAAGTAATTCTAATATTTTGAATATGAATTGTATGTCACAACGAATGCCTTTACTTTTCTACAATTGAAAATTTAGCTTTGGCAGAAGTTTAATTTGAAAATGTCACTTTACTGTGCTATAAAAATGGTTTCATATTTTCTACGATTATTTATTTTTAGTGTTAAAGTTCATATAAGTTGTGCATGCATAATAATTTATCTTTTAAGACCTACAACAATTTTTATAAATCAGTTAAATTAAAAACTTACATATGTATTTCTTAAAAAATATGTAGATCATTACATTTGCAAAAAATTAAACTGTATAGATTTTAAAATCTAATATGAAAGAAAGAAAATTTGTGACGAAAATTTTTACATTTCCTGCATTTTTGGGAGTCTTCAGAATATTAACAGAATCAAATCAGAACACTTTGCTTTCTTCTTTTAAAGTACACACTAGGTACACGCCTAAATACAAAATATAATTGCTTAATTTTTTTTTTCCAAAAATTAAGCATCATAAGAAATAAATCCGGCTACTACTGCTTATTTTATGATATAAATTATGCTAATTTCATTATTTCTCCGAACTACAAAATATTCAACATTTTTATCATTTACGAGATACAAAAAAAAAAAAAAAAAAAAAAAAAAAGATTTCGTGGTTGCATAAAAAAAAAAACTACTAAACATTAATCAGAGCGCGCAACAGATTACATCCGCAATTAATAAGCAATACTGGCCTATTTCATAATTGAAAATGTCGCAGCTTTTTTAAAGCAGACTTAATCATAATTGGTCCGATTGTAATTAAATAGATTACCTACCTTTCGTGAGTTCTGAGATGTGTAGCAATTCTCTTAATTGAGGAGAAAAAACTGGCCATTGGCTTCAAGGTATAAACGATTGTTTCCCATAACATCGCCGGCAAATCTCACTCAGGAAGAGTTGCTTTTTTCATTTCGAACTAAAAAGTAGGAGAGACGGAAACTCAAAAGCCGTTCTACTGACGGCATATTCCTAGAACTATTTCCGTCAGGAGTTATATTAATTCGGTAGTGCTGCTATCTTTTGGGGATTCTGAATACTATAAACTAGGGTTTGCGCCTATTCACCTATGTTTTTCTGAATAATACCTTAGAGAACCTTCGAACATTTCCTATAATAAAAACTCCATTTCCATCTTTTAAAAAAATAAAGCGTTTCCTTTTTAATTTCAGGTAGCATATACTGCATTGTAACCGTATAAATGTTTGCAGGCCCAATCATAACTAATTGGGGCCATGGGTAAAGATAAATTAGGGGCCCTCCATTCAAACCGCTACAACATTATTCAAATACAACTGATGGTGATTCATGTGTGTAATACATAACCAATATTTCCGCGCCTAGGATTTTAAATAGAAAAAAATTCCGAGTTCCGTCAATTCTAAATTAAGTGCGTTAATAAAAATATCCTTTTCCCGACCCCTAGTACAGAGCAAGACTCTTATATTATTTTAGCAACTTGTTATATTACTCTAAGATGAATTTAAGAATTTCAACATATGGAAGAGTGCGAAATGCTTTAACATAAAAATAGGAGCTAAGTTACTTTCTTTTATATTTTTTAAGTTGTGCCACGCACACAGATTATTTTCAATCACTAAAATTTAGATATGATTCAAGTTCATTGCTAATAAAATCTTAAATTCAAAATATTATTTTTCTTATTTAAAATAGTCATTGAGATTAGCTTTGCAAAAGCAGTGAACCCAAAATTAAATTTGCTTTTCAGAGAGTTAGGTAAAATACTTTAAAAATTAAATTAGTATTTTGTATTTGAAAATTTTCAGAGTTATAATTGGAAAAAAATATTTTGTAAATTAATACATGGGTTTGGGGTCCCTTGAAGTCCGGGGCTCATGGGCGAAGTCCCGATTCCCCCATGTGATAAAAAGGGCCTGAATGTTTGTAAGGGACAAAGCGATTTCATGATTACAGATTCAGAGAGGCGGTAATAAATTCCTATATTATGACATACAAAGCAGGGTAGCCCTTTTTTAACCAAACGGGCAAACATGGATTTTGACACCCCCCCCCCCCTCCTTCGCAAAATATTTTTACAAAGAGAATTTATTAATTTCTCTAATGGTCGACTAATTTTAAAATATGTAGTACTGAACTACGTAATATGCTTTGTGAAATTATTCATTAAAATCTTGAAAACCGTATCGAAAAAAAAATCCGATATATGCGGGATATTTATGTCTCCATCCTTAGGTTTTACGCTTTCGTACACCCCACACAGGACGATTTTAACAATATCTTGCTAAACAGACATGAGAAAAACTGACAAAATCTACATTTGGCACCCTTTCGTTCTGGCACCCGGGGCACATGCCCCCTCTGTCCACCTTTAGTTTCGGCTCTACATAAAAGGGTAAAATATGGATTTATAGAATTTATTAACATGAGACGGTAAATTATTCAGCTTTGGCTCATATTTCGAAGAAATCTTACAATTCCAAAATTCATTTATATTCTGTAGGTTCTAAAATTTTAAATGTTCTATCCTTTGAATGATTGTCTAAAACTGAAATAAGTACCGTGTGGCTCAACCCCCCCCCCCACCCCCTGGAACGGAGCTAGGTTTGATGCAGTGGCAAGATCAGTCGCTCCGTTTTAGGAATGTCTAATGTTTTTTCTCGCTAATTTCTTGCCATTCAATCCGTGAATCTTCACGATTTTTGGACTTCTAACCGAAATCTATTTTTGCAACAATGCTTGAGTAATGTGATAACCCCACTCCTACGGACAAACTTCTAAGATTTGGAATCGTCGTAAGCGGATAAATTTCACTATTTCGGTATTAATTCAGTTCTTAGAGCTTTGAAAAAATAAAAAAGAAAAAGAAAATAGGTTCCGTTTTACTAATTTTTTTTTTTTTTTTTTTTTAATTTCGTGTCGCACAAGCCTGAAAAATCGAACTATCGATACCTAAAAGGAGAAAGCAAAACAGAAATTTTACTATTTCGGATCCGTGGACTTAAAATGGGAGAATTCTTTATAATTTTGATGTTAATGTCCTCCAAAGCAGAAAAATTTCGATAGAAAGAAAAAAATATATATACTAGTTCGGAATCTACTAGCGTTTTTAATTAAAAACTGTTTTCGTTTACACTATATGTCGGGCAGTACATTGCCTGATATAATCCAAAAATAATTCCTTTATAGATTTAAAATTACATATAATTGGTTTAATTTCACTTCAAACTGTAACAAAAAAGGCCAGAGTTTTAGTCGGCTTGTTTTTTAGAGACTCCGACTCTTTGCCCAAAAATAGGCCCGATTGATTCCACGAGTCCGACTCCGGGATGGCTGAGATAAGGTTATACAGCAAAATTATATTCTGAAAGTTTATGGGCGCGTTATACGCCGGAATACAACATAATAGCACTTATCTGGTATATTCTGGGGCATTAATAGATAAGATATACTGAATTAGATTTTTACCATATGTTACTTTTATTTAACGGTTTATTTTTTAAATAAACTTTATTAAACTTTGATAAAACTTTGAGCTATATACTTCATTTTTATAGAAAATGTTGAAATGCCGTTCGATCACTTGATATTTATACACAAACTATTTGATATTGTTCGGATTTGCTGATAAAAATAATTATTGCACTACAAAACCAAGAATCAACACCAATTATTCGCATGAACTAAAATGTCATGTAAATTCACAAAATTTAAATTAGTTTCAGATTTTTTTTCTTGATTTGAACTTTAAAAAAAAGTTTCTCTACAGATGGTAATTAAATTTTTGCGAAAAGAAAAAATTTAATATCGTCCGCTATCCAAAATGGCGAATAATTATCTATTTTTTTTCGTTTAAATAAATCTAATTAGTTTTACTCTGCATTATTAAAAAAATGCAAAGAATATTTTCACATTGTTTATTTTCACAGTTACTAAAATGATTTAACAAGGCTCAAAGACTAATATTATCGATCTGCATGAAATTTTTTCGAATAAAAAAAAAAAAAAAATTATATGATTGCTAAAACATGGAGTTTTGAACATAAAAAATGAACACAAGGAAGATGATCAGATTAAATTTGTTTCATCCTGGAAAATATGATAAATTTATCCAATTTTTAGCCAAAATCTTCAACCTATGGCATTTTATTGTCCCACATGTCGCCTTTTAGTTATGAAAGCATTTAATACTATAATATAATCAAAACGAAGCATTTTTTCAAAAGGTAAAATTTTCGTCAGTTTATTTACATTTTTAACATTTATTTCTTGCTCATATAAAATTTCATAAAAATGATAATTATTTTCTGAAATGTAGAACTAGATTTTTCTTTTAAGCTCAAAACCGAAAAAAATTCATGCATTGCAAATATACATCGGATTGCTATGACAATTAGCATAAATTTCCTAAAAATAAAACCAATGCAACTTATTCAATGAAAACGAAAATCTTTATATATTCAGAAACAGACACTTTTCATTCAGTTTTATGTTTAAAGTATTCATTACTTCGCGATACTATTCAAAATATGAACCTCTCGCATGTAGAATATTAGACGTTAATTCTTAAGTGCAGTTCATGCGCTTTATTGGAATGGAAGACTAAAATAGCATTCAAGAGTAAAAATAAAAGAAACCTTACAAACACAGAACAGAGTTTTTACTCGTCTACACATCAGGGGTACTATAATAAATGTTTTCTTAGCAAGCGAAGTTTTCTAGAAAAAATACTAAAAGGCAGTTTAGTGCCATGATTTATGCACTCGTTTCTCTGTAGGTAAATTCCTCTAGTAAAACTGACGTCTCATTTATGAGATCTTTATTTTTAAAAAATGGTGTTAAGATGTCATAGATGCGATCACTTTTTTTTTTTAAAGAGCGGTTGTTGTTCAGGGAGGGGGGGGGGAGTTGTTATCGTCCAGTGATGTATCTTGGGAATTCTTAGTAGATTGTTTATTAGAAAGGCAAATTAATTCGGTGATAATTATATTAAATGCATATTTATGTTAATGAAGATTTCATAAAAACAGAGAAGAGGCGACGGGTGAATGTGCTGGGGAACGTTTCAACCTCTACGGTTATATTTCGCAGATGTGGGCTACAACAGACAGGTGTTTTTTCTTTAAGTGAAATTGAATTCTACAAAAATTGATACTTAAATCGGAATACGATACTGTGCTTTCCAACTTGTTTCTCCATGCAGTAATCAATATACAAGCATAGATGATTATTGAGTAGAAAGGAAGAATTCTACAAAAAACACCACTAATCATACTATAAATTGATCAAATGAAAATGGTTACTTTTTACTTTATCTTTCGAGAATATACCACTATATGGCCAAAGATGATTGGCCACTGTCGATTTTAGACGTTTTGTTAAATATCTAGAAAAATACAGGAATTTTCCAGAAATTCCAGGTGTGCAAATAAAATAGTACAGGTCATATTTCCGAAGATTCCCCCCCCCCCAAAAAAAAATAATAGGGGACCGTCAACAAATTGGAAAAAAGAACGAAAATCTTTTGCATAATCCTGTCAAAATTAATGTAGCTAAAGTGTTCGATTATGATTAAATGAGTTATTGTATTAAACTTTGTTCCTTTTTAGGAAAATAGCATGTATACTCTGTATTGAAAGTATCATAAGGTGTTTATAAAAACAGTCCCAAATTTCTCCAAGTTTTTTGCTTATAGTTTGCAGAGTTCTCAATATAAAAAAATGTTCCTTTCAGGAGCAGGTTTACTGAATAATGTTTCACTACACATGCGTGAACGCAATCCAAATATCATTTGCACAAAGTGTTAGCTAAATGTATAGAGCAATTTTTGTGAAAGTCTCAAAAACATAGAAAATTCTGAAAATTATCATCGATAGAATAAGCTCAAAATCAATCGTTCTCAAAAGGAAGCAAAAAGATGAATGGCTGTATCACAAATATATTAGTATATGCAGTATAGTGTGCGCTATATTGTTTTAATGTTTATATGGATACAGCCTCACATCTTTTATTTTCATTTTGGGAACAACGGATTTTGATCTTATTCTATGAACGATAACTTTTAGAATTTTCAAGCTATGTTTTTGAAACTTTTGCAAAAGTTGCTCTATACATTTAGCTAACATATTATGCAAACTATATAATTGTGTTCACGCATACGCAGTCAAAGATATACTAAATCTGCTCATTTTTTTATACAATTTTTATTACATATTTAAATTCTGATTACACAATAGTACGTACAATGTGTCATTTCCTGAAATTATTTTTAATATTAAGAACTCTGCCCCCCCCCCCCCAAAAAAAAAAAAAACTTAGCAAAAATTGGGACTGATTTTTTACAAAATCAAAATTTTCCCAAGAGTATACATGGTAACCTCATAAAAATGAACACAATTAATTACAATAAGCTACTTAATCATAATCTGCAGTTTGAACAGTTTTGCTACATTAGTTTTGCCAGAGTTATCGAAAAAGTCTTCGTACTTTTTCAATTTGTTTAAGTCCCTATAAGATTTCCCCCCCCCCCCCAAAAAAAAAAAAAATCCACGGAAATGCATGAGCTGTACACACAGATATTTACACACGTAGAGTTTCAGGATATTTTCTCACGCATTTTTCTAGATATTCAACAAAAATGTCTAAAATCTCAAGTGACCGGTCACTTTTAGCCATATAGTGCATTATACTGTCACCACTAACAATACAAAAATGTACAATTTTAACTGAAAGTATCTTGCTCTGTAATATTTCTTTGAACAATTGAAGATTATCCTAGATACTATCTTTAGAGTGTGCGATTTCGAAAAGTCGGCATTCAGTTTATTTTATTTGCTTTAATTTTTTATGATGGCCGATTATAAACAAATGGGATATAAGCCTGAAGAGGAGAGTTCGTCCGTGGGTATTTTTCGAAGGAAACGATCCATATTAACGCAAGAAAATCCATAGTTCAAAGAAACCATCGAACACTCCGAACGATAAATCCGACGGGCGCGATTGGATGTCGGCATTCAGAAATCTAACATCAAAGTAGTCTCCCTATTTTTTTTTTTAATTACTTTCCCCCAACTTACGCAAAATAGAAATTGTTAAAGAATTAAAAAATTCGAGATGTAAAGTGATGGACTAGCTGACTGTGAGATTGCAGATGCTATGATAAATTGAATTCCTGATAATGGTGGCAGCAGCTCAGAGATCAAGGATGAGCATCTGGCAGATCAAAAGATATATTAGCAGAAACATGCCTAAATTTGACATTTGGAAAATTAACATCTGGTTTATATAATAAAGACTATTTTAAAAATAGGTATTCCAGATTTGTGTAAAACTTAAGAAAAACTTGTTAAAGAACTGTTAAAAATAATTTAAACAAATAAAATTGACATCGATGTTTAGAAAATTAAACGAAAAAAATGGCTTTACTATTTTAGATTATTTTGGGTAGCATAGCAAATATAAATTTGTTTTTAATGTTTTTTAAATGTTTAATGTTCCATTTTTCTCACATATGTATTACTCGAGTATGAGTACATTGCGAATAATAGCACCATTAAGACTGTCGAAAGTAATTTTAAAATTCTTTCAGTAATTCGGAATTTTGAATATTTCGGCATCATCACGGTCCCAACGATGCCGGATTTTCGAGGTTATAATGTACTTAGGTAATTTAGATCACAGTCTCTTTTGTGTTTATGTTTTTAAAATACAGCTACTTCAAGATAGGACATTAAGTGGGCCTCAACTTTTGAACTTTAACATCCATACTGATACTACTAACAATAAAAAATTATGGCTATATATCACTGAAAAGTGCTCCATTTTCTTTAATTGAGGAATCTTAAAATACAGGGTGACGAATAAGAGAACAAGAAAATGAGATCGAACATAATGGTATGAGTATATACTCAACGAATAAAAAAAATCTACTCTTTAAACGAAAGAGCTGATTTGGCTTCTCATGAAAGAGCTGCAATTTTCGATCATAGAGTTTTTTTTCAAACGATTAAATCTTCTTGATCTAAATTGGTTATTTAAATAGCTCAAATTCATTTAAATTGGTTAAAACTAGAGTTATTTCAACTCTTTTTGAGAAGCTGCCTTTCAACATTGAGATGAGTGGATTTCAGCTCAACTTGAGCTATTTTGCGGCTGACTTTAAGAGAGTAGATTACCAATTTTTCAACAATAATTTTACGATTCGAAAAATGAAATTTCAAAATGCGTAATATTTACTATATATATCTAAGCCTTTGATGCTAATCTTTATCATCCTTTAATTATTCTAGACGTGCAATTTGTACACAGCTGTGGATGTAACAAAGCTCAGTATGTGTTACCCGGAAATATTTAAACAAATGAAGCTTATGTTTGTTTTTATAATATTGTATTCCGTGGTAACAATGCTTTCATTTAAAATTAATCTATTTTTCTAGAAATTTACAAAGATACGATGAACAATATCGTTTTGTGCAATACGAACGAACAAAACTAGCGAACGAAACTACGAACTAACGAAACTATAGCAAATTTCGTTTTGTGCATTTGTGGGTGCATTTGACTCTTTACTGCACCGTGTGCCATATCTGGTACATACATAAAAACATCAATTCCTTATGTGCCATGAATTTGGCTATTATAATCTCTAACTGATCAAGAATGGCCAAAAGAATGGAATAACACTTATTTTGTATGTGTCAGAGGGCAGCATTTGACAAAAAAATTAGAATTTGTTCTTCAGAAACAAAAGTTTTGATCATGCTATATTAAGGCAAATTTTTATTATTTATCTGGAATACTTAAAAATGTTAATATAAAGACAGTTTCAGAGTGTTAAGCAGATACATTTAATTATTTTAAGCCAATTTAACTGCAAAATATAGAAATAATATTTATAAACCTTAATTATGTACACGCAATGAAATATGAAATTTTAGCTGACAATTTGAAGTTAATTTTTTATTATTTTCCCTCATTATTAGAACAAGGAAGAACCCGTCGAATTTCTACGAAAGTAAATGTTTAAAGAGGAACAGTTTGATCGATTTATAATAAACCTACAAAAATTATAGTAAAAAATGCATTTTATATTGATTAGTCAAATTCTTAAATAAACGATAATTAACGTCAGATTAACAAAATACTATAAAACTCAGTTGTAGAAATTGTTAAAATTAAACTTTAATTGTACATGTAAGCAGTAAAAAATAATAAAGATCCGTTATTATGATAAAGTTATCAATTAAGGTTCTTATGCTAGTATTCCAAAATGAAAAAAGCAAAATTTATTCAACTTTGACTCAATCATAGAATTTTTTTTTTCCCGTCAAATCTAAACCCGGGATCATGTTCATCATATCAAAATTTACAAATGCACATTTCGTTGTCTGTATTCACCTTTTCAGAAAAAAAACTGGCATTTTAATTTGATCATTTTGATTCGAAACTTGAAGTCTCAATGCTATTAGCTGAAACAGATATTAAACTATTGATATTCTCTTGCGTGTAAATCAAATTTTGTAAATGAAATCAAAATTCACCGAGTTTTATAACAGAAAATATTTAAATTTCAATTTTTTCCCTTTTAATGAGAAAATGGCAACATAAAGATACAGTAATCAATTTCTTCCCTTTTACTTACCCATCATACGTAGTATAGGGTAAATCTTGCAATCGTTTTGAAAATCGAAATTTTTTTTTGACGGATTTACACGTTTTAGATAAGTGGAGATTCCGAAAAACATTTTTAGAAAAAAAATTTTTGCCGTCCATCTCTCTGTCTGTAAACGCTCTATCTCCCGAAAAAATTGAGATAGAGGCTTAAAATTTTGTATGTAGTTAGTATGTAAGAATGGGACGAAGCCTATTTAATATCAGCAACCTCGATTATCCGGAACTATTTTTTTCGGACTCTCGAAAAATTCGTTCAGATGAAAGATATAAAAATTTTCGACTTTTTTTGTTCTAAGGAATGGACGTAAAAGGCTATAAAATAACACACATTTTGCATATAGAACGAAGTTGATCGGATTATTAGTTGCCGAGATATTTGTAATCCTGTATTCCACATTCTTCGATTTTTCATGACCCTGTATTTCATTCAAATTTCAATTCAGAAGTATATTTTAATTGGAAATGAGACGCTTAATCCGACGCAGTTAATTGTTAGTTAATAGAATTATTTTTGGAATTATAAGGATGTTTCTTTTACGTAGTTCGGTATTACTTGAGTAGTTTGGCGTTTTATATAATTTGTCGAAATTGGTACATCAGCAGTTTTTTAATATAGCATTACTATGTATATTAACAATATTTAAATTTTGTTTATGAATTGCAATGCATTGTATAAATAGTTTTCATGTGTTTTATTTTCATATACATATCCATGATGGTTAAGTGTTACGGTGGCCCCCCAACGACTAGTTTTTCTTTGCTTTAAATAAAAATTTATTACTCCTGTTGCCACGCTTAAAAAAAAAGTATTAAAAACTACAAAAAATTAATATTTCAAAAACAAATTAAGATACAGCTTTCAAACAAATTTCATTTAAAAGTACATTTTTCCCCTACACGATGGTGTAAAAATTGAAAATTTTCAATATTTAGAAGTTTAAAAATTTGTAGTAGCAAAAATTGCAATACCGAGATTTCATTTAAAATTTGAAAGTGTAGCCATTCATAAAATGACGTATGCGTTACGCACAGATACGTTTGGCCTTTATAATATAGATATAATTATTTTAAATATTTTTTTCAGAAAAATAGAAAAAAATCGTGAAGTGAAGGGTTAAGATACAAATGTGAATAGTTTATGCATGTTTGGTGAAATAAAATGTACAATTTCTCTGGTATTAGATCTCATTGAGCGCAAAAATAGCATAATTTTTTTTCTTTTAAATTTTTATAAAATAACTGAATATGTATGTTTGATCAGTTAAGTAATATGAGCACAGGTAGTTCTTAAATTTGCCATTTGTGTATGTGATGCTTTTTAAATTCATTATTATAATAAATAATAATTTTTAAAAAACTGAAAAGACTTCGAAATCAACGATTCAAAAGTGCTTGACCTGGAAACTATAGCTAGTATATTTTCATCACGATTTCAAAATGGGTTCATTTAAAATGCATGTTGTGTATCGAAGAATTTTCCCAGAGTAATAGAAATATGAGAGGATGAAAACATGCTTTACTGTTCATGTTATTTTTTTTTAATTTGTTAAAACCAGAAATCTGACAAGATACCGTTAATGCAAATTCAGAAGTCAATAACCTAATAGTATATAGGATTTATAAAGTGGTTCTACATCTTTTGGGGAATTTTTTTCATTATTCTGCATTCGTGAAGTGTGCAGATTGTTTAACCTAAAGCAGTTTCACGATTTTCCAATTCCTTATATATACAGAGGTGTGAAAATTAGAATAATTTTTTCAGTTTTTCTCTATTAATATTGCACAGATTTACAATGTTTCGTAAAAAGCAACTTGATTTATTGATCTAATCAATTTTTCCCTCCTTTAAAATAGTTTTACAGATATAATTGTCACATGTTGCCATTTCTCAAAAAGAAAATATTTGATCCAAAATAATAGAACTGTTTGTATTGCATAAAGAATTTGATTAACAAACGAATTTAAAATAAAATTTTAAAATAGTCTGTTTCCTGGGATAGTATTTTTTTTTCTTTTCTTGAGTTGGTATCAGTATTATTTTATTCTTAAAACAAATCTTTTTGCTGTTTTGTTTATTTAACCTTCCGTCTACCAGACGGGTCCATTGGACCCGACAGCAATATTTAATGTAGATAAATGGGTGTTTTGTCTGGTAGACGGAAGGTTAATATTAATTGGCAGCTTTCTTTCGATTGTCAAAGGATTGTGTGATTATGGGTATAAGTGATATTTCGTCTAGAAAACTAGCTGTGGTAAAGTGTCCCATCGAAGAAAATAACTATACAGCACGGAATCGCTAAATAAGCAAAAAATTTACAAGCATGTTTGTGTAGAATAAAAGTATATTTGGACTTTAAATATGAAAAATCCAGAGTAGAAAAATGCGGAAGTAAATATACTACAAGAACAGAAAGGAAGTTAATTCAAATTGCTAAACCTATCAGAAGAGTAACTAATCATGAATTTAAAATGCTTTTGCAAGTGTACGGAGTAAATGTATGCCATTCTTTTATCCGTAGAAAACTTATCTCAGCTGGACTCTGGGCTCGCCGTTTTCGAAAAAAGACTAAAATCGCATGTTTTATGGCAAAGAAGGGACTTGTTTGGGCAAAATTTGTGCAAAAAATTCAGAAATGGTTACAGCAAGGTGAGGAATATTAATTTTTCCTTAATTAATCAGTTAAACTTAAGCTGTTCCTTTCTTTTCTGGAAATTATCTTTTTTGCATTCTGAATAAAGACAACTGTTTATAAATTTAATCAAAATTTTCTTTATAAGAATATTTCTTTACAAATTGCATACCTCTAGGAATTTCTTATCGTTTAGGCATGTTTTTCTCATGAATCAATGTTTACGATAGGAGAAGAAAGCAGTCAATATGTCAGGAGAAGTACCAGTGAAGAATTTTTCCCAAATTGCATAGCACAAACTGTTAAATATCCTACTAAAGTAACGGTTTGAAATGCGATTGTCGTCTCAAGGTACTGGATGTTTATACAGTGGTGAAAACTTGTTTGATATCATGGCGAGATCATGGTTTCTTTTGTTAATGCAATGTGCAGGATTGGCTTTTTTCTTTTTTTTTTTTGGGGGGGGGGGTGTAAAGATAGAGGAAAAATTTGGCAAACCATTAAAAACGTTACAAATATTATATAGTTTAATTGTTATCGTGTAGCGTAAAAAATCTTAGGTATACAATTTAAAATCATCATTTGAACAATTTTCCTTTATGTAATTCAGGAATGATAGTCATTTTCCTAATGTATAATTATCAAAAATAGACTAAATGCAATTTTAACCGAACAAAATAAAAAGCCGAATTAAAAAATTAGGGGGAGGACGGGCTGAGGCCTACGGTTCTTAAAATAAGTCATTAATAAGAAATAAAAATGAAATGGGCGGGAAAGGAGATAAAAAATGGTGGGGAAAAAGATCTCTGAATGTCAAACTGATTCTTAGCAAAAAACTAAAAGCAGATTTAAGGATTACCTAACCCTTAACTGCACCGAGTGCCACGTCTGGCACATATTTAAACACACTAACTCTCATTATGTGCGATGAATTTGGCCAATAGGATTGCTGTAACTGATCAAGAACAATCCAAAAGAATAGAATAACACTTATTTAGCCCATGTCGGATGGATGCATTTGACAAAATTAGAATTTGTTTTTCGAGGGGGGGGGGGGGGCAATCACGCTATTAACACAAAATTTACTTTTATTATTTTTACTGAATTTAAAAATAAAGAAAATTGCAGAGTGTTAATCAGATAAAATTAATTTAAGCCCGTTTAGCTTCAATACAATATTAACCCTTTCGGGTCCGATTTTTCCCCCATTTTCAGGACAAAATACTTTTATTTTAATAACGTTAATTATAGCTATTTAAACATACTTAATGAAGTTTAAAGATTATCTCACTGTCTGAAATCTAACAAATGTATTTATTTTGTGTACTGTTCAATGCATTTTAATATGAAAATAGGTTAAGGATGAGTTTTCGGAGACGTTAGGAAGATAACGTATTACAACAGGATTTGGGAGATTATTACAACTTCTAATGTTTTTAATCACACATGATTCGTTCAGAAAAATAACTTATTTTATTTAAAAACTGAATTATCTGTACATAATAAAGTAATCGTTAATGGTGCAAAGAGAAAAAACATTGTTAATACTAAATGTCAAAACAGTCATAAGAAAGGTATAACCATATACTATTTTTATATATAAAAAGTAACTAAGAAATTGTTAAGACAAAATAATATGAAAAGACTTGTACAATTAATAGTACACCAGACCCGAAAGGATTAAAAAAAAAAAATCCTAGTTGTGTATACAGGATACACACTATATAACATTAAATTTTAGCTGAAAATTTGAAATTAATTTTACTATTTTTCCCATTATCAGACCAATATAGATTTCATTTTTTTTTCTATAAAAATACAAAAAATCATCCAGTGAAGGATTTATGGTTGTACATTGACATACCCTACAAGCGAAACATTTCAGAAAGTGATTTACCTAGACATATTTTGAAACATAAAATTCTTTAAAATTTGTCATCTGTTTAATCGTGTGTATCTCAAGGCTGCCAAATTAAACTTTGAAGTGAAAAGAAAGTAAACAAAAAGACAGGTTTGAGCTTACTTGCATACGTTAGTTACGTTAGAATAAGTTTGTCGAGAAGTATTTCATCACGTTCATATTTAATATTTCGCAAGCAAGTGACCTAAGGCTCGTTAGCAGTCAGACAGCAAATTTCCCAGTAACATTAAATCTATGAAGCTTTGAATGCATCCATATATATTTTTTTTTATTTCTTCACCCATAATAAAGAATTAATCTTTTTTTCTGTATGTTCTTAAGAGCACATGGGACATAAAATGATTCAAATTTGTAAAAAATACAACATTAAAACAAATTTATTGGCAAAAAATACGCTTGGTTTATATCTACGACAAAAAAAAAAATTGTACATTTCTCATAAATTTTGAAAATTCTCTATTTCAAATTAAAAAAATTATGAATTTAGAGGTATTAAAAAAGACTGGAGGCTTCCAAAAATATATTTTACATAAAGTTAATTTTATCAATAGCCACACGAAATAGCTCAAGTGACAAATTAAATTTCAGTTTAAAAAAATTTAGTCTGTATCGTCATTTGCTGTAGATTCTACAAACAATATTAATTTCAGTTTTGGAAGACATATCTATCAATAAAATAGTCTTAAACTTCACTTTGAAAATTATAAATGTTTGGGTATGTTGGCGATATGAAACAAGTGGCAGCCTTGTTTCGCCAGTTTTAAACTTAATATTGTTCTTTGCTTTTAATAGAAAATTATATTTTTTTGAAAAAGTATGTTAAGTAAAGAACTCCAGTCATGGGTAAGATAAACCTAACTTCGGTTTCGCAAGCTTTGACTTCATCTTACGTTAAATTAACAGAATTGCCACCGTATCCACAAAACTGATATACAATAGTAAAAAGATAGCACGGATAACCACCTCATCCAGTTCACGACCGAAATTTTAAAATCAGTTAATTACTCGATTTGCATATTAAAATATAATTGGTCTTCCAAGTCTTATTTTTGTAAAAAAACGCCTAAACGTTCGATTTTATCGGCTGGCTGGTAGATTTACCATTGTGTTTGCCTAGACCCAAAAGGTATGACAGCATGGAGGACTGGGAGCAGGAAAACAATGGTAAACCTTCGAGGTCAAGCCAACACCTTTTGTTTTAAGGTGTTTTCACAAATAAGATGACTTGACAGACCAATTGCATTTTAATATGCAAACCGAATATTAAATAATTCTAAAATTTCACCCATGACCTCAATGAGGTAGTTGCCTGTGCTGTTCCCTTTCGGTTAGGAGCAGAATTCTGAAGTTTTAAGCAGTTAACCATGCAAAAGATAGCTTTAAGATTACACGGTTAAGATTACAAAAACCTTTATCTGAAAAAGTAAATCCATGAAGCGCAAAAAAGAAAAAAAAATTGTTATGTCTAGGCTGCGCTCAATCTATATTCTCGAATCGTAGAGGATTAAAACGAGTTCATTTCTTGCAAATTCTGGTGGTACAAAAAGTGCACAAAAGCAGGTCGTGTTAAATACAAATGTGTCGTTTTGCAAGTTAAGTGCTTCCTTTTAACTGCACACTCTTGCTCTCATTGGTGCATTTCAGGAGGGTATTTTTTAGGTGCGTTGGTAATTATAAATACGCAGCACCTATAGTCGTCGTTCAGACCGTATGCATATAACAACTTAAAAACCCAACTGAATCGTTCGAAACTTAAAAAAATATAATTTTTGTATAAATTTTGTCGAGTCATTTCAAATTTTATGAAAATCGGATATATAGTTCAATTGCAGGGACAATCAAAAGTATTCCATTACATTACAGACAATGGTGGAAAAATAGTTTCAAGTGCATTTTAATGATGTTGCGCGCTTTCAAACCTAATAAAATTGATGTGCATTTATGAATTATATACACTAAAATATGCATTATGTACAATATGTGGTGCAAAGAGTATTTTTTATTAATTTACATGGCCTCACAAAAGTATTCCATTACATAATGGTACAGGGGAAAACAGTGTTTGGAGCGCGTTTTAAATACAAACTATTTCTCATTTTATGCTGAGGATTATTGCAGGTTAATTCCTGTGTAATAGAAAGCAGATAGTATTCACAGGAACACACAAAAGATTTCGAATACAACACTGTTCTTTAAGTATTGCATATACTATTACACCAAGATCTGAATATTTTTAAAACTTCGTTATAGTATGAATGCACCTAATTTGTTACTTTTGACGAGCAATTCCCGACTTGTTTAAAATAGCGAAAGTTTTCTAATAAATTAATGAAATGGTTTTTATTAATATCTTAATATAAGAATATAAAATAAAAAGAAATTCCCTTATGCCTTTTAATTTACTGTTTAAATGAAACAGCTAAAGTGGCGCACTCCTGCTACACCTTTTCGATAAAAAAAAAAAAAAAAAAAAATGAGGCGAAACATTAAAAATAAAAATGTGCCAATGACTCACCATTCTCTTTTGTGCCTCAGCTTTGAATCGTCCCTCACCGTGAGCCTAAAATACTGGAGATACATGAAAAAAGGGCAACCCAAAAGAACAATACTGAACGAAGTGAGCGAATGACCAGCATCGGAGACTGCTGCTGCTCTTTCTTGCGTACACCGATTAAAGTGTGAATCTAGTTTTGAATGGCCTCAGGAGAAGTTATGAGACGTCTATGCAATGTTGCGTTTAAAGTGAGAAGAAAAAAGGCACGTGAAAGGGTTTGAAACACAGTTGATTGGGGGAACAAGCAAAACAAGAACTCGTGTAGTTGAAAACAGAGGCAATTTCGAATGGGACCGGCCAGAGGAGACAAAACATCGACTGTATTATTATCACTCAATTATGTCGCAGAGAAGTGCGATAATGACCAAGAAGTAGATTAATATCCTGTTACAGGTTGTTTTGGAACTTTGGGCACCTATGCAAGTAGAAAAACAATGGTGCAAGTAGGTTCGGGACACAATATGCAAATTTTCAAAAAATTTAATTTTTTGTATTTTTTCTGCTTAAAATGATGTTTAAATCATGTTTGTCTTAACGGGAACAAAAAGTATATATATTTTTTGTTTTGATTTAATTTCAAAACTAACTTTCAAGCAATGGTTGACATTGAAGTGACTTTGATATTTTTTGAATTCCATCTTAATAATTTTGATAAAACCAGCTCTTATAGAAAAATAAATTCAAAACTCATCAAAAGCGCCAGATAAAATTGTTAAACTGGGTTTATCTCTAATCTTGATTTAGTTTTCTGTGATGAAATTATTTAACTTCTAAATATGTATTTCCTCCATTAGGCCGAGCCAGCAGGGATCATTCCTCCTTTTTACAGTTTTGTAAACAAATACAATTTCTGTTTTAAAACTGAGCGAACTCGAAACCAGACTAATCTCTAATGTATATTGAAAATTGCTTATTAAAATGTTATGTTCATGTATGCTATATGCAGTGTAACGAATTCTTACATTTTACTTTCATCTATTGAAGACAGAAGAAAGTACTGTAATAAAAATTTTTTCGACTTCCGGTTTTCGACGGATTTACACGTTTTAGGGGTCAGATTCCAAAAAACATGTTTTTACAAAGTGTCTATGTGTGCGTGTGTCCGTATATCGCCATTCTACCATAAAAAAGTATGAAGATATACATAGAATTAAACCAAATTTTGTGAATGTTTTAGGCTGTGGCAAGCAAGTCCTCCTTCAGTTTTGAAATATTCCGCCGGTAGGGGGCACTGCAATAACGAATTTTGTGGCATTTTCAATATTGTACCGACTAAAAGTGTATGAAGTTATGCATCGAATTGAAAATTCTTTTTTGGGTGTTCGGCTATTACTAGTTGGTCCTCTCTGAATTGGAAAAATATCCGCTGGAAGGGGGCGCTGCAATAGCGGTTTTTGTGCTATTTTCAATATTTTACCACAGAAAAGTGTATGAAGTTATGCATAGAATTTAATGAATTTTTTTGCATAACTGTTTGGTTATGTCAACAGACCCTCCCTGAATTTGAAAAAAATCCGCCTGAAGGAGGCGCTATAACCGCAATGTCTGTGCTATTTTTATTATTTTACCATTAAAAAGTGTTTGATGTTATGCATAGAACAGAACTAAATTTTTGTGTATGATTTTTTTTGGGAGTATGGCGAGTAGATCCTTTCTGAATTTGAAAAAAAATCTGAATATTGTTCTACTGTTCATCGGCTCGTTCAGATATGGAAACTCGTTTTTATTCCGATTAATTGGCAGAAGCAAAAATTTAAGATGCAAATCATAGTTGGTATAGTATTGAATTAATAATATTAACGCATTAACATGTGTAACTAAATTTTGAAATATTAAAATGTACGTATGAGATAGAAAGTTTTGGGATTGACACATCCAGCTAGTTTAAGTTGCAGGGTGTATGCAAGCAGGACAAACACCCGATATATGCATACAAGTAAAACGCATGCTAATATGAAGCTAATGCAGTAGAGTTCCATATGCTGTTCTATTTTTTTGGCTAACTTTTTTTGGGCGTTAAATGAACCCATGTGGCTGCGATTTCCAGCTTTTGGGGCTGCATTTTTACTGCTGGAATTGACTTTTATTCGTTTGTTTTTTATATATATTTATTGGCACTTAGCTTATTCCTTCGGTAAAGTTTATAGCTTTTGTTTTAATTTGACATACATAAATATGAAGTATAAAATTATAAAAATACATATTTATTTATAGGTGTATATATTATGTATTTATATTTGCATAATTACATGTATATAGAAATAATCTAAAATGCATATAAATAAAAATATTTATGTTAACATTTTTTTTTATATGTAACATTTATTAAATACTAGCCGCCTATGGCGACCAGATTGGTCTCCATTAAAAGTATTCTACGCATTCCATCATGTTATTTTTCTCTTAATTTAATTCTTCAATCATTATCCAAATCGGAAGATTCCGACCAGAGAAATTAAGAACTGTTTGCAATCATGGTAGCATTTCATAATTCATTATTTCACAATTTAATAATGAAAAAGCATGCTTTTTTTCATTAATTTCGTTTGAGTTCATAAATATTACAAAGAAACGTGAATTCAAACTGCAAACAACGCCGCAATTTTACCTAGTAGGATGTCTTAAGACATAACAAAACTGTCACATCATTATCTACAATGGTGTCATAAGAATATTGTCCATTTATTGTTGAAAAACTTTCTTTACGAACCTCCATGATTATTTTTTCCCCCGTTCGTGATTGAATGAATCTTTTACGGCTTATTTTTTAGGAATGCCATGTTAAACTATGAATGTCAATTTAAATTCAGTGGGTGTTATCTCAAAATATACATGCTTTTTTAAAAGTGTAAATTAGAAACAATACTTTTATGTTGCAATAAATTATTTTGGTTTAGATTATTATTAATACTATTAATTATTTATCTATGTGATTGTGCATATGAAAAAATAAAAAGGTTGCGAGAAAAGATTTTGCCAAATTTCTTTTCTCGCCAAGCACTCACTTTCTTTTGCCAGTTACCTATGCTGGAAAAATACATTTAGTATTGTATTTTAAATGAGATGAATGAATCTGATATACATATTTTTTAATCTGTGTTATAAATAAAAGTTATGTATTTCAAATGAAATAAGTTATAGTTTTATGTTTCAAATGGAACTGGTATATGGCATAAAAATTTGGCAAACCTGCACTCGGCTAGCATAAAAGCACCAAAATGGCAATCATGCATATAAAAATGTGAAGTGGGGAGACCTGGGATAATATAGATTGGCGACTTATCACCTTCGCTGGCTGACATGAAATTGGCTGCTTGCATATAAAGAGTGAAGTGGGTAAGCCCGGAAATGTTGACAGTCACATGACTTAGGCTTTTATTATATAGAGGATATTTATAAATTATTGAAAAAAAAAATCATGGTTTTTCTGCCATATTAAGAAATTAAGATAAAATTTTTTTGTTGCTATTTTCAATTTATTCGTCAATCCTGCCAACCAGAACAGGATATTGAACTCTTCCCACCTAAGTTTAACGCAAATTTATGTAGCAAAATGCAAGTATGCAAAATTAATACATACAAACATGAAGTTATTTTATTAATTCAAATAAATGCTGAAATTTCAACTTGGCTTACTTGTCTGAAGTTACTTTTCCTTTCCGGTATCTAAACATGATGTTGTGAATGAAAGAATATCTAATTATCTTCTATATTATAAAGGCCAAATGTATCTGTACGTAACGCATACGTCATTTTGAGAATGGAAACTTTAAATTTGAAATGAAATTTTGGTTTTGCAGTATTTGCTATTGGAATTTTTTTAAGTTCTAAACATCCCACATTTTCAATTTTTACACCATCATATAGGAAAAAAAATTCTTTTAAACGCAATTTGTTTGGAAACTGTATTTTAATTTATTTTTAAGATAGTAATTTTTTTGTAGTTTAATACTTTTTTTTTTATAATTGTGGCAACAGAAGAACTCCATTTTTATTTAAAGCAAAAAGGGAAAAAACCGAAAAAAGCAGATTACTGTATTTTTATGTTGTCATTTTCAGATTAATCTTTGCCTTTTCACAGATTTAAATTTCACGGGGAAAAAAATCCTATGATTAAGTTAAAGTGGAATAAATTTTGATGTTTGTCATTTTGGATTACCATGCATAACAGCCTTAATGAATAACTTTGTCATAATAACAGATCTTTATTATATTTTACTGCTTACATTACAATTAAAGTTTAATTTTAATAATTTGGACAACTGAGTTTCATATAAATAGTGTTTTGTTAACTATAGGTTAAAATAATATGTATTAGAGTAGACAAACCAATATTAGATGCATTTTTATTTTAACTAACTTTATAGGTTATGAGATCAAACTCAGAGAAGATTATTATAAGCCAATGAGACAGTTTCTTCTTAAATATTTTCTTTCGTCGAAATTCGATGAGTTCTACCTTGTTTAAATTACGCTCAAGCGTCCGGTTCAATGTCTAATCGCAATGATGCAATATTTTCTAGTAATCAATTTACTGTTTTTATAAATTATTTTTAAAATAACTTTTTCCCGATAAAGTTTCGATTCTATTAATAAACTAGTTTCCTAGAAGTAAGGCTGCATTCATTGAAAATAAATTTCTATGAGACGTTTGATATTAGAGAATTTCTAAGAAATTACTTAATATTCTAGGAAGTTGAACGTTATTAGAATAATTTTATATATATATAGACATGAATAAAATTTGTCACTTATAATCTGCAAATGAAAAAAAAAAATTACAAGACAGTTAATTTGAGGTTATTGATGACCTGCAAACTATAAAAATTGTATTAAGACTTATCTTTATTTTTTTTATGTACCGTAAAATGGGGTGAATCGGAACACTTTTCAACTTTTACGTAAAAAACTGATTTTTTACTAAAAACTTCGGTTTTGTTTTGTTATTTACTTTTCAAGCAAAACTTACTTTTTAAGCATTTGTTACTGCTTTTATGTATATATTAATGGTCTTCCGACTCAGCCCGCAGATAGGAATGAATCTGAACAAATGTAATAAACTTTTTTGTTTATTTTGAGTCAAACTTTAACAGGGTTAATAAAAATAGGCAATAATGATAAGGGAGGAATAGGAACACAGTCACTAAAACCAAGCCTTTATTTTATATACAAGTAAAGATATACCTTTTTAAAAATTAGAAAAAAAAAAACCTTCAACTCAAGAAAAATTAAAATTTATTTTAAGAATTGTTTTCGAATTGCAAAAGTAGAATTTAATACAAATTCAGTCCTGTTCTGTGTTATCCTTTACTAGTAGTTATTACGTACACTAAAAAAAAATATCCGTTAATATACACAAATTTTTCCGTAAAATTCTACGGAATAGTTGCATTTTTCCGAAAAACAGCTTTCGTTATTGACATTTTGAGATTATAATTGCATTAAGTTTTCCGAAAATTTTCTGGAAACAGAAGTTCCGTATTTAAACAGCATAAATTCCATAAATAACTCTAGTGGCGACATCTATATCTCGGATAGAAAAACATTATAGAGTTGTTTTATGAACAACTTTCTATAATAATTTTCTTTATTTCTTTGTCTTTTAATAATATAAAGCTAACATATTTTTACAATATTAAAAAATAAAAATTATAAAATTTTATTAATCTGTTTTATATGTGTAGTTAGTTTATTTCCATTATGATTTTTAAATAATGTTTAACTCATTTATAGCATATTTTTGAAAAAGTGTAGGATATTTTAAAATGAAAAAGAATTCTACTTTTAATATATTTTTTTAATCTATCCACTTTAAAAAAATTCGCACATAAAATTTAAATCATCTGAATTATATTAAAGAAATTATTATAATGTTGACGATTATCTAATTTATAAAAAAAATAAAGGAAATTTATTTTAATAACCCGTAATAACTATCTTTATTGAGATTAAAATCGATCGTCATACAAATACTTTGTTAAAAAAAAAAAATCATGCTAGTATACTTCCAAAAACAAATAAGTAAATAAATATGAATAGTATTACAATAAACTTTTAAAAATCTCCTTAAAGTGAAGAAAACAAAACTTTTTAATGCATTCAACTCTTAAATTTTAGACTTTAAAATATTACATGTATTATTTTTTATAGAACTGAAATTAAAAACTAAATATTCGAAATTGTGGGAATAAAATCTGCTAAACGTTTAGAATTGTACACCCAATAAAAAGTAATTCTCTACAAAAAATTAATGCCGTGTTCAACTTAAAGCCTTTGCTTTATAAAATCATTCGAAATAAGTAAAGATATTTGCAAGCTGTGCATGTAAAACTGGCGTAATGGTATTGCACTACTGCAAGCTGCCATAGGACAAGTGCCTGGTTCGATCCCCATCAAAGAAAAGTGACATTTCTCCACTGTTGTTTAAATTAAATGTATGTGATCTGATGCGTCTTTGTCTAAAGAATAAAAATCAAAGATGCCAATTTGTCCTTGAAAATTACTTTGGCTTTCAAGCGGAAATTTTTATATTTAAAAAAAAAGGGGGGGGGGGGAGTGAATATTTTGTAAAAAAAAAAAAAAAAACCGAATTTTTTTCCATTAAAAAACGGAAATAGTACTGGCGTCTAGATTAATACTATTTCCGTTATTTAACGAAATTTTTTTTTACAGTGTAAGTGAACCTATTGAGTAGCGCCAATCGCTGCATGTATTAATAAGATCTAATACGCCCACATCCCCAGCCCTTAGTACTGTTTGCATCCCTCTTTTTACTTTCTTCTATTCTTGTAGTCTAAATTTTTTTCAACTTCCGGTTTTTGACGGATTTACACGTTTTAGGGGGTCAGATTCCAAAAAACATGTTTTTACAATATGTCTGTCTGTCCGTGTGTGTATGTCGCCATTCTACCATCAAAAAGTGTATGAAGTTATGCATAGAATTGAACCAATTTTTTTTGTGAGTGTTTTTGGCTGTGGCAAGCAGGTCCTCCTTCAGTTTTGAAATATTCCGCCGGAAGGGGGCGCTGCAATCGCGATTTTTGTGCCATTTTCAATATTGTACCGACCAAAAGTATATGAAGTTATGCATCGAATTGAACCAAATTTTTTGTGTATGTGTATGACTATGGCTAGTTAGTTAGTCCTCCCTGAATCTGAAAAAAATCCGCCGGAAGGGGGCGCTGCAATACCGAATTTTATGCCATTTTCAATATTGCACCACATAGGGGAGACCGGGGATGGTTGACTATAGGGGTAGGTAGACTAACCGCCAAAAACTCGCCAACGATATGAATATTGCGTCATCCCAGCGCAGCTGCGCATCACTCTCCGCCCCCCGCTCAGTCGTCGGTAGCGCCGCGTCACCGGCACACGCCGTTTTCGAGCAGTGACCCGTGATTTGTTTTCATATCACGTAAGTAATATTTTCGTGTTGCATATTTTTTGATCTGGTATCTACACATTTTATGTTAACCGTTTGCCTATTAGAGTGTTTTATGAGTCCATATTGATATTATTTTATGTGTTATTTCTTAATTAGGTGGCAGTGTTTAGGTTATCCATGCCATCGAAATTTAAAATGTCGTTTGGGGTTGGTAGACTAATTTATTTCGGGTCTGGTTGAATAATTAGTCAACCAACCCCAATAACATTTTGAGTTTAAAATATCTTTAAAATTATCTTTTTATTCGATTCTTAAAAAGTAGATTTTTTTTTTTTTTTTGCTACAGCACGATGAGGACCTATAAAAGAACGACTGAACGAGCTGATGCACCGAAGGATGTCGTAGAAAGAGCTTGTCATCGAGTCATTTTTGACAATGAAAGTGTTAATGCAACTGCAAAACAATATAACATTCCCTATAAGACATTACATCGTTATGTGGCGAAACTAAAGGAGAAATTGGAACGTAATCCGAACTTGAAGAAATAAGACCCTTTCCTAAAGCGGCGCCACGTTTAGATAATAGAAGAAATATTCGGAAACGTAAAAGTACTACATATACAGACACCCCTGAAAAACAAAATCTTATAGATATGAAAAAGAATAGAGAAACTTTGAAGAAAAGAAGAAAAGATACAAAAAACAGAATAGAAAAAGGAAAAGAAACGAGCAAAGTAAGGGTAAAGGAAAATGGAAGGGCAAAGGTATGGGTAAGGGAAAAGGAACGGATAAAGTAAATGAGATGAATGTTGCTGATGACACCGTCGATGGAAATGACGATGCTGTGGATTCAGATGACGAGAGCACGATTTGTTTAAAATGCACTGAATCCTACGCCGATAGTGTCTTTGGCGAACAATGGATTCAGTGCATAACTTGTAAGTTATGGGGCTCATGTCAAATGTGTAAGAGGTAATCTAATGTTTTTTGAATGCAAACACTGTATTTCTGATAATGAAGACTGATAACTTCTGTTTTTTTATATTTTTAAGTATACAAAGAATTCTATGTGATTTAAAATGAGACTGAAGAAGAGTTTAGTTTATAAAAGTTTAAATACTAAATACAAGTGTTTAACAATTACTATTTTTTAAGTAGAGAAATGCAAAATGTGCATTTAATTTGTGGCGTAAGAAAATTTTACATTGTTACATTAATAAGAATTAATATGTTACATTCATAAGAAGTTATAGAAAGATTTATGTGTGATTTAAAATGAGACTGAAGAAGATTTTAGTTTAAACACTTTAAATACTAAGAGTTTATAGTTTTTATAAAGACTTATAAAGGATGTCTGTACATGATTAAAATGTTTTTTAATAAAAAGTTCAATTAAATTGAAAATAGTGTTTTATTACTTGACTCTTCTCATAATTTTTTGCTTATTGATACGTAGGTCTACTTACCCCGGGCATATAGTCAATCTACCCCGGTTCCGGGGTGGATTGACTAAGAGTTGATGTTCTGTAAAATGCATTTGAACATGATGATGATATTGAATAATTAACTATGTTTTGTTGTTTTTTATTAGTTTAATAGTTCTTCTATCCATTAATGCTATTTTATTGTGTGTATGGATGAAAACAAAAAATATGTATGATTTAGTAAAAAATTAGTCAACCATCCCCGGTCTCCCCTAAGAGTGTATGAAGTTAGTTCTAGAACTGAACTAAACATTTTGTATATGATTATTTTTTGGTAAGGCAAGTAGGTCCTCCTGAATTTGAAAAAAAAAAAAAAAATCTGCCTATCATTCTATTGTCCATCGGCTCGTGCAGAAACGGAAATTCGTTTTTACTCCGATTAATTGATTGAAGCAGAAATTTAAGATGAAAATCGAAGTTTGTAGGGTATTGAATTAAAATTATTAAAGCATTAAAATGAGTAACTTTTTTTTTTTAAATATTAAAATGCAAGTATGAGATAGAAGAAAGTTTTGGGATTGGCACATCCAACTAGTTTAATTAGATTTTCATTTTGAGATGTTTGTGTAATGTTGTGAATGTCAGAATAATTCAGTAGTTTTTTTTTAAAACTAAATTGCCATTTTTAAATTCTTTTATTGTGTCTTCCATGTCTGTTGGATTGGGCGTTGACTTTGATTAACTAAGTAATTTCTTGGCATCTTTAAACTCTAAGTAATTAGAACAAACAAAATATTGTTAATATATATTCCTACATATCTTTTCATATATTACATGAAACTATTACTGTATAGAAAAATAAACCATGAGAGAAAACATGTTCCGATTCACCCCGCAAATCTTAAACCTCTGATGTTACAAGCCATTTTTAATTTTTTCATTATGTAGTTTTGAAATAAGTAAAATTTAATACAGCATATCGTTTACAGGTCTATCATTAATTAAAAATCTCCTCTCTTAGGTTTAGAATACTAAAAACACTGTAGTTAAAGTTTTGAAGACGTTGAAAAAATAAAATTTTTGAGGATCCATTTGAAGTTTTTTTTTTTTTTTTTTTTTTTTTTTTTTTTTTAAATATATACACCAGTAGTAGGGACAACATGTCAAAACTGAATTTCCCAACTCTTAATGTTATTACCTTCTTATAAAAAATTGGCAACTAAAAATATCACATTTATAATGAATTGATTTGTATGACTGGGAAGTTTCGTTCCTATTCACCCCGCTGTTCCTATTTACCCCATTTTACGCTAAATATGAAACTTTTAAACCTATTTTTAAATCATTTCTTAATACGCTAGAAAAAAAAATACATACATAGGTTTGCAAATAACAGTACAGCATTTTAATACATTAAAATAACTTTATTTAAAATTGATACATTCGTTTCAAGGCATTATCCCCGTTGGTCTAACACAGACAATATATCAAATATTCTTGAAGGTTACAATTGTTTTAGAGTTATAATTTAATGATGCGCCAAACTCCGCCCATGAAATAAAATGTTCAAATTGCAGTAAATTATTTTAAACACTATAAAATAAAATAGAGTAATAAAACTGAAATACGCTTTAATCAAATACTTAATATTTTCTAAAAACGATTACATCTTAAAAAATTAATTTATAAAATTTTTTTCCCTTGCTGATTAAAAAAGCAAATATCCTTACGGTTTTTACCAACTTAATTGAAACTGGCTTGCTAGTGCTTTCTATTAAGAATAAAAATAGAGAATTTTCAGCAATAGAGACCAGTGCCCATGTAAATGAATGTATTTTAAGCTTTGGGAAAAATTAAATTGCAGTCCTAAAATAGAGTATGATTTTGAAGATAGCATTAAATGCTTATAGAAGGGTCTTTAGAAAAAATAATTTTTACATTAATTTTTTTCCTACAAATAATTTGCTTGTTAAATTCTATTTTTTTTAAATAAGATTTTTTTCCCCATTACCCCCCCCCCCCCTCACAATTTTCTAAATTTTAAGTTTTCTTTTTGCGTAAAAGTCCAAAAACATAACCTTTAAACACGTTCTTAAGTAGACAAAACACCTTCAAACTCATTTTTTAATTCTCACTTTAAATACTATTCAAGGGTACACTATGCGAATTATGGCATACTTATATAAGAAAAAACATTGGGGCAGGGGAGGGGGTAAGAAATTCTTTAATATTCCGAGCATTATGAAAAACTTCAAAATGCCACATGTACATTGCATTTCAATTAAAATCCCTTGTATTTATTAGGCACCTTTTATATAGACAAATGAAATCTTTCATCGAATTATATATATTGGGATATATAGGAATTTCCTAAATTTTATGGAACATTCACCATTTTTGCACGACATTTCAACAATTAATCATCTTCAACTTTTCTAATCTATTAAACCTATTTTTCTATATCTATTAAACCGTACAGCTTTATGGTATACACAATGACAAACAGCTATAAAAAAATATTAATTTTAATTTATATGTAATCCGATGGGGCATTTTGCAAAGTTATTAAAAACGCTTAAAATATTGTTTATTTTTTCCATTTTTTTTAACAATTTGTGTGACAAGCAGAGCCTAATCAAGCTGAAGTTGGGCCCAGGGCCTGTTAAAAATTTGCCTCCCCCCCCCCTCCCTGCTTCCCCATTCTCGGCGACACTTAAAAAAAGTAGGTTTATTTGATAACTTGACAAAGATGTTTGGGTGAAAGTTTAAAGTTTACAAAAAATTTAACTTACAAGAATAATCAAGAAAATTAATTACCATCCACTTTCTATAATAAGCATTTGTATAATTCACGAACATCTACGATCCACATTTTATGTTGCAGATAAATGAGGACGTCTTTTTCAAAACTTACCGTATCCAAAATCATAAATATTGTGTTCTCTAATAGTTTAGTAATCATTTTAAACTATAATTCTGACATTGTAAAATCTTTTCTATTGAATCCAATAGACACAGTATGCAGTTTTTGGGGCTTTTTCCCAAATTTTCTGGATATGGCAAGTTTTGAAAATTATAGTTACTCTCTAAATGAAAAACGACTCTTGCAGAAAAGGTCCTAGTTTAAAAGCTTCTAAAAATTTTGAGTCATTCAGAATTATGTTTCATATTTTATAAAACAATGTTATTTGAAAAGGCCTTGATTAAGGAAAAAAAATTGCCACATAATTTGTGGGCCCAGGGCTAAGGCCCCGGTGGCTTGTGTATTAATCAGGCCCTGGTAACAAATGTGCCATAATACAACAGAGTTTCCCCCAGCTTTAAAAAAGGGCAGGGCGCTGCTGTTCTGAAAAGGGCACTTTTTAAATTCTTCAGGGCACTTTTTTGATTTTTAAGGGCACTTTATAGAGTTAAATATAGAATCTAGCGGTTCAAAAAATCGTGGAAAAACAGAAATTTCATCAAAAAATCGAGAAAAACCCCTAAAATTTCGTCGAAAAATTGAAAAAAGTAAATTTTGTTAAGATTGCGAAAAAACGGCCGATTTTGTTAAAAGATCGCAAATAACAGCGCATTTTGTTAAAAAAATCGCGAAAAACCGGCAGATTTTAATTAAAAAATCTTGAAAAAAAGCAACAAATTTCGTGAAATGATCGCTAAAAAATGTTAAATTTTGTTAACTGACCGTAAAAATGACAAATTTCGTCAAAATATAGCAAAAAATCACCAATTTTGTCAAGTTAAAACACGAAAAAATGCAAATTTTGAAAAAGAAACACGAAAATAAAGCACATAGCTCGTAACGGGATGGGGGCGGGCGAAGGGGACGGTCACCCCTAGCGCGGAAATTTAAGGGGCGCCATATTTATACCACAAAATCATTTTTGAGCTGTCACAAGAAAAAGTTGGGAGGGGTGGGCTTCAAATTCTAATTATGCTCCAGGGAAAATCCGCTTTTGGAGCAATAAAAACACAATTTTGAAGCAGGAAAATTAGTTTTAGGTAGATTTCGTAAGAAATACTACCTATTGCAATCGCACCAGTTTATATATCTATCTATCTATATGTATATCTCACTTTTTTATGGACACGATAACTTCTATAATTCTTCACCAATTTCCACCAAACTTGCACATAAAATCAAAGGGGATAAAATCTTGGCTAAGTTCGTTAATGGGCAAAATCGGACCAAGGGGGTCGGAATAGGGGGCGTTTTTGTGAAAACCGAAAAAACGCCATAACTTCTTAATTAAAGTAGATATCGAATCGGTTTAAAGTTTATATTACTTCTTAAAAATGGGCCAAAAGTATATGCATGACAGATTTGATAAATTTAGAAGTGGGCTCAAGGGGCGAAAAAAACAGGGATTTTGAGAGAAAAAAATTCATAACTTCGTCAATTTTCAAGATATCAAGTCCAACTAAATTTTTTGTAAATGTTCTTAAAATTATCTAAAACTTTTGTATTTACAAGTTTTTGATAGGACCAACTTTTACCGATGAAAAAAAATTAAAAACAAAAAGAAAAAAGGCGTTGAAAAAAGAGAAATCCATAACTCCGTCAATTTTTAAGATGTAAAATAAATTTAATTGTATTTGATATCTCCTCATCAATACCTACAATTTTTATATTGACAAGTTTTTCATAGGACCAATTCGTATAGCAAAAAGAAATTAAAAATAGGAGTTGCAGAAAAAACCTCAAATCCAAACTGCTTATATTCTGACTCATTTTTAAATTCATTTTTGATTTTAAATGCATCCAAATGGTAGATCCTCTTATTTAGAAACTGTATAAAGTGACGCATTGGTCAATTTTCTGATAAAGACAATATATTTCAAAAAAAGCTACCAAAAAGGGTATTTTGAACAGAATTTCCGAAAGTCATCGGGACTGAAAATTGAAAAAAAGTTTTCACATAGCAAAATGCGTTTTTTATGACTTGTTTTAAAATCCATTTTCGCTCTCAAACGCATACAATTTACAGATCCTCTTATTTAGGAACTATATAATGTGATGCATTGGTCAGTTTTTTGATAAAGACGGAATATATTTCAAAAAAGGCTACCAAAAAGGGTATTTTGAACAGAATTTTCCGAAGTTTTTGTGATTTGAAAATTTAAGGAAGTTTTCACATGGCAAATTGCGTTTTTTATGACTCGTTTTAAAATCCATTTTCGCTCTCAAACGCATCCAATTTACAGATCCTCTTATTTAGGAACTATATACTGTGACGCATTGGTCAGTTTTTTAATAAAGATAGAATATATTTTTTAAAATGCTGTCAAAGTGAGTATTTCGCACAAAATTTTCCGAAGCAATCATGATTAAAGAATTAAGGATGTATTCAAACAACAAATCGGTTATTTTATGACTCATTTTTAAATTCATTTTTTTTCTCAAATGCATTAAACTGACAGTTTTGTTATTTAGGAGCTGTATAATGTACTGTTTTGGTCGATTTTTATAATAAACTCAGAATCTATTTCAAAATATGTTGTCAAAATGGGCATTTGAGCTGAATTTTTCTTAAGATGATTCTGATAAAACTAGTTTTTGCAGAAAAATGAAATTAAAAATTTTTCATAAATGACCAAATGAAGTTATTAAACTGGGTTTATCTCTAATCATATATATTTTTTATTTATTTATTTTTTTTTAATGAGCACTCTTCGAAATCTACCTCCGCCTATAGGCCCAGCCGACAGGGATTTTTTATAACAGGAAAATTCACTTCTGGCACTAACTTTGTTTTGTGCTTCTTTGACGAAATTTACATTTTTTTGCGATCGTTTGACAAAATCTGCCGTTTTTTCGAGACATTTTGACAAATTTTGCGTTTTATTGCGAGTTTTGGACGAAATTTGTCGGTTTTTTGCAAATTTTTTGACAGAATTTTCCGTTTTATTGAGATTTTTGGACGAAATTTGCCAGTTTTATTACTAATATTTTGACGAAATCGGCCATTTTTTCGCAATTTTTTTTGACGAAAATTGCTTTTTTCGTGATCTTTTTGCCGTTTTACGGGATTTTCTGACGAAATTAGCCATTTTTTCGCGAATCTTGCCGGAAATTAGTCGTTATTTCGTGATTTTTTTAACGAAATTTGACGGGTTTTTTACGATTTTTAGACGAAATTAGTCTTGTGAGACGTGTAAGAGCTAGTTTTTGCATTCCGTCGCCGATTTGTTGCGTAATTTATGCGCTATAGCGCGTCCGCATCATCGCTGAAGGGTTGCATTTTTTCTAATGTGGGGCAAGAAGGGCGCTATTTTTTTGAATGAGCGACAAGAGGGGCGCTAGTTTTTGGATGAGGGGCAAGAAGGGTGCTATTTTTTAAACTAAAGGGCAGGAGGGGCGGAGCGCCCCTCTGAAACCCTCTGGGGGAAACTCTGAATACAATATAGTGTATCCTTTAGTAATATTTAAAGTGAAAAAAATAATGAGTTTGAAGGTCCCCTTGAAAGTAAAAACGATTAAATTTTTAAAACTTTCGAACTTTTCCTTAATTAGCGATTCCGGGTGCATAAAGATAACCTTTCGTTCCTCCAACAAGGCATTCGCCAATATTCATTCTAGAACGCAAAAGCCCTTAAAAAGAAAAAAATATACATATTTGTAAACCGAAAAAACACGCAAAAAGACATTTCACGAAGGTAAAATTTCAACCCTGCAGTTTTCAGAAGTTAGATGCAAAATGAACGTGATTTATCTTGTCCATTAACGGTAAATAATTAACGGATTTGTTAATTTTTTTGCAATTGTATGCTAATACTACGCTGCATATTGGCATAATTTTTCTGTAAATGATATGTTACTTTTGATGTTTCTGTCAGACATGGAAAATAATGAACTGCGAAAGGAAATGATGAGAGCATCTTTTGATTCACGGCCAAGCAAATGAAACAATGAAGAGATTTCGACCTCATAAATACAGATATGTCATGTAAAAGTGAGCTGAAATACGTTTGACATCTCATAGCGAAACAAATTATGCAAGAAAACATCCATTCCAAATGCAGCTGCTACCTGTCAATGAATCTCAAGAACAACTATCAGTTTCCTTCTACCAAAAGACAGAAGGTTATGAAGGGACTCATTGCCATAGAATTATCGGAAATTTAATAGCAGAACTCTAATCTCATATAAACGTTTTTGGGATCTGCGTACAAATCAAACGATATGTCCTTAAGTTAAAAATAATATTTCTATACCTTTATCTCTTTGTGGGTCATGCCTTGAAAAACCAACAAAATGTCCTGCACGAGGCAGTTGCAGGGCCCGACTAAGGTTATGGAGGGCCCGGGGCAACCATTATTCCGGGGAGCCCCCTTCTATTTATCGTTAGAATTTTTTTGTGAATAATGTGTAAGTGACTGGTACTAAACTTCATACAAATTGTAAGCATGCATAAATTTTGTATTTGGCACTGCTCATACCTGTATGCAGAATATTCCAAAAAAGATGGTCACAACTTTAATGAAAATTACTAGTTTGATTATAGTAGAGAAATAAATGGTGTAAAAATCTCAACGGCTTAGAATTTTAGATCTATGTATGCTGCATGTTTTAAATAGGTTTAAAAATCTCCACATTTTAAGCTTCAGACCTAAGTAATATGCCTGTTTGAGATCCATTCTATGAAAGAGGCAAAAAAATGTCCTGCGCATGACACATACTAGGTAACCCAAAAATGATTGATGAATTCTAATCATTTTAGGTCTGGTGTACTAATAGTACATGTTTTTTAATAGAGTATTATTTTGCTTTAATAAATAATTTCGTTAATAGTTACAGACAAAGTAATGTTTATGCTTTTACAATAAACTTCATTTATTTTTAGTAATTCAGTAATAAAAAGCATTTTGCTTAATTGTCTTTGCGTCTTGATTCTTTTATTTTAAACATATTTCACTCTTTAAATTTAAAATAAAAGTTATTTTCCTGAAAGAATCATGTGTAATTAAGCACAAAAAGTATTAGTTGTAAATTAAATCCTATTTTAATACAATATTTTCTAAACATTTCCAAAAATTTTTCCTTAGACTAGTCTATTGTCATATGAATATGAATTTAATAATATGCAAAACAACAATATTCGTTATGTTTCAAACAATGAAATATTCGATAACACTAATCTATTTGGATAGCTGGTGTTAATATTAAAATAAAAGTAATTTTTTCTAAAAATTGCAAAAATTCGGACTTAAAATTCAATAACTTTCTAACGGTTACATATTAAAAAAAATAAAGAATACTGCCCAGTTAAACTGATGGCATTGAGCTCACAGGCTACAAATACTAATTGTACATTAAAGCCTTATATTTTCAAGGGTTAATTCCGTTCGAAAAAAAATTAAGAAGGGGAAACAGCTCTCCCATTTCCTCTTTTTTTATACTTAATCATTGAACCTCCTATACTATCAAAGACATGCCTTATCATATAAAAAATCTATATCCAAAATTCAGAGCAAATGAGATAATTCTTAATAAAAACCCATTTAGCATTTATATCATAGATTCCCAACGGGGGCGGTTCCGCCCCCCAGTGGGCGCTGGAGCCTTCCAGGGGGGCGGTAGCGAGTCTAGAGAAAAATGGGGGGCGTTAGGACAGTCGAGGGGGGCGGTCATGCCATACCTATTTATTTAGGATTTAATATAATGAAAATATTTGATCTCCTATACCTTGTCCAGTCCGAGACAAAAACCTTAACTGCACCTTTAAAAGGAAGTCCATACAGACGAACCTAAATCTGAGAGCGGGGGGAGGTGAACTTATTTTACCAATGTCAAAAAAAAAAAAAAGAAAAAGCCGTGGAATTTGAAGAAGGGTTATGACTTGAATTAAAAATCGTTACAAATTCAAAAATTGTGGTGTAAAAAATTCGCGATAATTGGCAGGCTAAAAGTTTTAAACTTTATTATTATTATTATTATTATTATTATTATTATTATTATTATTATTGTTAGTCTGCATTTCGAAAAATTCTAAAGTATGATGACATATGCCTGAACAAAGATTTTTAAACAAACACGTGATTTGAATCAGTTTAAGAAATTTGTTTAATCTTGATGACAGTGATAAAAATCTTTATACATTTGTTCAAAAGTAAATTTATTTAAACTTATATAGGGAATAATTTTATGTTTCTAAATATCTTAATCGAGGAAGAAATGCCAGCAGTACCATATTGAGTATTTGGAATATGGATCTGGGCACTCTCCTACAAACCAATCGTTACCTATTTAATTTGCCAAGAAATTTTTTCAAATGAAGCCATGAAGCCTTCTAGGCTACAAGAGCATTTGAATAAATGCGCGCTGGTAGAAAAGAGAAAGATATGCCGTATTTTTACTTTATTCTATATTTACAAGAATTATTTCGAAAAAATTTCGCGTTCCAAGTTTTGACGTTTTAGGGGTCCGAGATTCCCAAAAAATATTTTTACAAATTGTGTGTTTGTGAGTCTGTCTGTTAGCCTATCTGTCTGTAATTTGACATAAATTTTATAGGTGCTCTATCTCAATAACTAATGCACGGAATTTTTAAAAAATCTATATTCAGGAATTCCCTGTTATAAATTGATGCTGGTTAATTTTTGGTGTAAATAACTCAACAGATGGCGCTGCTATGCTGCTTTTTTCACGACTACCACTACGGTTTTATCTCAAGAACTACTTCAGAGATTTCCACCAAATTTCTGATTTGATTATTCCTTGACATGGATAGATACTGTTTATATTTTATTGAAAATCGCTCCACAGGTGGCGCTGTTATGCTGACTTTTTAACGATTTCTGTACCACCTGTATCTAAAGAATTAATGCAAGGATTTTCATCAAACTTCAGATCCAGTTTTGCCTTGATAAATGTTACTGCTGATTATGTTTTTGTTTAAATTGCATAACAGGTGACGCTTTTATTCTGCATTTTTCTTGATATTCACAGTAGTCCTATTTCTAGAACTAATGCATGGAATTTCATACCATTAGAATCCTTACGATGGATATAAATTACCATTTCATTTTGATACTGTGATAGCGAATTATGAAGTATTAACTGCATGAGAAGAAAGTTTTGGGATTGCCACATTTGACCAGTTCAAAGACTGTAAAAAAAATTAACCAGTCAACTATTTCAAACCTTTTTAAGAATTTGACAGACTATGAGCCTCATTTCTCATTATAATTTTAGAAACAAAAGTGTTAAAATTGTACACGGTCGGAGAGAAATTAATCTTGCTTGTAATCAGAGACATCATTAAATCTGTACTTCTTCATAAAAAACCGTCTGATATCAATAGAAAAAATCCTGAGTAATAATTTGTTACAAAGAGGAATAGATGGCTAGAAGCACTGAAATATCATTATGCTGTTACCTAAAGAACTACAAATTTTCCATTCAACTCCATGGATCAGCGTTATCAAATAACACACCATCATAAAAGAAAAAAAATCTAGAGTTATTATTTGTTAAATATTTGGAAACTATTACAAAGATAGAACCGATATTTAATACTACGAAGTTTGTCCAAGAGAAATAAATTTTTATCATAATATTTTAGTGGCTAAGTAAGATAGCCACATAATTTTGTTTGAACTGCTGGTAGATGAAGAGATAGATTAGCTGCTGTAGGTGCACATAAAATAAAATCAGGACAAAACTAAACTTAAAACATTATATTAATTCTCAAAAATAAGTTGACAAGAGCTCCAAGCTCCAAGCGACGTCAGGCAAGCGGGAAGGACAGAGTGAGTATCCTTACGGTTACAGGCAAAAAGTATCTTGGTTACAAAGGGTTGAGTTGTAGGAAAAACATAACATAGAGTTGAGTTGTAGAAATACATAACATAAAGTTGAGTTGTAGAAAACATAACATAGAGTTGAGTTGTAGATTTCAGATTAAATTAGAAAATAGAGTTCCTGTATAAAGTTTATATAACAGTTCGGTTGTAGTTAACCGCTACATTATTCCCCCCCAAGTACCACAGGTACTGACACTTTCACAGGTAGCGGGGATTAAACCGCACAGTTCTACCGGAACGAGTTGTAGTTGTTGATGGCGCAATTGGTGTCACTGCAACAGGGTCGTCATGTGTCACACTCTGAGCTGGCGGGTCCTTACGAATGGTCACTGGAGATGCAGGTGTGACATCCTCTTGAAGAAGAAATGCCGGTTTGAGGCGATCCACACTAATTACGGCGTCTCTACCATTAATAAGCACAGTAAAATGTTTAGCAGTGCGATTGGTTATTTGAAAAGGTCCATTATATGGCTGTGTTAATGGAGGTTTTACGGAATCATTGCGCACCAAGACATGTGTGCAAGTTTCCAGAGAAGGGTGCACAAAAGGAGTTTTGCTGGTATGTGCAGATGTGGGAACTGGAGTTAACTGGTGCATGGTGTCACACAGAGTCTGGAGAAAAGTTGCAGGATCAACGCTAGACAGTTCTGAGGGATTTGAAGGCTGCAAAAATTCACCCGGTAGAGATAGTGTAGATCCATACACCATTTCGGCACAGGTACCTTTAAGGTCTTCCTTGAATGAGGTGCGGATACCTAGAAGCACAATTGGTAGGGATTCTGTCCATCGGGCTTGGTTATGGCATTTCAAAGCTTGCTTCAAGCTGCGATGGAAGCGCTCGACAAGGCCATTACTCGCTGGATGGTATGGGGACGTCCTGATACGATGAATGCCCAAGATTTTTCTAAGAGACGAAAACAGGAGGGACTCAAATTGACGTCCCTGATCAGTGGTCAGGATCTTTGGAACACCAAACCTTGCAATCCAATGGTTTACGAAGGTTCTGGCAATGGTATCAGCGGTAATGTCTTGCACAGGTATAGCCTCTGGCCAGCGGGAAAAACGGTCAACAAATGTGACCAAATAGCTGTTCCCTTCTGAAGGTGGCAACGGTCCCACAATGTCAAGATGGACATGAGCAAACCTCTCAGATGTTGCAGGAAATTGCTGAAGTGGACTATGTGTGTGCCGTTGGACTTTTGATTTCTGACAGCTCATGCAAGAGCGTGCCCAATTAGCAATATCTTTGGCCATACCTTGCCAAACAAATTTTTGCTGAATAAGTTTTTGGGAAGCTTTGATGCCAGGATGCGATAAATCATGGAGACTTTGAAATACTATGCGGCGAAATTTCTGTGGTACGTATGGACGTATCTTTCCAGTACTGATATCACAGTATAAAGTAGTTTCTGGAGAAACATGCAGCTTTTCAAACTTAAGAGATGTGTCAAGATTGGACAATAATTCTGTCAATTCAGTGTCATTGGCCTGTTCTTCAGCCATGGATGCAAAGTCTGCTGAGGACAATTTTATCTCACTTATGCGGGATAAGGTGTCGGCCACGATATTTTGGGATCCGGAGATATGCCGAATGTCAGTTGTGAATTGAGAAATGTAATCTAGGTGTCTGTGCTGACGAGGGGAACTCGAGTCAGACATTTTAGAAAATGCAAATGTTAATGGACGATGATCGGTGTAAATTATAAAATGCCTTCCTTGCAATGTATGCCTAAAATGTTTAACAGCCGAATAAATTGCAAGGAGCTCTCTGTCATAGGTGCTGTAATTTTGCTCGGTTGGGCTCAATTTACGTGAAAAGAAGGCGAGAGGTAATAACTTGTTATCATCTACAACATTTAACACCGCACCAATAGCAATATCCGAAGCGTCAGCACTTAAGGTCAGCTGTTGATGCGGGGCATGGTACGCAAGAGTTGCACAGTTTATAAGGTCTTTTTTACAAGTTTCAAAAGCCTGCGTCAAAATATCAGTCCATGGCACAGGACGTTTGTCATTCCTTTTAGAATCTTTTAACAGTTCGTGTAAAGGGGCTTGGGTACGGGCAGCATGAGGGATGAAACGTCTATAAAAATTTATCATGGCTAAAAATCGCCTTAAATCAACAATTGTTTGAGGCTTAGGGAAGTCTACTATAGCCTGAGTTTTCTGGGGGAGTGGTTGAACACCAGAAGGTGTTATGAGACAACCAAGGAAAGAAACTGAAGTTTTGCCTAAAATGCACTTTGCCGGATTTAATTTTAGCCCATGTTGACTCAAGCGATCAAGGACCTGTCGGAGATGGCATTCATGTTCCTCTTCATTGTTGGACGCAATGAGGATGTCATCTAAGTATGGAATGCAAAAATCTAATCCTTTTAAAACTTCGTGGATATAACGTTGGCAAGTCTGGCCAGCATTTCTTAAACCAAAAGGGGTATATACAAATTCAAAAAGGCCGAAGGGGGTTGTTACGGCGGTTTTTGGGATATCCTCGGGATAAACGGGAATTTGATGGTAAGCACGAGCCAAATCTAATGTGCTAAAAATTTGCTTCCCATGAAATAGCTGCGTACAGTCCTGAATGTGGGGTAATGGGTATCTATCAGGGATAGTGGAAGCGTTCAGACGACGGTAATCTCCACATGGGCGCCAGCTACCATCAGCTTTGGAAACCATATGTAGGGGGCTTGCCCACGGGCTATTTGATGGTCGTACAATGCCCTGTGCCATTAGAAACTCAAATTCTTGACGAGCTGCTTTGAAGAGTTCTGGCGATAATCGACGCGGTTTAGAAAAGACAGGGGCACCTTTAGTCTCTATATGATGATAAATATGCGGAGCTTTATTTTCCTTGCTTGCACGTGAGGGATTAGTCAAATCAGGGTATTCAGATAAAATTTTATCAAATTTGGTAGACCCGAGAAGTACACTTAAGGTACTACTCCCAGGTAAAACCTTGGCAATTTTCCCGTGTGATGACAACAGAGTTTCTGCGTCAATTATGCAATTGTTCTTGGCGTCAACAAGTAAATTGAAATTTTTGAGGAAATCAACACCAATGATTGGCTGATTCACTTTTGCAATGACGAAAGACCAAGTAAAATTTCTTCGCAAATTTAAATCCAGGGTCAAACGTTTTGTGCCAAATGTTTGAATTTTTGTTCCGTTTGCAGCATAAAGTACTAAACCCTCATCAATAGTACTATGTTTAAAAAAATTTGCTGGCAAAACTGAAATATCAGCCCCAGTGTCGACGAGGAAATTTAATTTTGAGGTAAGGTCGGCCAAAAGAATGCGATTAACATGGCGGTCGCGATTATGGCCCTGATGCGATCGCCGGTCTAGTTTTCCGTGCGAAAAGAACAGGGAGCTGAGCATTTTCTAGCTTTAGAGCCAAAATTTGTGTGATAAAAACAATGATTATTGGCAGGTTCTTTGTAACGACTTCTGGATCGGCTGCGCCGAAAATTTCTATCACGTGATTGAAAATTCTCTCTTGGGCGGCCCCGCTGATTAATTTTGGTTGTTAACTCACTAACTTGTTGAGTTAACTGTGCGATTTGTAACTCAAGGGACGAAGTATGAGCATTTGAGGTGTTTGGAACATTAGAGGCTGAGTTTATTTGGGGAAATATAGCTAAGTCATGAATTTTATCAGCAACAGGAGCCAGTTTTGCTAAATCCTCATTCAGTGCACCCACAATACTGCGTGTAGTCGTGGGCAAACGTGAAAGCCACAGCGATTTTAAGAGTGGTTCCCCTACGGTAGTGCCAGCCAGGGTCCTCATGCGAGCCAGCAACTGAGATGGGCGTAAGTCGCCGATCTCTACCCCTTGCAACAATGTGCGGATCCGCGATTCCTCACTCTCTGAATGCGAATCGATCAATCGTTTTTTTAACGCCTCGTAAGGTCGATCGCCCGGAGGGTTAGTAATAATATCACTTACGGAGATCAAAATATCGGCGTCAACGGCCGCGACCACGTGGTTAAATTTTGTAACTTCGCAAGTGATTTTAGCCAATGCAAATTGGGCTTCGAGGCGAAAAAACCATAATGATGGATTCGTCTTCCAGAAAGGAGGTGGTTTAACGCCTACATGAGATACCTGACTAGCACTTTCGTTAAAAGTATCGTCTGGCATGATTGAGAATATATATAAATACACAAAATAGAAACAATAATAAATAGTAAAAATAAATTATATACAATGCATTGAGAGGGGAAAAATTGTTACTACACGCGATAGGATTGAGCCGAATTAGAGCACCAGTGACAGAGCGAAAGAATTTAATTCATAAATTAGCATGATTGACATAAAAAAAAATTTTTTTGCTACTATAGAAAATTAACATGATTACGAGATATTATGAATAATGGGACTTACCGATCATCACGATAGAATTACGGTGCACCGACACCTTGACGCACGATCCTGCACATTACGTACACACGTGCAGTAAAATTATTTATTTGGCGATAATATGACCACAGATGGCCAAAACGATATCTTGAGGAACTAACAATGTGTCATTTCCGTAGTTCCTAGGCCTCCGCTCAATGATGGAGTAAGATTACGAGCGGATCCAATCAGCAGGCGCGTTTCATTTTCAGAGTCACCACTTTAGTGGCTAAGTAAGATAGCCACATAATTTTGTTTGAACTGCTGGTAGATGAAGAGATAGATTAGCTGCTGTAGGTGCACATAAAATAAAATCAGGACAAAACTAAACTTAAAACATTATATTAATTCTCAAAAATAAGTTGACAAGAGCTCCAAGCTCCAAGCGACGTCAGGCAAGCGGGAAGGACAGAGTGAGTATCCTTACGGTTACAGGCAAAAAGTATCTTGGTTACAAAGGGTTGAGTTGTAGGAAAAACATAACATAGAGTTGAGTTGTAGAAATACATAACATAAAGTTGAGTTGTAGAAAACATAACATAGAGTTGAGTTGTAGATTTCAGATTAAATTAGAAAATAGAGTTCCTGTATAAAGTTTATATAACAGTTCGGTTGTAGTTAACCGCTACAATATTTTGTCAATTGCCACTGATGTTGCTCGAACTACGATGGGACATCAGGAAGGTTTCATATTAACACATTTTAAACAAGCAGCACTAAATGTACTTTCTGTACATTCCGTTACCCATCATCAGCAATGGGTTTTAGAAAATTGGAATGAACACCTGTATACGACGCTTCATTACATTATTAGAGCAGTCAATAGGGTTAGAAGCAATTTATTGAATGCTAGGATATTTTGCCAACTTTATGGTGAAAATCATTTCCGAACAAAGTGAAACATTTGTTTTACTTTCTAGTGCAGTTGTTCTATCGCTTTGCATCAGACTTTCAAATGAATTTAATAGGTTGCAGTTGCATACAGAAGTTCATTGTCCCTGAAAAGGTATTTGTCGGATCGTTTTTCGAAATATTTGATTTAGTATCACACTTAACTAAAAATAGAAGTATAAAAGTGCGCTAAAACCTGATTGCATTGAAAAGTGACATCAAATATGTGACAGACCAGTTTAGAATCATTAATTAAATAATTTTAAATACTTATAATAAGGTATAAGATGATTGCAAGATGATGAGTTGAATTTAATTAAAACAAAACCCCCATAGATGCTTCTGTGGGTAAACTTCTTTTGCTCAAAGGAAATCTAAGTAGAATTGATTGCAGCCAATTTACCACATTTTTCGCAGTCTGTTAAAACTAGAATATTTACTTACTTTCAACACTTGGACGTTCTTCATGAAGTTTTCTCAAAGCGATTCCAAGATATTTATTCATGATTATACCGAGTTGCTTTTTAGCTCACAGGCTATCATAGCCTGAGAGCTTATGTGCCCGTCCGTTCTGTATGTATGTGCGTTCGTGCGTAACGCGATAACTCATGATAAAAATATCGGATCCACTTTAAATTTTGTATATAGGTATATCCTGATAAGGCGCTTCCCTGATTAGTTTTTGGAGTTCATTCGATATGTATAAAAGGGGGAACGGGGGGCTCATGCCCCTCCCCTTAATGGATATAAATGGGTTTTTCATGCAGACTTAACAGTTTTTGTCCAAAATTTAGATATAGGATCATTCTGATGAGGCGATTCCGTGACTGTTATTATGTGTTCATTGAATAAGTATAAACAGGGGGAACGGGGGGCTCATGCACCCCCCCCCCTTAATTGATATAAACGGGATTTTCATGCAGAATTAACAGTTTTCGTTCAAAATTTAGATATAGGATCATTCGAATGAGTCGATACCGTAGCTGATATTAGGTGTTCATTGAATAAGTATAATCAGGGGGAACGGGGGGCTCATGCCCCTCCCCTTAATTGATATAAACGGGTTTTTCATGCAGAATTAACAGTTTTTGTCCAAAATTTAGATATAGGATCATTCTGATGAGGCGATTCTGTGACTGTTATTATGTGTTCATTGAATAAGTATAAACAGGGGGAACGGGGGCTCATGCCCCCCCCCTCAATTGATATAAACGGGATTTCATCCAGAATTAACAGTTTTCGTTCAAAATTTAGATATAAGATCATTCGGATGAGGCGATAACGTGGCTGATATTAGGTGTTCATTGAATAAGTATAAACAGGGGGAACGGGGGGCTCATGCCCCTCACCTTAATTGATACAAACGGGTTTTTCATGCAGAATTAACAGTTTTTGTCCAAAATTTAGATATAGGATCATTCTGATGAGGCGATTCCGTGATTGTTCTTATGTGTTCATTGAATAAGTATAAACAGGGGGAACGGGGGGCTTATGCACCCCCCCCCTTAATTGATATAAACGGGATTTTCATGCAGAATTAACAGTTTTCGTTCAAAATTTAGATATAGGATCATTCTGATGAGGCGAGTCCGTGACTGTTATTAGGTGTTCATTGCATAAGTATAAACAGGGGGAACGGGGGTTCTAATGCCTCTCCCCTTAACTTGCATAAATGGATTTTTCAATCAGAATTGTCAGATTTCGTTCAAATCTCTGAATAGTTTTGGAAATTTAATGGTTAAGTATAAAAGGGGGGAATAACTCCTCTTAAATTATATAAATGCTAAATGGGCTTTTATTAAGAATTATCCGATTTGCTCTGAATTTTGGATATAGATTTTTTAATATAATAAAGTATGTACTTGATAGTTTAAGAAGTTCAATGATTAAGTATAAAAAAGGAGAAAGGGGAGAGCTGTTTTCCCTTCTTAATTATTTTTTTTCGAACGGAATTAACAAAAATACAAGGCTGTAATGTACAATTAATATGCGTAGCCTGTGAGCTCAATGCCATCAGTTTAACTGGGCAATATTCTTTTTATTAGATTCTTTCGCAAATGCAGCTACAGCAGTATCATCATATTTGGAGGAGAAAATCATGGAATTCGCAGCAAACGAGAATTATAAGTAAAATTTAGAAATGGATACCAAGAGTTCGAACTTCAAAAACCTATAGGTCTCAAATATGGTTTGTGAGGGAGAGTACATAAAATTTTAATAGCTTTATTTTCACGAGGTTTGGCTGAAAGGGGGTTCCATGCAGTGTCTAATTTACTGTCTAAGAAAAGGAACATGCATCTTTAAACCTGAAAATTTGTGACTGATGTTGAAGAAATTGGAATCTGATCTAAAAAAATTGTTAAAACTCCAATAGACTCAAGGATTTTGTTATTTTTTAAAAATTCTTGTTTTTTTTTTTTTTTTTTTAATTTCTATTAAACAATTATTTACTACATTTGATGATCGTTTTAATTAACTTCTGCTTTGATTAATAGACAAAATATAGATAATTAGCAATGATATTTTAACGTTTTGTATAATTAACAATTATTGAAGAGGGGGCGTTGGCATTTTTTTCTCTTGTAAAAGGGGCGGTGGACCAGAAAAGGTTGGGAATCTATGATTTATATAATTTAAAAGGAGTTATCCCCCTCTTTTATACTTAACCATTAAACTTCCAAAACTATTCAGAGATTTGAACGAAATCTGAAAATTCTGCTTGAAAAACCCATTTATATAAATTAAGGGGGGGGGGCATTAGAACCCCTGTTCCCCCTATTTATACTTATTGAATGAACACCTAATAACAGTCACGGAATCGCCTCATCAGAGTGATCCTAATCTAAATTTTGAACGAAAACTTAATTCTGCATGAAAATCCCATTTATATCAACTAAGGGGAGGGGCATGAGCCCCCCGTTCCCCCTCTTATACATATCGAATGAACTCCCAAAAACTAATCAGGGAAGCGCCTTGTCAGGATATACCTACATACAAAAATTCAAGTGGATCGGATATTTTTATCATCATGAGTTATCGCGTTACGCACGAACGTACATACAGAATGGACGGGCACATAAGCTCTCAGGCTATGATAGCCTGTGAGCTAAAAAATAAAATCCGGCAGGAGAGTTATGAAAGATGTCAGGATAAATATATTTTTTAATAGTGATTTTTGATTTTTAGTTAGATTTTCAGTCCGAATTTCAAATATTAGATGGAGCAGAGTCCAGACCCGATATTTGGCACTTCGGGATCCATTCAGTTCATTTTAATCTCCTTCTCATGGAAGAAATAAACCGAAAAATATAGCTTTGATTTAGCGGTTATTGCGTGCTAAGCCATCTATCGCTGCTATTTGTTACTAAACCGAGAATCGCAGCATAAAAAGTCGTGACATCTTTCGTAAATTCCTGTAAGGATTTTAATAACTGTCACCGTTTGCAAGTTATTGAACTTTAAAATACATCAGTCCTTTTTGGGACACTTTGTAAACACCTGTATCAATTTGCAAGTTGCTAAAACAAATTATACATTAAAAATAAAAATTTTAGATTTGCATATTTGCATGATTTTGCTGCATGGTTATATTAATAGCATGGTTATATGAGGAGGTAATAACATTGTTAAAACAATAGTATCTAGAAAAGTTGTCCCACATATTACATGCAATGACCCATGTAATGGTAGTACAGTAAAATCTCCTTAAAGAAACCACGTTGTGTTCCAATACAATTTGGCCGCTCCGAGAGGTGGTCTGTTAATGGAGGACATGTTTAAATCTAGATTAGTTATTGAAAAAAGGTAACAATATTACTAAAATTTATTTTTCACATTTGGACAAAATATTAAAATTTAAATATGAAAACAAAAGTTAATTACTGCAGAGTTAAAAAAATGAATGCATTGACTTTTGCTTTGCTTTTATGGTTTTACATTTATAATTTATTTCAAGAGCTTTCGAAGTTCAGTAAATGAAAATTTTTTGAACGGTAACAACTAATGATTTCATTACTTTATTTCAATATTTCTAATTTTGTGAAAATAAATTCTATTATTTACAAAGTGGAAGCGTAATAGAGCCTTAGCAATAACTATTCATGCCACATTTAAACTCAAAACAATTTTTTTTGTTACGAATGCGTTTTCAACATAATTTTATGAATGCAATGAGTCTACGCATCTTGACCTTGGTGGCAAGAATAGTTTCTTCTACTATTCTAACTTACTTCAATGTTAAAGAAAAATGCTATACGTTCTGCATTTTATCTGAAGAAAATATCTTCAAAAGAGACATTGACATTAAAATTGATAACATTCACACATTTTATAATTCATTTTTGTAACTTAAGAGATTGAAAAACTTTGGAAAAAGCATTTTTCTATACACAACACAATACACAGGAAGCATTTCAAGATTCTCATCTTTATTAAGTAGAAATTATTCTGCTCCAGAACAAAATTTCGTAACTACTAGGTTATCCCGTCGACCAAAAAATTATCGCCAAACTATAAGATTAAATGCCAATAATGGATGATTGTGAATGCCCCCATTCAATGACATTAAATATGATTCACGTGTTTAAAATGACATTGATTTTTATTTCGACTTTATTAATATTTTTATTAATATTCTACTAATTATTTGTTTTTCGTTATTTAAAATAAAAATTATGTAAATATGTATAATTTGGCTATTAGTTTGGCGATTTGTGTAATTTGGCGAAATTGGTCGACGGATAACAGTAGTACCAAATTTTCTCAGTTTTTCCTTTCAAATATCATTATCTTCCATGTATTATTCGATTTTTAAATTTTAACATGTATATATTTTAGTGTAAATTTATTTACTGTGTAGGATTACATGCACTAGAATCATGTTTATTTACTATTTACCCATTTCCTTTTCAATTGCTATTTAAGTTATGAAATTTACAAAAAGTTGATAGTACCTCGCTAAAATATTTCATATATCTATATTATAAAAGGCCAAATGTATCTGGGAGTAACGCATACGTCAATTTGCGAATGGCAACACTTTCCCATTTAATTTCAGTTTTGCAATTTTCGCTACTGCAAATTTTACACTTCTAAACTTCGCACATTTTAAATTTTTATACCTTCATATAGAGAAAAAAATGCACTTTTTAAATGCAATTTGTTTGAAAGCTGTATCTGAATTTATTTTTGAGATATTAATTTTTTTATTAGTTTTTAGTACCAATTTTGTAATTGTGGCAACAGTATCGCCCCATTTTCTCTTAAAATTGAAAATAAATTAAAATGCTTATGTCAAATATATCGTCTGTTATAAAATCCTGTGAATTTCAATTTTATTTCGTTTTTATTCATCAATGATCAAATTAAAATATTCTTTAAACATGGTGAATACGGATGTGAGAAGTACGTATGTAAATTTTGAAAAGATGAAAATGATGACGGATTTAGATTTCACGTCAAATTCTATGATCGTGTCAATTTGCACTAAATTTTACTTTTTTTTTTCATTCTCATTTAAACCAAACATAAGAGCTTTAATTAATAACTTCATCATAATAAATGATCTTTATTACATTTTACCGATTACACATGCGATTAAAGTTTAGATGTTAATATTTTGGACAACTGACTTTTATGGAAATAGCATTTTGTTAATATATTTGTACGAGTGTTAGATATCAAATACCATTTTTTACTGTAATTTTGTAGATTTATTATAAATCAATGAAACAGTTATTTCTTAAACATTTTCTTTCGTCGAATTTCGACGGGTTCCACCTCGTTTTATAAAAGTTAAATATGTTCAAAACTGCTAGTTTTTACTTTTAGCAGTTTAAAATGTGAAAAAGATTCTTTGTGTGGAACATAGCAAATAGACTGAGAAAGCTCATTCAATAAACAGTTAAAAATGTTATAAATTATAAAATGCAATAAGCAGAATATTTATAGAAATTTTAATAACAGAAAAAGATGTCGCAATATCTTAAAGATTATTCATGTAATTATCCCGGAAATTAATATTTTTGAAACTTTTGATACTTTAAATCTAGTAGAGTCAGGTGGGATAATTATGACCAGGGGGCAATTGTGACCACAGCCATAATGGAGAAAAAATGTATGATAAAATTGTTTGACGCATAGATACCAACCTCTTATAGTATTTTTCATTTTAGATATTCTTTATCACTAGTCTGAAGCATTTCAGAGATTCAGACAGTAATTTGAACAAAGTCTACCAAAACTTTTGATAAACGGATCTATAAATCTGGTGTTCTAATGTCTTAATTACGCCCCAAACAAATGTATGTAGGCAACTATAAAGAAGAAATATAGTGGTCATAATTTCCCCACGAGTGGTTTTAACTAATCCCAAACTTTTGCGATTGCGAAGTTTTGGGAGGGGTAATTATAACCATCCTTTTAAAAAAAAGGAGGCTAAGAGAATTAAAACTAAATGTTTTTATAAAGAGTCAAAGTTACTTCCTATGTTCTAAAAACACGACTTTTTCAAGTAGAAAAGAGTAAAAAATAACAATGTTCAAAATTTATAAAGTGGTTACAATTAACCCTCCTGATTCTAAATAACTTTTTTAAAAAGTTGTTTTCAATTCATTTACTTTTAGTTTGCAACATTCATTTTTGTAAAAAAGAAATTTATAATGAACGAATGAATAATATTTGTAATTGTCCACTAAAAAGTCGAATTGCCTCCGGTGGGGCGTACGCCTTATGTTGGGAATCTCTGATCTACACGATAGTAAGTTGTTATGCAATATCCTAAAAATGCGCATGGTATATAAAAAGATGAGACCAATATGTGCATATTTAAAAAAGGTGTATGTTTGAAGTTTACAGTGAATAAATTAAAGTGGCCTACCATGGTATCGCGAGTGCAGGAGGTTTTTCGACTGTTATACACACAATTCCATTTTCTTTCATGCAAACTACAAAGATATTAAAAAGTTTTAATTTCTTGAAATTAAAAACACATACATGAAATCTGCTTTACATAAAAGGCGTTTCAAAAAAGATTAAGAAAACTTTAAGGAGGTAATAGCACACATCCAAACAACTTTTATCAAAGAATGCATGGTCGGAACTAAAACGCAAAAAAGGTGCAAAAGGGCACTAAAGGTGATATCATTAAAGGGAAAAAAAATTACAAATAACGATGCAGTGACAAAAGCAAGGGCTTCAGACATTTTCTTTGCAGTTCCATAGATAAATTCACATCAGCCTTTTCACTATTAATAAAGGGCAACATCTTTCGATAAGTTACTACCGCGATTGACAGTTTCACACTTAGATCGGCGGCGGCTTTTATGTACTAATCGAGGTGAAATTTTGCATGTGCGTTCGTTCCCCATTTCACTTTTGCATGCTATTAGTGTCGTTATTCTTCCAGTCGCAATACGGAAAAAGTTTTAAGGGGTCTCCGGAATCTTGCTTTTTATCGTGTGGAGCAATTTAGCAACACGTTACATTTTTTTTCAGTCCCTGTAAAACATATGCATAAAATTTTTAATATAGACAACTTAATCTCATATTTAAATTATATATAATTTATATTTTTTTATGTTTAATTTTGATAAAAAACTTAAAATAGTCCTTTGACTGCGCGATAAAATTTCTCAAAACATTTTTCAGTAAAAAAAAAGGTACTTTGAAATTTTAAAAGTTCAATTTTAAATAAATTGTTTTCAATTGAAGTATAAGTTCAAGGCACATTAGTTTTATAACATTATCAGTATTGTTGGGGGTTCTTGAACAAACAATTTTACTGCAATCTTGCGTGCAGTGGATGCAAATCAAAACACAATATCAATTTTTCTTCAAAATTAAAACAAAATATTTCAATGTAGAATATTAAAAAAATCATTTTAAATAGAAGGTATATTAAGTTCTCTATATTAAAAATTATTTTATAGGTACAGAGAAAAAGAAATTAAATGCTACATGTTGCTAAATTGCACTACCAGGTAAAAAGTAAGATTCCCGAGACCTTTAATGTTTGTATAGACTAAATTTCGTTTGCACCTTCGCGTTTTTGAATATACATTCCTTGATGAAAGTTGTTTAATTCGATGTGTTCTATCACCTGTTAAAGTTTTCCCCATCTCTTATGAAACACCCTGTAAATATTAATATTTAGCTCTACAGCATGTTGATATACTATTGTACAAATTATGCAGAACGAGAATCATGGTGAGAGTAATACAGTGTCTCACATAACTGATGGGACACTTGTGCTTTACAAAAGGAAACTAATCAAATAAATTAAAAAAACGTACACATTTTTTTGTGGGTGTGTTTCATACTTAAATTTAGTAAAGATTGTTACATAACATACATTTTGTCAAAATATTAAAATATTAATTTAATAAAAGTACAAATGTTTAGAACGGAGCAAAAAATAGCTCACATAAGTGATGGGACACCATTATATATGCAACAAAAATCCTCTGAAATAAGCAATAAAAATATTTTTTGGGGTTTTATTTTTACTTAAAAGCAATTGACAATAATTTATAAAATCGTCTGCAGTATTTCTCTCCAGTTTGTTTTGGAATTTGTGTTTTTTAGCTCTGTGTAGCCATGAATGCTAAACAAAAAGAAACTTCGTCTGAAATTTGAAAATTAGTTATTAATTTGCATATTGAACGTGGAAAATCTATTAGAAAAACTGCTGAAACAGTTAACTTGAGTCGTTCAACAGTTTTTAATATCATTAAACGATATAAAAAGAATCTCATGATTCAGGATAAAAAAAGACCTGGCCGACCATCAAAGCTATCCAATGGAATAAAGCGAATTATCGTTCGAAATATTAAAAAAAAAATCCAAGAAATAGTGCTTCAAAGTTGCTACTGATTTACAAGCATTATATGGAATAATTGTTAATCCTGAGCCTATTAGAAGGGCAATTCGATCTGCTGGATATCACGGTAGAGTAGCCAGGAAAAAATTCTTCGTAAGCGAAAAGAATAGAAAACTCAGACTAGCTTTCACAAAATCCAACATAAATAAGAATTCTGATTACTGGAATAAAGTTATATTTGCTGATGAGAGTAAATTTAATATATTTGGTTCTGACGGTAGAATCTTGGTGTGGAGAAAACCCAGGGAAGAATTTCGCAAACAGAACTTGGTACCAACAGTAAAACATGGTGGAGGAGGAGTTATGGTATGGGGGTGTATGTCGTCCGCTGGAGTTGGTAATCTTGTTTTTATTGACAGTATAATGGATCAGTACAAGTATATTGATATTTTAAAGCAAAATTTGAAATCTTCAGCACGAAAATTGAACCTTCATAACGATTTTAAATTCTACCAGGACAATGACCCCAAGCACACTGCTCTAACGTTAGACTCTGGCTGCTATATAACTGTCCTGAAATAATAAAAACACCACCACAATCTCCAGACTTAAATTCCATAGAGAATATTTGGCAAGAATTGGAATCAAGAATTCGCAAACACACCGTTTCTTCAAAACAACTAAAATCGGTTCTTCAAGAAGAATGGAGTAAAATCACAAAAAAATTAGTCGAATCCATCTCAAAAAGATTAAATCATGTTTTAAAAGTAAAAGGAAATCCAACAAAATATTAAAACCTTTTAAAAAGTAAAATTTTTGGATAAATATTTGATGGAAAAGTAAGTGTCCCATCACTTATGTGAGCCATTTTTTGCTCCGTTCTGAACAATTTTATTTTTACTAAATTAATATTTTAATATTTTGACAAAATGTATGTTATGTAATAATTGTTACTAACTTTAAAAATGAAACACACCCTAAAAATTTTTGCACATGTTTGTTTATTTTATTGCAGTTTCTTTTTATAAAGCACAAGTGTCCCATCACTTTTGTGTGACACTGTACATAAACTATGCCCAAAGAACCATAATCGACGACTCAGTTTTCTAGAAAAAATAAACGTCCCTAGGTGTTTTCAATGTATTATCATTGCACTGAAAGAAACTGAAGTGCTTATTACGAAGCTCATGAATGGAATGCATAATGCAAAAATCGCCGTTAGTGTATATTTTCACATCCGGAAACATTGATAAAGCAAAACACACACACACAGGAAACTTGGGATTGAGGCAATAGTCCCGGCGCTCCTATAAATTTTCGAAATATGTTAAAATGTATGAAATTCAAACAAAACAGCTTAAGCCTTTCGAACACTAGTTCTGTTGCAGTAGCGAGCAATCATCTAATGTTGTCAAGGTACAGGGAGAGTAACGCCCGCTGGACGATATTTTTCCTTGACCGGTAGCGTGTACCTGCGTGTCAGTATCCTGGATACTAGATCCTCCTAGTGCATACACATGACGGAACTTAAAATTGGCCAGTCGTTTTTTTTTTTATCTTTAAAGCAGACCGAATAGCCGTACATTCACTTGCATAAAATATACTGTACATTTCTTTAAATCTTTTCAAAAACCTTTGGGGGTACAAGATTTAAAAATATTGTTTTTAAAATAATGTTTCTCACCTGTTTTGTAATTTTATCATGTTTAATAAAGCTTATACTAGGTGTTCCGTAAGCGCCATCATATCCCCCCTCCCCTCAACTTTCTCGAAAACTATGCGTTTTAGAAATAAAGGTTCTTTGGACATTTCAGATAGCGAGCAAGGATTGTAATTCTGGAAACTTAGTGCAGCGGTATCCGAGCACCTTGTGAATAAATTATAGGGAGATATAAATTTTAAAATTGCACAAAATTACTAACCAACCATATTAAAAGAGCGAAAGAAAAAAAAAAAGGGGGGGGGTAATCGCCAATAACAAACTTGCATTTTTAGTATCAGGTCTACCGAAAGTTCTATCCGATATTGTTGTTTTAAGCGTCAACGCACATGGACGTTATATCTATACAAACAAAGCTGAGCAATCATGGTAGTAAGGAATATTAGAAAAACAATTTTTACTTTCATTTTGTCATACAAGAGCACATAAAATGTGAATTTTGTTAACATATTATAGAAAATATTTGCGAATTTTATCAATGAATCTCATCCCCCCTATCTCAAATTTCAACAAATTAAGAAAAAAACCTAATTTCTGCAAAACGACGCGAAAAAACACCGTGAACTTCGCAAAAGGATCGCTATAAACACCCGAGTTTTATCAAAAGATAGCAGAAAATAAGACTTTCGTCCGAGGACCGCGAAAGAAATACGCGATATTTTTGACAGAAACGCTGGAAAAAAATGCGAAGCATCGCAACAAGATGGCGACTTAAACGCCAAAAATTAGTCGCCAAATCAAAGGTATTTAGTCGTCACGTGGCGACTGGGAGTCTGTATGTATATTATAAAGTTTATTTACGACACTATTTTGTACGAATTCCAATAAGGAAAAAGAAATGAAACAGATGTGTCGAAATTTAAAGTTCATGGTGGAGAAATAGTTTTGGATAGAACGCGCACGAGATTTAAAAAAAAAGCATGTTATTTTGACTTTAATGATAAGCCACGCGGGAGAAATTGGCATTGAAAATTTTTTACACTTATTTTCGAGCAGCAAATTTTGCGGCTTTATTGACATTTGAAATAGAAGATCCCACGAAGTTTATGTATAGAAATGTTAAAGTTTTTTGGCACATTTCTTTCGCAACTAACGTTCAACCCACTAACTTTGTATATTGCTTTGTCATGCTACATTTATTATCTTATATATTTTTTAATTACCTACGTTTTTTACCGCTTAAGTACCGTTTTTACCGTCTAATGTTGTAAGCATATGGCTGCGGCCTGGGAGTAAAAAGATTTTAGTATGACACACAGATGTTTGATGTGTAAACTTTTCAAAACAATACAAACATCTAATCTGCTATAGAGTTCATTCCACACATTTTGCAATTTTAGCCTATCAAATTTCTTAATGTAACACTGAAGTGTACTTTAAGTTGTTTGAACTTTCCTGGCAGTTATGTTTTTATGAACAAGATCTTTAATGCAACAATGAAAAAAATTACCGCATGGCCTAAGATCGGATCTTGGTGGCCATACGAATAAGGGTAAACCCCGCATTTCCAATTCGCTTTGAACGATGGCAAAAAGCTTTTGAATATTTTATTTTTATATATAACTCAATGTTCGTAACAGCTTTAGAAATATAAATTTAAAATCTGGTATAGGTAAGACATATTAGAACTTGTCACTTTTAATCGTTAAATTAAAAAAAAAAACGATTACTGAGAAATTGATAAGTTAGGCATTCTTATTTTTCCAGCAAAATCTGTTACTAGTTAAACGTAACGAATTATGCATTCGGAATTGATAACAAAAGACAACCTTGAAAATTAAATAGATTTTGAAGCAAGAATACGGAATTTGAACACGGAAGTAGCAGTAAGGTAAATTGCTATACATATTTAATTATTTCATAAATATTCAACTAACTAGTTACAAAAAGATTACTCGTGCGTGCCTGAAATTTTGAATTGACTTAAGACTCCAGCTTAACACTAGAAAAACAATATAATGTACAAAAATAAGTTAAAAATTACAAAACCATTTAAAAATTATAAAATAAGTCTTATCCCGGATTCAAATCTCATCTACTTCATAGATTGCGAAGCTGTTGTGGCATAATAGTTATAATCGTATTCTCTAAAAATATTTTCACCTGTTCAACAAGTTTTTTTTGACACATTCAAGGACTCTCTTTATTAGCCTGAAAGTGCAAGTATTTACATTCACGTGCCGAAGAATCAAGCAGCGTTTTCCATTTCCTTATAAATTTGAAACTCTTAAGTTTGATTATTTCCATTAAACTATCATTCCGTCATTGCTATCCAGGAAACCTGTTTTAGCCTATTTTCAACAAAAAATGCATTTCATTGCCCAAAACGTGCCTAATCGTAAAGCATGAATTGTAAAGTATAAATTTTAACATTTAGAAAAAAAATGTTTTTGTAGCTTTCACTCATTACAATAAAAATCGTATCCGATTAACCCTTAACTGCTGTGACAAAAATTTTCGCATAACTACTGTGAGCGGTCTGTCAGACCGCTTAATTTAAAGATGAATAAAAATGTTAAATTAACTCTCAGAATACTATTTTTGTATTAAACTTTATATGCAGAACTATTATAAATAAAATTCACCCATTCAAAATTCTCTAGAGAAAATAGGTCTCCAAACGAAACAATATTGGATAATATAGTTAAACTAAAAATTACGAGTTAAACTCCGAAACCTCAAAAGCTCAGCGGTCTGCGAGACCGCTAACAATAAGGGCTAAAAAGATTTAGACTACATTATTCTTAAAACGTTACGCAATCGAACTGAGAGAAACCGAATAAATGAATAGTTTTAAATTTAAATTATTTTTATTCAGAAATTTTTTTTTGTTTTTAAGTTTTGACAATCTCTTGGCTATCTACAATATCGATGCATTTATCATTACAAAAAGTATAGAAATGTGAAACAAAATGCAATAAATTAAGGGGGTCCAGAACAAAATTTATTTTTAATGCTTAAATGACGTTTAAATCGTTTATATCTTAATTAGAAGGAAACATTTTTTTTTTCGTTTTAGTTTGTTTACAAAATCTAGCTTTCAAGCAATGGTTGTCGTGAAATCACTTTCTTGCGAAAATGAGTTTTTCTTCACGATGGGATTTTTTCACATTTTCTCAGATTTAAATTGTTATAACTCAAGAATAGTTAAATTTAAAAGCTTAAAACTTTGAACATGTCTTTGATTGATTGTTTTGTTTCGGTAAATAAAAAAATATTTACTTTTGAAAAATTATTTAAAAAAGTCATGCTTTCTTTTTTTCAAGTTTTTACTTTAAAAATTTAAAAAACTTAATATTTTTAGAAATGTTGTCTCAAAATAAAAATTTAGATATTTCTGTTTATTTGAATGTAAAAAAATTGAAATTCTAATATTCTGAGTTACAACAATTTTAAAATTACTACACTTTAAAAAAAAATAATACTAAATTATTAAAGTATTGAGAAGTTTTACCACGAGATTTTGTTTATAAATAATATCGTTAACTATAACAAAAAAATTCAAAATATTAACTCAATAAATGAAAAAAATTAAAATCAGCCCCGAATCCCCTTAAAATGACAGTGATTATTAAATCTAATTTAAATCTTAATATAATGACCGTTTAAGAAATATTTATATACTATAGTTTAAGATTATAAACAACTTCATATTTTAGTTTTCTTTTCAGTTGCATGTGCGATTTCATTTATCTGGTTTTTTAGATGCATATATCTGCATTCATACCAAAACGTTATGTGGTTTGGCATAAGAACATAGAGTTGATTACCAAGTTTATGATTTGATTAATCTATACCTGTCAAGTCTTCGGCTTCTTTTCTATATTAATATTTTAATACAGAAAATTTATCAGTTAATTGGAGCATTTCGACAATTTAAAAGAACAACGTTCTCTTTAAAATAATAGTGGTGTGCAAAAAGCCGGAGACTTGGCAAATCTGTTAATCACTTGAAAGCCATGTCGGAAGTGATCAGCGTGTTAAACTGGCCATTTGAGACACATACTCATTAACACTTTGTTCAAGCTATCAACTGGCATATTAACATTACACGATTTTTTCCAAAAAAAATTACCATCGATTCGTGTACATGAATGTTAAAAGAAAACAAACAAAGAGTAAGATTACTTGAATCACTTAAATTTATGAAAACTTATAAAATTTCCAACACAATAAAGAATTTTATAAAAAATCGAAAAAACTAGTTTCCTACAAGAAAACGCATCTGATCATCTAAGATTTATATCCACAACCAAGTTTGGGGGTCAAGCGACAGAAATTATGGAAGCAAGATTTCAAGTGCATCAATATAACAAATGTTTTAAAATTGAGTTTTATTTTGTTAAAATGAGAATATGCAATTGTTTTATGATATTTTAAGAAACAGCAGACAGCCGTTTCCGAGCGTCTAATGATCTACAGTGTAAGGTTTAAAATTATATCCTAGATATTTAAATTTTTTCATTGCTTTTCTTGGTTTGGTTATCCATTCTGAAATTCTCTATTCCGCTATTTTTACAATTACTGCTACTAATTACTGCTTGACTTTCGATTTCATTTTATGCGCGCTTTACGATTGAGTTTTTTTTTTTGTGTATTTTCAACCATTGCGCTGATGTTTTGATCCATTGTTTTAGAAGCTCTGAAATGAAATCAGAGTCAACTTAGTGGAGAGGCCTACTAAATGGCTTAAGCACCCACAAAACCCCATAAAACCCTTTAAAAAGCAATTTGTCTTAGTTCGAATTTTTTTCATTTGTGCTCTTATTTAAGTCATTTAAGCTTTATTTCTTAAGTTAGTGCCAAATAGCATTCGCCAATTGACCATGGATCCCATTACGAAAGAATTTCTTCATAAGTTGTAAATATGAATCTATTATAATGATAGAATAGCTGATAATTATATTGGAGAGATTGAAAATTTTACGATTAATAAAAATTATTCCTTTCAAAGTTTGCGAGAAAAAAAAATCAAGTTACGCGTTATAGTTCGAAATGGATCATATTTTGTTGTTTAATTATGGGAATGGGAGAGAGGAAATTAATTTACCTCAAATGTTATGTCCTCAAATGTTTCGTTAATAAAAATTCATTTTTTTCAAACGTTATACCATTTTTAGTATAAAATCCTTTAAATCAAGTAAAAGATTATCTTATTTTAAACGAAAACATCAAGAAAAATAATTTTAGTTTGATTGCGGAATTTTAGGAAGTTTAACGAGGAAAAAAAAATTTTATAATTTGAAAAAACATGTGGAAAGGAACATAAGTGAAAATGACATTTTGTCGCCATCGAGTAGAATAATTTTATAAATTAAACTACGTTTTCTTAACATGAGACCTTATCAACAGTCGAACAATCATTTTCCGAGTTTCAGTGTCTTAAACTCAAGCCGGAAGCATTTTCACCAAACTTATTTCCATTGGTAAACTTATGTTGGGACAACTTCAAAACTTTTCTATTAAAGTCAATTGATTATCTAACACAAGAAATTACATCGAGATAGTCAATAAGTTTTCTACGCAATGTATTTCCATATTCAGGATACTAAGTTTAAAATTTAGTTCAATTTTAGTGTAAAACTGGCGATATATTTCGGACAAATAATAGAATTTCACCACGGCCTTTTTCGATGACAGCAACCAAAATTTAATGTCAATTTATTGCTAATTGTGAAGATTCGAAATTAACCGTTTCGTTAATTTCTACGTACATAAATTGCACAGAATTGAACGTGATATAAGCATCCCCATAAATCGAACAAATCTTTTTTTTTCATTCTTACCTTCCCTTTTTCTGTCCCTCCCCCATTTTGCCCAACAATTCATGTAAGGATAGAACTCCAAATAAAATTTCATCCTAAACACAATAATTCGCGAGTTAGTGTCCACTAAATCTGTGTTACATTCAGACATACACGAATATTTTCTAAAGTGTCAAATCATGTTCAGGACCTTCCAAAACGTAATAAATTTGTTGAAAATCTGAAACTTTTAGAATAAAAACATTTTAAATAGGAAGTAAAAACTACTATATGATCGAGTGAAAGAGGCATTTTTCGTCGACTATTCATTGACCAATACCGATGTTAAAACCCAAGGGATAGAGAAATGATAAAACAAAAAGCCAGTGAAAAGTGTAGTCATTTTGATAGAAACTTTCATTTTAGAAATTAAAATGTTTGACATTGTGTTAGTTCACAGATATAATTTTTTTTTAGGGACCTATATTTAATTCCAAAAAATAGTTCTAAGACGAGTTAATTTTCACAAATAGAAAATATTTACTGATGGTAGCCACGAGTTTAAATAATTTACACTAAAATGAGTCGGAATGATTTATTAATCCGAATGCCACAGACCTAAGTGCAAGTAAGCAAGTTTTTTTTTTTTTTTTTTTTTTAGATAATTTTGCAATTTATACTGTAAACAGTATTTTTTTAAAGCTAATTAAAGCCAGTTTCAACTTTTTTGGGTACTCCTTGTATCAATATTTCATGATCCCCCGACAAACAAAAATTTCTAGAAGATATCCTAAATGAATTATGAGCAACAGACGTCTGGGAATATTAAAAACCAACCTTGAGATTTTTCACAAGGCCTTGCTGTTTTTACAAGGCTTCATTTTATTTCAAGTTCATAAAGAGAAATAAAATCGCTTCGAATTCTCACCCCATCAATCAAGTTGCGTTGAATTAGATTAGAGGAAAATTATTCTGAAAATATTTATTTTGGTTTGATTTTCAAGGAAAAATAAGTTTATTTCAATAAATGATGACGAAATTCTACGAGTTAGGATAATTTCCCTCGGGACCTTTCTCAAAGATTGTAGTAAAATTATTTTTATAAGTTTTATTACAATCATGTCAGTAATGATGAAAGTAATAGCTGCTGCTGAAAAAGATCGAATTTGTTGATGCAAATTATTTCTTATATTTCAAATATTATTTATTTTGAAATCAAATTTCAAGCACGTCTTTACAATAACCATATAAATTTTTATGATTTGTCTCATTAAAATGTTCTTTAAATTATAACATCTTTTGTAAACTTCTGCATTATTTTCACTCAAACTTCTCAAAATTAAATGCGTCAATTTTTAGAGGGCAGATCATACAAAAGAAAGCACAATCATATGCATAGATTATGAAATGCTTTCTAATGCATTCATTCCAACAACAAGTTTCTAATCACCCAGTTTTTTAATTAACATAGCTCCTCAGGATATTAATACTATTAACTTCTGTACTCTTCTTAAAAGGATGCGTTTTTTCCCTTAGTTGTCAAAATGTTTCTTAAATCTACAATTTTACAAGTGTAAAATTTTACTCTGCATTTAGTCAGTTTTTAACACTTAATGTTAAATTAAGCATACATTTTAAATATATTTTGTGAATTGAGAAAAAAAAAAAAAAGGAAGGGGCATCCTTTAAGAGAAACAAAAAAAAAAAAAAAAAAAAAAGTTAAATATTAATTTCACCAGCAGATTTTAAATATAAGAATGCACCAAATGCCCATAGAATTAACAATTGGAAACAGTGATACTATCATTGACCACTTAATAAAATCAAAGATTATGTCCAAATAAACAAAGAACACCCAGACGGAGATTTAACTCAAAGGTTTTTAGCACTTATCACTCCAGCGGAAGATTCCCCCGCTACCATTCAGCAAGTTACTGGGTACAGGAAGAATCTCGGACAACCGGCGCTTATCTAATCAGACCTGTATACAAACTTCACAAAAAGTGAAAAGAACTAAAACTAACCAGGAATTAACGCTAAAAATCATAACTAAAGCGCGACTTCCCCTTGCTAGCCAAACTAAGCTACAACTAAATTAAAGCTAAGCAAGATGGTCATTCACAAAATCAATAGCCAAATAAAGTTTTATTTGACCGATTAATTAAGCTATAATAGCAAAAAATAATATCAAATGACAGTTTACAGAGCATCCCAGCGTGGGAGCGACATTAACCTTTTAATTCCTATGATACAATGAGTTCTACAAATTATGAACTATAGATAATCTGAATTCCCGCCAGAAAATTTCCAGAAATTTTCGCTTTATTTAAATACCGAATGTCTTATTAAATAAAGCAAATATTGCTATATAATATGTCTAGTGTTATTTTCAATACCAAAATTAAAAATTCCCTAAATTCGAAACACTTGGGTGGCATATATGCTACTAAGGGCAATAAATGCTAAATCTAAAATTGATGGGGGGGGGGGAAAGCAGTTAGCAGAGCTTTCAATTCAGAGTTGCATTGAAATTACAATAATTAGATAATCTTTGAATCACTAAGCCCATAAATATCACAATACTGCAAAAAAAGTTCGCAAACACGAATAATGTCCACTATATTAGAATCCGATGGAAACTTGATGAAAGTGAAGTGTATATCTACATGTCTACTTATAGACGCCAATTTTAGAATGTATGTAGTTAGAATACCATCAGTACTATAACAAAGTCTATTCAATTTAGATCATTAAATAATTAAGACCAGCAGAAGATCAGCGAAAGTATACACCATGACTTGACCGAAATTCGACAATGTCTAAACATGTAGTAACATGTAACTGGGAACCTGATGTAGCGTACAGAGTGTACTTTATGATGAGTTAAAAAGAATTTAACAGCTAAAAAGAATTCATGCCTAAAAAAGGCCTATAAAATTCATTAAAAAATTTCGTATAAACAATTTGAAAAACGCACAATAAACTAAAAATCTCAATTTTAGAAATTACCATCAATAGTCTGAAAAATACTAGAATATTGTGCAGCCCTGTATATGATCTATACGTTTGTATAGATACTACATAGTTTGAAACATTTTGTTCAATTAGGAAACTCCTAATTGAAAATTCACCTTCAACAATTTTAGTCAATAAGCGGAAATGTATTCCGATTCTTTTTTTTGTAATCCTTTGTATGATCTAAAGAATTTATACACACTCAGTAGTGATTTTTTAAAATTGAAATACGCATACCACAATTGAAAAAAAATTCAGTAATTACTGTTCATACACAAAATTGTAAGTGACTGATAAATCCTATTTTCCCCATAATTTATAGCAAGGATCTTGTGAACTTTTGTGATGTAACTATTTCAATGTGCTTGAAGTAGTGCGACATCATTAAACATTGAAATATTTCTCTCGTAGAGCATAACTAAATTCTTTTTACACATTTGATTTTTAACACCCATCATGTCACATTAAACCTCTATAAACTTGCTAACTACCCAGTAATCGGAGTGTACTTACGCGAGGTAGAGATTGGACTGACTACCAGACAGATTTAATACACAATTTTAGATTATGTTCGAGAGTATTAAAAAGCGGAAAAAACATTGAAATAAAGTAAAATAAAACTGATAACAGATAATTGAAAAATTTACGTCCTTGGCTTAAAGTGAGTCAAGCAAGTCAACCATGAATGTTTTAATTTTTGTCAACATTCTTTTAAAGCACGACATTGTGTATTAGATTAAATACGAAAAAAAATAATTTGAATTTATATATAAAAAAATATTTCAGGGTTATTACATTCCAACTTCAAAATTAATTGAAACCTTGAATGTAAATGTTCAGAGCAAAGAGCAATAATTATCCGATTGTATCACTTGTCTTTCGTATGTAAAGTAAATTTCCGATTATCGTCACTCAAGGGTCCGATAATCAAAAGACATTAAAATTACATTTTTTTATGTTAATTTATAAATAAAAGTTAAATTTACTTAATTGTTGTGTTTAGTTTATAAAAAACCTTACTGACAAAAAAATCAATCAGAAAAATTCAGAATTTTGCTGAATAAATATGAAATGCCTCTTTTCGACAAAATAATCCATTATACTTTATTTGCATTTTGCCTGTGCTTTTAAATGCAACAAGACTACGATTTCTACGTAATAAAGGTACTCCAGTTTTATCAGTTTCCTTTTTTTCATCTCAAAGCATTTATAGAGCCTAGTATGCATAATTGACACCTGAATGATTTTTCATCGATTCATCAGCTTCAATTTTCTTTGGACTTTTAATATTTTTAATAATTTACTTATTTGTTAATTCTTCATATCCAATATTGTTTTAGCTACAAAAGACTGTATACGATTTTATTCCCAAAAATATTTTCTAGCTGCTGCTGTTCTTGATGCTAAAGAAACTGCCTTCTCACTCTGGTTTACGTACAGTTAAAGTTTCGTTGTCGTTCTACACACACACGGCGCACAGTGGAGCAAAAATCCAAAAAAGCTGGCCAAAAGTCGAAAAATGAAGTGACGATTTACGGAATTTTGGTTATATAGTTGGCTAGAATAATATTTGGAGAGTCAGAATCTGTATTTAAAAAAGTTTTTTGCTTTACCCTTACAATCAGCAGTTTTTCAAAAGTGATGCTTGAAGGAGTATTATTTAGAGCGAACAAAAACAGCCAAACAGTTTCTTTAAACACTCACTACATTTTATCATATAATCCGATTTTAATGATTTAAAATCGATTCACACTATGATAGTGTGTACTTTATTTGCATGTATTACAAAATTTATATTAAGCACATAAAAATTAATTTCATAGTCATTTTTTATAAAATATTTTTAAAATATATTTCATTTTTTTGCTTTCAAACATAAAAAAGTTTAAATGTTCCACAGTGTTCCGCAACGAAATTCAATGGAAATAATAGCCTGGGTTATTGTCTAATGATTTATGAAAAACCAGCTGCTAAAAAATGCCATTCCACATTTCACGCATATTTTAGTAACCACAAGTAAAAATGCTACTTTTTTGGCCGCTTCAAAAATTCTGAAACAGTACTTTTCACATTAATTCAGTGATAAATATTTGATCAAATTTTCGAGTTATTCAATTTTACAATAGATTATTACCTATATTATAAATAAGTGCTATAATGATAATAAATCAATTTGATGAGTAAGCTTAGTAATGAAAAAATGAAAATAATTCTCTAATATTGATACGATTGAATTACATTTTTCTATCCTTATTGGTTGTAATTTTGTTCGTTCTATTGTAATTAGGAGAATTATCTTGTCAATAGTAATCTTTGCTAGATCAAACTGCTTAGCGTATTTTATTAATGTGAATGAAAACCATTATGAATATGGCTTTCAAGTAAATCAGCAATCTGGATTTGATTTGCAAGTGAGTATGTGATGCCATGTTTGTTCAAAATACATTTAAACTAATATTTAACGATAGCAGGAGGTTCTAATATTTTCCTCTCTCTCGTGCCATTTAAATACATAAAAATTGGGAATAATCCATAAATCGTCAATTTGAAAAATCCGAGATCTTCATTTCACTAATTTTATTAGGCCCATCAAGATCCTTTTTTGCAAAAATACGGAAGTTATTGTTAATAATAAGTTTATTCTTGATGTTCAATACAATCCTTATTTCCTTTTAATACAATCATTGATAGGAGAAATAGTCATTAAAAACGGATTAATGTAATACGCAATGTTGCTTACTATGTCAGACAACATCAAAACAGCTTACCGATATGGCATTTTTCAATTTAAAGTGAATAAAGATAATTTAGAATTCGGAATCTGCATTACATGCTAAGATGTTTTGGGAGGTGCTTATAAGTTGGCATACAAGCTGTATAGAAAGAAATGGCAAGCCCATACTCTGCATGAGAAGAGGAACACTGAAATTACAAAATAAAATATGCAAAAAAGATTTCCCTTACAATTAAAACTTCTCGTCGAGAAACCAAATTCCAGATTTGGAAGCACAAATAATGGCAGTACAATTCAACGATTTTTTGAAAACGCAACTATTTCTGCTTCTATAACGAGTGTATACCAAGATTTGATTAAACGATTCTACGTCATAAGTAATTTCTTGAAGCCATGTCATTTACTTGATGAATTTCGAAAATTTTTCCTTACAAACAGCTGCTCATAGGTTCGTTGAACTACATCCATGGTTCTATATGCCTACTTCAGTGCACAAACTACTTATTAATGGAAAAGAAATAACATTTAAATTATTGCCAATTTGTGAAATGTCAGAAGACGCGAAGACGAATCGTGCAACAAATTGTTAAAAAGCCATCAAGAAGATTTATCGCAAAAATGCTAAATCGCGAAAAAAAAATTTCTACGTTTAATGTTATCAGATCCTTTCATTTCAAGCTTAGGTAAATTACCGAAGAAGAAATTAAAATCATTGACCCTAAGTGTCACAGCATCTTCTATTACCTGCAACAAGTTCTGCTAAATATTTCGACACTTTGGCTTCTGAAGAATCTGTTTATAATGCTACAGATGATTTGAAGTGTGAATTACTGGAATACATTTTTGTTTTATTTTAATAATATAAAAATTAAATAGGCTAATATTTTACTTTCCGTAACGTATTTAAATTTCGATTAAATGTCTTGGTTCCTAGAAAATGCCTTTTGAAGTTTAGCCACGAAATTTTAAATTTTATTTAAATCTAATTGTTTTTACTTTTAATCTGTCATTTTATTTATTTATTTATTTTTAAAGTTTAATTTAGAATCCCAATTAGCATCCAGAAAAGTTTACAAAATTTCATACAAATTGATTGACTTTCGAGGCGTTTCAATTTTTCTCCCGCCGTATTGTATCCGCCTTTTTTTTTTTTTTTTAATTTTAATTCTGTATTCTTACTTAGCATCCTGAAAAACACTTGCATACGAAGTTTCGTTCAATTTGAATAACATTTTCATATTTTGGCCAGCTTTTCGGGATTTTGCCCCACTGTGCGGCGTGTCAAGTGAATAAGATCCTGGATTTCAAAATTAAACCTCTCAAAAACAAAGATCGATAGAATTATGCGACAAACCCTTTTGTCTATTAAGTAAGCTGTAAAAATGTCAGAAGTTTCGATCGCTGAATATTTTGAAAAGATTGTGATCCGATTGCAAAGAATGCTCGACCTCAAGCATTTCTCGATTTAGATTGCTTGTAGAGAACAAGTTTTTCGGCGTACAGGGCCATGTTTTAACGATTTTTGGAATTTCGAAATTGCAAAAATTCCAAAAGTTGTAAAAATATACTGTATGCCAAGAAGCTCGTTCTCTACAAGCAGTCTAAATCAAGAAATGTATCATGTGAAGCATTCTTTTCAATCAGAACAATTTTTTCAAAATATTCAGCGATTTAAACTTCTGTATAACATTTTCACAGCTTAATAGACAAACCGTTTGCCGCATAATTCTACTATCTCTGTTTTTGAGAGATTTAATTCTGAAATCAGGGTTTTATTCGCTGGACACCCTGTGTCTATAAAGGGTGGCGGCTGATTAAGTGGCGGATAATCTGAAGTTTGGCTGTATTTGCTATTTTAGACATAAAACATTTCTATAAATTACTTTACAAAAAGCTTGTTAGTAGAGGTATAGTAATTTCCAAAGTACACAGCAATTCGAGATTCTGCTTTCCATTAAACGGAGGCTTTTGTGCAGTTTCACGTGCTTATATATATAGAAAGGGAGGTGAAAGTTCAGACAATTACCTCATCCAGTTCACGATTAAAATAAAATAGTTAAAATAAGATTCGCATATTAAAACGCAATGGGTCTGTCTAGTCATATCTCTGTAAAAAACAGCTGAAAGCTTGATTTTAGTGGTTGATCGTAGGTTTACCTTTGTGCTTTCCTGCACCGAAAAGTATGGAAACATGGTTGACTTGGAGCAAGAAAACAATAGTAAACCCTCGAGTCAACTGCTAAAATCAGGTTTTTAGGTGCTTTCCCACCAAGATATGACTAACAGAATGTTTGCATTTTTAATATGCTAATCAAGTTGTATCTAATTTTGGAATTTCAGCCGTGAACTCGACGAGATTATCGATTGTGCTGCCTCTTCCCGATCCAACAAGTAATATCCGTTTTATTCAACTATGGAAGAGCTACTTCATTTTGCCCTTTTTGCTCCAAAATTTCAGTTAGTGCAATTATGAGTCATTACGAAATATTTTATTACTGAAATATGTATTTAATAATTTTACTTTTCTGAATGATTTATATCAAGTAAAAAAAAAAAAAAAAAAAAATCATGAGTCAAGTTTAGATAAGGAAACTTCAACACTTTTAGAATAGAGTCATAGAATTTCACTACGCAATAAGGTGAAAGATGCCTAAGTGAACAATTTGGTTCACTAACTCTGAACACTTGAATTCCAAAATTTCAGCATTCACCACCATTAGTCTGAAAAGCATTAGAATTTCTTTGCGATGCCATTTATATGGTCTACAGATTCGTAAATTAAATACATAGTATATTCTATAGTAGACATGTAATAATTCCTTTCAGTGCTTTACATAAATTTCAGCATGTTTGAAATGTTATAACATTAAAATATATTAAAATGATTCCACTCCCCAATAGACCATAATAAACGGAATTTTTGATCGCCACTGTAAATTAACTACAGGTGATCTATACTTCAATTTCCATGCAGAAAATTCTATGGTAAATCTCAATAACTTTTACAAAATTGATGACAATGATTATATTTACAGGAGTAACTGTACAACTAGATCAACAAACTGAAGATTCCATAAACATTTTAACTCCGTTGGTAAGTGTGAAAAAAAAGCTTCTGTATTGTTTTCAGACTAAGTTTTCAACTGTAGTAGTTTAACTTAAAAATGGGCTTAACTTTAAAAGAGTAATTTTTTTACTCGTCAGCACACGCGCCAACATTTTGTAGATTGATTTAATGTAATTGGGATAAATTTTATCCCAGCGCATGTGCTGACGGGTTAAGGCACTTTGGAGTTATGTTAAAGATTTTTAACACATTAAATTTATGGCTTAAAATTTCCTCATTTGAGCCACGAATTATACACGGAGATTATAGCACGAAAAGGCTCGCAGATTAAACCGTCATAGCTACGAACAGCATGTTCTGCGCTGGATTGTCCGCACGTTATACCGAACAATTCACCAATAAAATAACACGTTTACAAAAATGTAACAGTCAAACCTCATTATGAAAACTTAACGTTAATTACTTTTCTCATAAAATGCTTTCACAATCCCCTATGAAAAAAAATAAAGATTTGATACTGATAATATGAATTGCTGTTTTTGATTACAAAATTTTGATTCCCCTTGTGGTTCATGCTAACGAGGTTAGACTATACACATTTTATTGAAATAAATAACTCAAGCAAATATTTAAAAAAGATTAAATATTTTCCTGGCAAAGACACCCGGTGTGGTCACACATCAATAAAGACTAATCAAATTATCTACACTTATTGCAAATATTTGGGATCCTTTCAATATTCTAAATTGTTTTCACATTCTAGCATGTTTTTTGGTAGTCTACATACAAGTCATGAAATTATATGCGAAAAATTCAGTTATACTCGTAAAATTATCGATGAACAAACCTCTGCAAGCGAGACGGGTATAAGTCAGCTCTGCAAATAAGATAACGTATCTGCTACCATGAGGTATTAAAAAGGTCAACAAGTGAAAGTGCATTTTCAAGGAAAATAGCCATTCGATGCACATTTGTATCAATATAAGTAGAATAAAAGCAAAACTACAAGGTTATATTTCGGTATCATATATATATATATATATATTCAAAAAAAGAAAATTCGTTTGTTTGCTCTTTTATGACTTTGGTTTTACTGTACGAATCTTGAGACTTTCACCATTAAACTTTTTCCCAGGGATGATTTTAGTACATTAAACATTGTTTTTTATTTATAGAGATAGTTATAAAAAGATACTTATCAGATTCTCGGCGAACTAGTGTTTGACGTAAAATTGTATTGTTGCAACGAGTCCCCCCCCTTCCCCCCGTCTGATTAACATTTAGTTGTATTCAAAGTATTTAAGAAATTACGCAAGAACTTGCAAAACTGTTCTGTGTTTTTTAAAAAAGGACACTTCCATTATCAGGTGTAATGATAACTGACATATTCTAGCACAAAGTTATTTTCGTTGTTGTGATTACTGTTGTAACTTAGTCCTATTGTTGTCCAGCACGGCTCATATTCGATTCCAACCTTTCCGACTAGATTAAGAAAAATATCCCTTTTAGAAAATAATTATGTTGAAATATTTAACTGTGCAAATAATTTCGGATGCACGATTAGCTATCTTACAATCGATTCTGTCCACGCGAGCAGTGACAGTAGCTTACGCATAAAATTTCAATGAGTTTCGCAATCAACTATTTTAAATTTCCGACTAGGCTTTTTCCCTCGCCCCAATTTATAGGGTTTTTGATAAAGCACAATTTAGAAGACTTCCCACCTCAAAACAACTGTTGAGTGGCTTCTATACACAATGTACACAGTTACTTCAGTACCTTCACGACCAGTGCCAGATATACTTGCCATATAATTTTCATAAAATCCTTTAATTTGAATACATCAAGTATTTCTTACATTAGTTCTTTAAATAGGACAACTGTGGATATCTGTAAAAATGCTAAATCCATAAATGTGCTACCTGTTTTGAGATTTACAATGAAACATAATCAGAAATATTTATCAAGGTATAACTGAATCGGAAGTTTGATGAATATAATCATTAACATTGTAAATAACTAATAATGAATAATAAAAAACTAATATAGATAACTAATAATAAAAAACTAATATAGATAACTAATAATGAAAAATTAATTGAAAATAATTAACACTAATTTGAGATGTTAGCTATTGCGGAAATCGTTGAAAATGCAGCATAGCAGCGCCATCTGTTAAGCGATTTGCACAAAATTGGATCAGCATCAATTTATATCAGAATACCTGAATATAAATTATTAAATTCTGTGCATTGATTCTCGAGAAAGAGCGCACACTAATTTTATATAGCATACAGTCCAGTGACACTCATAGACTCTGACATTTTGTAAAAACAATTATTTTGGAATCTCTGATCCCTCTCTAAAACACGTAAATCCATCAAAAACGAATTCGAAAAGGATTTTTCACCGTTCAATGCTTTCTTTTTGTAAATATTGTACTATAATTAACTTTTTGCAAAATTTGAATGTTCACGCCATTGTGCGTAATCGCGTCTTCCTTGGCTTGCAACCTAATTGTTTAAAGCTGGAAATATATGAAAGCCCAGGAAGAAATATCTACTAACTAGGAAAGAAACCAGACTTATTAAAGCTTTTAACCCTTTAAGATCGGGAGAATTTTGGTAGAAATTAAGCGTCTTTTATATTACAAATTTCCTAACTCAGTGCATTGGTATGCAGTGCACAGTGTTATAAGTAATATATAGTGCAAAGGAAATTTAAATACATATTTAGTCAACTCAACGCACAATGGCGTGAACATAAAATTTTGCAAAAAGCTAATTTAGTACTATCTTTACAAGAAAGAAAGCATTGGACATTAAAAAATAATTTTCCAATTCCAGTTTGAGACGGATTTGCATGTTTTAAGGGTCAGCGATTCCAAAATACATGTTTTTCAAAATGTCCGAGTATCACTGGACTGTACGAGATATAAAATATGAGTTTTTTACTCTAGAATCAATGCACAGAATTTAATAAAAATTTATATTCAGGTATTATGATATAAATTTATGCTGACCAGTTTTGTGCAAATCGCTTAACAGATGGCGCTGATATGATGCATTTTCAACGATTTCTGCAATAGCTAACATCTAAAAAATTAGCGTTAATTATTTAATTATTTTTCATTAGTTATTTTCATTATCTACTATTTTTCATCATTAGTTTTTTACAGTGTTAATGATTATTTTCACCGAGCTTCAGATTCAGTTATACCTTGATAAATATTATTGGGCTAATTCCATAGGTTCTGTAGTGTAAGTCACATAACTTATTAATTGCTATGCTTGTTTGCTACCGTTATTTTCGAAAAGTCTGCTTGGCCTTGTTCAATTAATGAGAATGTGCCAATAAAATTAATCACATTTTTTTCGTTCTATAATACTGGTAGCCAAAAATCGTAGCCTGTGACTTACACTACAAGTACTCATGGAAATAGCCTATTGCTGATTAATTATTAATATAACTACGGTTTGATTGTAAATCGCAAAACAGGTGGCACTTATGGTGCATTTTTACCGATATCCACAATAGTACTATTTCAAGAGCTAATGCACGGAATATTTTTAGAATACTCCTGATGAGCAAACATTGTCATTTAATTTTGGCACAGTTACAGTATTTTGAAGTATTACACATGTAAGGAGATAGAAAGTTTTAGGATTGCTACATCCCATTAGTTTAAAAATGTTATGCTACGATTTTTTCCATCATTTTGCATTACAATTAAAACTATGTTTATCAAATGTTGTGCATAAAAAAAGTGCGTTCTAGGCGTAAGCAGGCAAGTTAAGCAATACAAAATTGATATTTCTGTTTTCGGTATTCGCAGGTCTGAGAAATAGCTATTTCGGTAGTTCTAAAAGGTATTAAAGATTCTGCTCGATGAGACGTAACTAATCTTTTCCAAGAGTCCGGAGCCTTAGACAGCTAAATGTTTTATGCCTCAACACTTTAAAAAGCAGTAACTACTGTTGACGCCACCAAAATTAACAGGAGGTTTTCCTCGGCTTATATACAAGAAAACTAGTGCACATAAAAACATGAAAATTGGTAATTTTATAGAGAAATGTTCAATTGACACATTAAAGCAGATTGTTTTCATATCGAAGAATTATTTTGAGCGCTATTTAAAGTTGTTCAAACTAGTTAAAAAAGTTTTATGGTATAAAAAACTGTAAATAATAATTTAATCATCTTTCACAGGTACATATTTGACGAACTTAGGTTGTGCATTGTTTTTTAAATTTGACACATGAAATTTAACTAATTTTAAGGCTAGGGTCCCCCCCCCCTCCCCAATTTAGTCAAAATTTCATTATCCGAAGACATTTATTTCATATTTCGAAAAAGTTATTTACCGCTAATGTTGCTAAATTTTAAAACTGCGCAAATGCTTTCATTCAATTAAAAGAAATACTGAAATTTAAGTATTGAAACGAGTAAGAAAACTTTAAAATCAATTAACTCATGCGTCAATAACAGTAAATAGGGCAAAATCATGTCACTTAAAAGTTCAAATAATTATACACCATGCAGTTTCAATTTAAAAATATATACACACAAGCGATTTCACATTACGAATTAAGTCTATTTAAAGCGTCTTCTTTAAAATTTTTCTCATAGTTTCGTTGTTAAAATTTCGAAACAGTTTGTCAGCCATTTTATAGTAGCTGATTTTCAAATAATGAATTGATTTTATTAATTCAGTCATAAAAATAGCCGTTAGTTATCACGACAGCAGTTTGTTATTACAATCTCTCAATCAAAGGGAAATTAATAAAACTCCGGTTACAGAAGATTGAATTATAATTAAACAACTAATGACAATCTTCTGTTTAATAATAATTCAATCTTTTAAACAGACCAAATTAACATATTTGTAAATTGCTGTAAATGTTTCTGGCTTTTGAATGGGGTTGAGAGCGTAGCTTTTAATGGGCAAAGTTTAATAGGTGTCCCATAAAAAAAAAAGGGAAGGGCGGAGAATGAACGAGTGGAGTCCAATTTTTTAATAAAGCACTAAAGGGGGCTGATAAAATAAATTCGTATCGAGAATTATTGTAACTCAGCAGTATAAAGTTTATAAGCAACTTTCTAACTATCATAAAACTTTTAGATTAATAAGGAACGTACAGAAACTCCCGTCCCGAGCAAAATGTCGTATTCCGACCCGGATTGTTTGTATTTCTCCAGTTCATGGCAACACGACCGTGCAACAATCAATGAAATCAGACCCTGGTCGATTCCTACTTAATTCTGTAAAAATATTTTCCTTTACGCACAATGATTTTTTTAAAGGAATTTTAGACAGTTCAGCATAGCAACATTAACGATCACAGGTTTATATAAGAACATTCATATATAGTTTAGAGTAAAAAAGTCAAACTCATTACTGTTATAGTTATATAGTTAAAAAATATTTTCGGAAATATTTCTTTGTAATTTAAAGTATATTTCCAAAGATTCCGTTAACAAAAGCTGATTATTACTATATGTGCTTGCCTGATATTTCTAATTAAGTTCCAGGTCCGTCCCGAGTACAATATGTAAAAAAAAAAAAAAAAAAAAAAAAAAAAAAAGTGCAAGTCTGGCCCAAATATGCTTTAAAAGAAAAGCGCCCGTGCCCAGAAACTATGCGATTGTCCGATGCGGATCTCTCCGCTGGGAATGAGGAGTTTCCGTATTGATGCTGTCAAACAAGGGTTGGTTCAACTCATCTTCTGCCCTGCAGATCAATTAAAAGAATTGTTTAGACTTGGTCGGCTTAGCCGTACCCTTTTAAGCTTGTTAAATCGGGACGATCGGTCTGCTAATTTTTTCTTAATCAACATGGTCAAGCTAGTCTTTTAATAGGCCCGGTTTTAAATTAAAATCGTATTTTGGCGGCTCGTCCCTATAAATTTTAATAAATTTTATCTGCATGTTGCCAGCCAGCCAGGGTCGTAGCTAGAAGTGAATAGAGGGAGCTCATACCGTTTTCTCTCTGTGTGACGCAGAAAGACATGTATATTCACACTGCATTTACTGTCTCAAGTTGTAGTAACAACTTAATTTTATTCTAAAAAAAGAATGAGGAAAAGTTCGTTTGTATCAGTAGTGCAATATTAAACATTAGCTTCATATGTTCAAATATAAAACTTAGTTACAACTTTGTATTTTTGCAAAATTGCGAAAAGGTCTCAAAACTAAATTAGAATTTTGAACAGAATCTCAATTTGATTTTCTGAAGAAATTCATTTAGTGATGTTTGAATCTTTTCGAGGGAGGGGGGGGGGGGGAGGGCTGAGCCGCCCATAGCACCCCCTTAGCAATGGCCCTGCAGCCGGCCCAGGGAGATGTGTTTATGACAGAGTTGCTAACTCTAATTTTTGAATATCACTAATTTAGTACAGCCATTTTTAAGTTTAGAAACTGAAATTAAGTAAGGAAAATACGTCTATTAGTAAATAGTTGTATTTAAAAATACAGAGTGAAGAGTTTCATCGCATATTGGAATTAAATGAGAAAAAATACAACATACCTAAATATTTTAACAGAAAAAAAAATACTTACAAGGCCATTTCTGTTTATCATATGGACAGCGCTTTAACTCCAGTGCATCCGACATAGTATATCCCAATTGCACCATGAAATAGAAAAAACAACTCTTTCGCTTCCCTCTCTCTTCTCCCGATTAAAATCAAAACCAGACTTTTCCGCGAGTTTCGATTCCACACAACGTCCAGAGGCGATCGCATGGCGCCCACGTGACCCGATTGGGCCAATCCTTGCAGTTGTCAACAGAGGCTTAAAGGTGTTCAAGTATGAAAATCCTTTTCGGATATCTTCCATAGAAAAAGGCAATTCCATCATTAGTTAATATTGAGCAAGAACCCGGCCTTGAACTTGGGTTAAATTAAGTTTACGAAAAGAGAAACTATAAAACCGATTAATTACATAGAGGCTGAAATAAGGGGTTGGAGACAAACGCTTTCTTATAGCATGTTAATGTTTAAGGGTTTTTCCATGGGAAAATCCTAGACACCATTTGAAACTAATTCTTATTTAATATTTATAACATTACTGCAAGGATATAAGGCTGTTTTTCTCCAAATAGGAAGTAATTACAATATTAAAAAAAATACCGAGAAAGTAATGTATGAATAAACTCTCGGTATATTCTGAATAGAAGTTCTCGAACATTTTTTGTAAGAAAAAGTTGTAAATTAATTTTTTGTGACTGTAGGTCCTTTTTCTGTTAACGTTAAGAAAGCTATTGCATATGAAAATGCAAACATTTGAAGTCTTAACTGCAATATGAAAATGCAAACATTCGAAGTTGTAATGTACTTCACATATGGTTTCTCGAACCGTAATTATACAGGTGTTTATAAAGTCCCGGACCCATTTTTATGTTTAATAATTCATAGAATAATAAAGATAGATTAAAATTAATAACAAATAGACTCAAAATTTCATGACCCTTGTCAATGAACTTCCACGTGATATTCTCCGTGCGACGAAGGGGGCACAAGTCGATAGTCTGGATGCCGACATGCTTGCCGCTACCTGGCATGAAATTGACTATCGACTTTATATTCTCCGTGCTACAAAAGGGGGCACTCGTGGAAGTTTCGTTGACAAGGGTCATGAAATTTGAGTATCTAACCATTTATGTTATTAATTTTAATGTTATTTTAATATTTTACGAGTTAAACATCAAAATGGGTCCGGAACTTTATAAACACCCTGTATATGCACACACATACGAAGAATAGGAATGTGAAATGCTGTGGTATTCCATACTTTAGAATTAAATAATTTTATAATAATTTTGCGATTTTAATAATAACTTTGCTAACAGCCTAAAAAGAAAGATAACATTCTATTTTGTAACAAAGACTATGCTACGAATAAAAAGAAAATTTTGATGAGCAAAAACGATATGGATATCAAAAGACAACCCCTTCCCACTAAATATATTTTACGATATCCTATGCCAGATTCCCCCCCCCCCTTAAAATGATAACACTACATTTGCATAGCCCCTCATAGAAAAATGTTAGATAAATATGCTAAAGCAGACATTTAAATTCAAGGATTATTTTAAGATCTAATGTTGCAATCTGTCAACAAAGTTCCACTAAAAAAAGTAAAACTCCAAAAAGAAATGTATGCGTATTTTTCCCCCGATTTCATCATTAGATTTTTTTAAATTGATATTCAATTTTACATATTTAGAGAAGGCGATGTGTTTAACCATTTATAACCCAAATTATGAATATAAAAATACTATTTCCACGAAACTTTGTCTGCACTACTATGATACACAAGAAGATATGCATTAAAATAAAATATTACTTGCTGTGCTACTTTAAAAGTACAGCTGGGACAATGTTTGGACAAAAATCGGGACGTGAAAAACCAATTTTTATTATTTTAATACGGCTGACTTATACAAATACGTGTATTATATATACATACAGGGTGTTCACTCTTAACGGTGGCTAATAGCTAATTTCTAAACCTTTTGTCATAGACCTATAGTTCTAATTTCAAAAATTTTTAAATGAGGTGAAGAAATATTTTAAAAACGATTTGGGTTAATGAAGATATTTCTTAGAAAATTACGAAATTAAAATTTTTATACAGTTCCTCGTTCCATTAATTTATACCGTAAAATCGGGTGAATAGGAACGAAACTTCCCGATCATACAAATAAATTCATAAATGTATGATGATATTTTTAGTTGCTAATTTTTTTTTATAAGAAGGTAATAACATTAAGAGTTGAGAAATTCAGTTTCGACATGTTGGCACCACTATTGGGGTATATAAAAAAAACTTCAAGAGGATCCTCAAAAACCTCGTTTTTTCAATGTCTTCAAAACTTTGTAACTACAATATTTTTCGTAATCAAAACCTGAGAGAGGGGATTTTTAATTAATGATAGATCTGTAAACTATATGCTGTATTAAATTTTACTTATTTCTAAACTACATAATGAAAAAATGAAAAATGGCTTGTAACATCAGAGGTTTAAGATTTACGGGGTGAATCTGAACACGTTTTCTCCCATGGTTTATTTTTCTATACAGTAAAAGTTTTATGTAATATATAAAAACATATGTATGAATATGTATTGTAACAATATTTTGTTTGTTCTAATTACTTGAAGAGTTTAAAGGTGCCAAGAAATTACTTTGTTAATCAAAACAGTCAACACAAAATCCAACAGACATGGAACACACAATAAAAGAATTTAAAAATAGCAAATTAGAAAAACTCCATAGAATTATTCTCTGACATCCACAACATTACACAAACATCTTAAAAAAAAAAGAGGGATGCAAATAGTACTAATGGCTGGGGATGAGGACGTATTAGTAGATCGTATTAATAGATGCAGCGATTGGGGTTACTCAATATATTCACTTACCCAATGACTACTAGTAAAGGGTAAAACAGAACAGGGCTGAATTTGTATTAAATTTTACTTCTGCAATTCGAATATAATTTCTTAAAATAAATTAATTTTTCTTGATTTCAAAAGTTGTTTTCTAATTTTTCAAAAAGGCATAGCTTTACTTTTATATAAAATAAAGGCTTGGTTTCACAATAATTACGTGTTCCTATTCCTCCCTTATTATTACCTGTTTTTATTAACCCTGTTAAAGTTTGAATCGAAATAAAAGATTATAACATTTGTTCCGATTCACCCCTATCTGCGGGGTGAATCGGAACACCATTAAAAAATAAATAATAGATACATAAACAGTAAAAATGTTTCGTTTTTGCTTAAAAAGTAAAGAACAAAACAAGACCGAAGTTTCTAGTAGAAAAATTAAAAAATCAGTTGTTGCTTTTTTTTAGCGTTAAAGTTGAAAATTGTTCTTATTCACCCCATTTTACGGTATTTAGTAAATTTTTCCCGTTACTCTGACAAATTAAGACCAAGAAAGTTCATTTCATGTAACACTAAAATTGACAAAGTTATGAACTTTAAAAATTCATTTCTTATTCCACTTTTCTGCATGTGAACACAAAGGAGTTCGGCTTCCTTTAACAGGTCATAATGCCTTGTGCTTTAAATATTCAAAGAACTTATTTCATGTGTATCTGCGCTTTGAAAATAATAGTACAAGTTTTATGATTGAGTTAACTTTTATTAAGTTTTAGATTGATTAAAATAATTGTATTTAACATGTTTTATTTTGTAAGGATTTGGGACCTTTTTTTCCATGATATTTTTAAATGAAAAATTATAATTTTTATATTTAACTTCAAGGGTAGTCTACGTTTTTGTAATTCAAAATTTGTACTTTAACTCAATTTCAAATATCCGATCGAGATTAAATTTTATATACTAAAGTAAATCCAATGCCAATCTAATTATTATGATTTTCGGTGGTTACCATGCATTCATACTTATTTTACAGGGCAACACAAAAAATTTGGACAAATTACCGCAAAGTTAAAGAAAAAGTTTTAGATTAGAAAACAAGGAAGAAATGTTTGTTTTAACTTTTTAAAAAAAAATCTCTGAATATGAAAATTACTTTAATTTTTAATCATCATATCAGGATTTTTCGAATGATAAACTATCAAAGGAAAAAAACTAAAAATCTTATTATAAAATAAAGGAGATAACTGTTTTAACTTTTATAATTTATTATTATGTCTTTCTAGTATCATATCTGAAAATGACTCATTTTTAACCATCAAAATATAATTTTTTTGCAAATCGTAAAACTTAAAATTTATCGAAAATCTGAAACTTATGTGAAACATTTAATTTTATTTAATTCGATAATTTATTCATTTTTTGGGCCTATACTGGAATTATTGCAACTAAACAACTGAAGGGTTCGATGAGGGGGGATGAAAAGGTTCAATTTTAACTTTAAAATTTACAATTTTTGAAAAATCTTGACGTTATGATTAAAAATGGTCATTTTCAGTTTCAACAGTAACAAATATATACAAATCAAATTATCAAAAGTTAAAAGCTCAAAAATTACATCTGTTTTATAGCATTATATTTTCGCTATTAACTTTACA